>ML661325.1:5199833-5254072 GCA_007570785.1 Antilocapra americana
TAAAAAAAAAAGATGCTTGCTCCTTGGAAGAAAAGCTATGGCCAAGCTAGAAAGAATATTAAAAACAGAGATATTACTTTGTCAACAAAGGTCCATCTAGTCATAGCTATGGTTTTTCCAGTGATCATGTACAGATGTGAGAGTTGTACTATAAAGAAAGCTGAGTGCTAAAGAACTGATGCTTTTGAACTGTGGTGCTGGAGAAAACTCTTGAGAGTCTCTTGGACTGCAAGGAGATCAAATCAGTCCATCCTAAGGGAAATCAGTCTTGAATATTCATTGGAAGCACTGATGCTGAAGCTGAAGCTCCAACAGTTTGGCCACCTGATGGGAAGAACTGACTAATTGGAAAAGACCCGGATGCCGGGAAAGACTGAGGGTGGTAGAAGGGGACAGTAGAGGATGAGATGGTTGGATGCCATCACTGATTTGATGGACATGAGTTTGAGCAAGCTCCCGGAGTTGGTGATGGACAGGCAGGCCTGGCGTGCTGTAGTCCATGGCATCACAAAGAGTCAGACATGACCGAGCAATGCAATTTTATTGAGTGATTGAGCTTCCCAGGTGGCACTAGTAATAAAGAACATGTTTGCAATGCAGGAGACATAAGAGACAAAGTTCAATCCCTGGGTGAAGAAGATCCTCTGGAGGAAGAAATGAAAATCCACTCAAGTATTCTTGCTTGGAGGATCCCACGGACAGAGGTTCTGGTGGGCGAAGGTCCATAGGGTCATAAAGGGTAGAACATGACTGAAATGGCTTAGCACGTACTCACTGATTACTTACTGTTGGAACAAAGATAAATAGGGTATACTCTTTAACTTAGAGTATATGGCTGTTGTAGGTAACAAAAACACAAAGATATGTTTTGTGGTATGTGAAAACAATGGTGAAAGTTTCATAGCTGAGTGACTATTGTACTGATTTTTGAAACAGACTGCACAACTATTGCTTTACTCTGGTTGGACCTGCCATTGGTTTGGGAATGGACTTTATAGGTCCTGTGTTTCCTTCCCCTCAGAGTAGTGTGTCTTAAGACTGTGTTAAGGGGAGACAGAGAGCCCTTGCTTTCTCTAACATGGTTCAGGGTGCTCAGAGGGCCCTTTTTTGGCTGGTGACTCCTTACGGATTTTGCTGTTTCTTTCTGACTCAAACTTATTAAGGTGATCCCTTTCACTACTTTTCAAAGTAACTGTTCTTCAGTTTATAACTTAGTCATTATCTCCATGGATTAGTTTTTCTTTCTTGATTTCACCAAAACTTAAGCTCTGGGAACTTCCTAAGGGCAGGGATGTCTGTTTGCTCTGTCTTATGCCGTACCATCAGTGTCCAGATCTGTGTCTGATACACATAGTAGGTACTTAATGAAAATATATTCAGTGAATTTCTTTAAAAAAAAAATGGGGCCAGAAAAGGCTTCCTGGAGAGAATGGTTTATACAGTCGGTTTCAGAGGCAAGTGGGAGCTTATGGAGTAGAGGGAGTTTTAAAAGACATCCCAGGCTGAGAACAGCATGGAAAAGTGCACAGAACTTGGAAGTTGCACAGGGCATGGTGCCACACTTAGTTTGCTATTTTATGGGCTTCTCTTGTAGCTCAGTTGGTAAAAGAATCTGCCTGCAGTGCAGGAGACGGGTTCATCATCTAAAGGGCACAGTGGGTTTCCCAAGTGGCTCAGCAGGAGTCTGCCTGCCAATACAGGAGATGCAAGAAAGGTGGGTTTGAACCCTGGGTTCACAAGATGCCCTGGAGTAGGAAATGGCACCCTGCTCCAGTATTCTTGCATGGGAAATTCCATGGGCAGAGGAGCCTGACAGGCTACAGTTCATGGGGCTGCAAAGAGTCGGATATGACTGAGTGGCTGAGCACACAGCACAAAGGGCACAGCAACCCAGTGGTTAAGAATGGAAAATTCTAGAATGAGAAAGACCTGGATTTGCATCTCAGCTCTGCTCTTTATATTTGAATCAAACATAGATGTGCTATTGAGAAAGTGGCCACTGAGCCCTGCCCTCAGACCTTGTTTTCGATGAAGAACCTTAAAGCAAAATTATATCTCTGGTAGACAATTCGTTCTCTGCAAAGGGGCCTGTTAACCAGGAAACCTGCTTGTAGGAAAGGTTTGTAGAAACTGTATTTGAGAGAGAGGCAAAAGAATGAGAAAGAAAATAGTGTGTATAAAAGATTAAAAACATGGATACAGTATTCAGTGACAATTTACTTATGAGACAAATTTTCCTATAAGTATCCCCTTTGACAGAGTCATTAGCTAATAATAAGGCACCTAATTATTACTAAATAACTTATTTGATATATTATTTTTAAATCATTAATACATTTGAATTATTCTATCAAGAAGACCTTCAACTCCTTTTGGCAGTGAAAAGATTTTAATTATTATGTAAATGAATACATCTGTGTTATTGATACAACTGTAATTTCTATATTACTGTAATGCAAATATATCAATATTTTATGATGTCACTTTGATGTTCATCTAAAATTATATTCCTCAGATTTGTTATTCATTATACTTACTAGGTTTAGATAATTATTTTCTTTTGGCTATTAAGAGTATTTATACAACTTGGGGGTGTTTTCTTTAAACATTTATTTTCCTTCATTAATCTGAATGTAAAGTCAGAGAGGAGGAGAAATTAATAAAGAAATCAGACCAAAAGAAGAAAGCAATAAAATATCTACTGAAAGTATAATTTAAAAGAATTACTGAGTTACTTTAGCTAATATTTGTGATGATGACACAAGTTTGGATGGGATCTTACACATTTGTTTATATATTTTTTATTTTAGTTGAATCTGTCAAGTAAGATAACAGGTATTAAATTCCATATGTTATATTATTGTTACCATTTCAAACCCTGCTAACATTTATTATTTTTCTTTTCTCACAGACATTAAATTAATTATTCAAGAGAGATAATTAGAAAATTTTCTCAGAAGAGAAAAACCAACCATGAAACACAGAGAAAATGAAAGGTTTACAAAGGTTACACTGCTTAGTAAAAATCTGACTAGCAAGGACCAGAAATTCAACTTTATAACTCTCAGGTCACTGACCTTTCTGCTGCAAAGATAAAGACAATGATGCTGCAACCCTACCCCCCAACCCCAACCCAATGCTTTCCTTCCTCTCTTTCTTAATTTTATTTTTTTTTCCTGGTCATTTAAGGTTTGTCAAGAAAAAAGAGTCTGATGAATAATCTCTTTAAATTCATTTGTTTTTTATATCATATGCTTAATCATATTCTTCATAATATGTATAAAATATATGTATATAGGTTAAAACAGTTGTTGCTTTTTGACAATGGAACTGATTTTCAAGTGAAATGTGTAAAAATGAATACACTTTAAGTAGTGAAAAGAGACATACTCATGCAGTCCACTGTATATAAAATATCCCTGGCTACAAGTTTTAGCCCCTGGATAGGTATCACATCAACTCAGAGTCATGGTTCAAAGTGTGATTCTGAGACTACAGCTCTGTGCAATCTGAAACTCAATGGACCTCCTGGTAATGAGATTATTTTTCATTGTTAATGGAGAAGGGCCTCTTCATGTATAGAGGCATGTATACTGGAAGAGGGGTATATCAGCTAATATCTACAGGTTAACATCAAGGTTAGCCAAGATCATTCAATTCAACTCAGAGATTAGATATTACTTTTTAAGATACATTCATTCATTTCAGTCACTCAGTCATTCCGACTCTTTGTGACCCCATGAACTGCAGGACGCCAGCCCTCCCTGTCCATCACCAACTCCCAGAGTCCACCCAAACCCAAGTCCACTGAGTCGGTGATGCCATCCAACCATCTCATCCTCTGTCGTCCCCTTCTTCTCCCGCTCTCAATCTTAAGAGACACACAGATGGTTTAAGTGGCTACACTTTGGGTTAAAAAATCTATTATATGATGATAATCATTATATATTCATAAACCATCCTCTTGAAAAACTGTCATAGTTTGGTCCTGGATATATACCAAATTCTTTAGCATTGTTTTCATTGAAAAGCATTCAAAATAGCTTCTTCACTAGTTTCCTTTTTAATTAGTATATTCAGATTCTTCCAATACATTCTCCATTCTTTTGCTAAATACTAGACTGCATAGTGTTTTCCTATCTTATGGTGGTCAAAGGGTTGGATTTGGAAGTCAGGGAAGAGGAACCTAAGCACAAGCGTTATTTCAAGCAAATTCTTAGCCTCAGCTTCATCATACTTGGAACCTCTGGAGGGAAGTTTTGCTCAGATTTAGCCCCAACTGGGGACACTTGAACTAAGCTTTGTTACCTCTGCACTTGAGCCTCTCCAGATTAGTAAAAACTCGGGCACTTTTAGATCTCTGTTTGTGAAGGAAAATGTCACTAGAGCAGCTGAAGAGCTGCTGTCCCTCGAGGACAGCCACAGGCCTGGTCCACTCTACCCCACAACTTGGATCTCTCTGATTCATTCCATCCTGCACTGAGAAACTGTCCTCTAAGGACAGCCACAGGCCCAGTCCACTACAGCCCACCCTTTGCATCTCTTTGAAAGACTCCCATCTCACATTAAGCTCACTCTGTTCAGTCAGGTCTTCTTTGAGATGACGATCACTCAGAGTTCCTGGGGGAAATGTCAAAATAGGTTGTTTTTAGAAGCATGAACTACGCCTGCCTACTACAGTTTATCCTGGAATTGCAACTGATGGCCATTATGTCCATCCTCTACCAACTATTATTGATTCCATTCATCCTACTCTGGCTCTTCTGCTAGCAAAGACATTTCCTGATGAGAAACGTTTCAACTCCTGAGTATATTCCCAAATAAAAGTTGTAAAGTGACTATGTATTGAAAAGTGTTCAGGTTAGCACCACTCAGTTTCAAAAAAGAGGGAAGAAAAATGCAAATATGAAAAAATAAGAGAAAATAAAAGAAAGAGGAAAAGTAACAAAAATTACTGTGAAAATATCTCTAGACATTTTCATTAAAATGAATGTGGTGTGTTTATTCAATAGAATAGTTTAGACCAGTAAAAAAGAGTTGCAACATATAGTAACATGCATAAATTTAATAATATAATGATAAGTGAGAAAAATATAACTACCCTTCTATAAAGTTCAAAAGCAAGCAATAATGCATTATTCAGGCATATAAGCATATACATATGTAGAAAGTTGAGAAGAGATTTTTCATTCTTGGGGAGAATGAAAATAAGTACAAGAAAGGCCTACACATATATAAGGGTAAGGGGTTGAATGGCAAGTTCAGCACTGCTCATAAAGTAAGTAAATGTGGGCCAAAGATTATCACTAATCCATCTGAACACTTGAGTTCCAATTAAAAATGAACTTTTCAAGTTGACAGATTTGAATGTGAATCTAAGATTGAGAACCACCACACTAAATGATCTGTATTATCACTCCCCATTTCTTCATTAATAAGCTGAGGCAAAAATTAAATGGGAGAGATTTCATTTATTAAAGTACTGGGATATGATCTTTCCTCTTTAATCTTTGCCTCAGCTTATTAAAAAAATTGAGATAACAGTTTTTAATCATTTAAAAAACAGGATTTAACTATTTTATTCAGGTGTATAATAATAAACATGAAATGAAACATACCAAAGTTAAATTTGCTCTCATAATGTCCATTCAAATGCTAAATAAAAGGCTTCTTCAATAAGAGAGATAAAACATCTAGGAGTAGAATGATTTTGACAGTCCTGAAACACAGAAGTTGCTCTACAAAGTCACGTTAATCAAATAGTTCCATTACATTATTGATGGAGAGTATGAAGAACTATATCATTTCAGTTAAAAAAAATGGAGTGTCACAGGAAGTTCTTAACAAACTTTAAGTTTCTTTTTAATGCTCTTATTTCATCAGCACAGGAACCTGATAAATTGTTTATTCACATGGACACTCTGACCACTATAATACAAAGAAGAGCAATAGTATAATAATGAGCTGACATGAAGATAAATGATTCCAATTAGTTTCCTCATTAGTTTTAACTAAGATTATTTCTTTAATCATGACTGATTTATCTCCATTTCACTTCTCCAGTGCTTCAGGAAGTTGCCTGTCAGACTAAAGCCAGGTAAAGAGAGCTAATTTAAACTCTAGGCAGCAACTTACTATTTTCCCTTGGGTTGATATGTGACTGGCACTCAAAAACAAAAAGGATCCACATACCCATGCCTTTGCCGTTATTCCTATAGAGAGATGAGCGATAATATTAAAGGGCAAAATTCACAAAATATAACAATGAGTATGTAATACATACACATATTCCATATGAAAAGAACAGCTAAACATTTTTTAACAAATGTCTAGAGAATTCTGGAAAAACGTTGGATTGAATTTACATTTCTGACTCAGTCTTGCTCTCAGTTCAACATCTGCCATAAAAACACAGTGAGTGCCTATTGAGAATGAGGACGTTCACCAAAAGCCTAAGATTCCTCCTAGGTGATTTGGGTTGCTATGCTGGGAACAAATATAAAACTATGTTCTTCACATTTACTGAAAGTTACAAGCTGGCAGAACAGGGAAGACGTTGACCTGTTTCTCATGTGACCACTAACATTTTGTGCTTTCTTGATGAAGACATAGCCTACAGAAAATTGTTAAGCCCCTAACCTGTGTGTCCATGCCCAAGGTTTGCTCCAGGAAGGAATTGTCCTCTGACTCTTACTTTCCCTGAGGCTTATGTGGTATGGCGTTGGTGTGATGAAGTACTCTCAAGCGTAAACAGTTAAATGTTTGAAAAGAGACAGGTGCTTTTAACCCAGAAATATGAGTTCACAGATGCTCTCTTTCCATGCTCAAGTGGAAGAAAAATGGTTTGTTCATCTGATGATTAACTATTCATTCAAAGGTCTTCAGAATAGAAACTTCTGTGTCATGCACCACTAGTTTTTGGTTAGAACTCAAGATACTTGAGAACCTAAATCAATTTCTTCAGGAGTTTAAGAAACACGAAACCCTAGCAGGCAAAACAGAACTAGAGTAACAACAAAAATTCACTTAGAGCCTGACAATGTAAAACCAAGATGACTGTATAGACGGAAAGGACCTCTTTTAAAAAGAACTGATGAGAGTGTCACATCTAGAATCAGACATTCCTCTAAAGAAGTCTGGTTCCTATTAGCAAAGGGAATTAGAGAAGAAAAATGTGGGGTTAGAGATGCTCATTCTACTAGAATGACTTGCTTACAGGCCATTTTACTGGAAAGGAGCTTGAAGAAATGTATATTTTAAAGTGTTGAGTCCAAATTGATATTTCTAATTCTATTAAAGTACTATGGATTTCACCTCAGTTTCTTTGATTATATTGACAGTTATGTTCTTCTTGGCAATAGAAATTAGTCATTCTGAAAACCAAAACATAAGTTTTACTTCTTTTACTTTGCTATATGAAGAAAATATCAAAATAATGATGCTAAAGAGAATATTAAGCCACAATTATCTTATGGCTGTGTGCTATTGTGATTATCTGCACCTTGAATAATGTTGCTGGTTCAGTTCAGTTCACTGGCTCAGTTGTGTCCAACTCTTTGCGACCCCATGAATCTCTGCACATCAGGCCTCCCTGTCCATCTCCAACTCCTGGAGTCTACCCAAACCCATGTCCATCGAGTCGGTGATGCCATCCAGCCATCTCATCCTCTGTCGTCCCCTTCTCCTCATGCCCCCAATCCTTCCCAGCATTAGGGTCTTTTCCAATGAGTCAACTCTTTGCATGAGGTGACCAACGTATTGGAGTTTCAGCTTCAGCATCAGTCCTTTCAATGAACACCCAAGATTGATCTCCTTTAGGATGGACAGGTTGGATCTTCTTGCAGTCCAAAGGACTCTCAAGAGTTTTCTCCAACACCACAGCTCAAAAGCATCAATTCTTCAGTGCTCAGCTTTCTTCACCATCCAAATCTCACATCCATACATGACTACTGGAAAAATCATAGCTTTGACTAGACCGACCTTTGTTGGTAAAGTAATGTCTCAGCTTTTCAATATGCTGTTTAGGTTGGTCACAACTTTCCTTCCAAGGAGTAAGCGTCTTTTAATTTCATGGCTGCAATCACCATCTGCAGTGATTTTGGAGCCCCCCAAAATAAAGTCTGACACTGTTTTCACTGTTTCCCCATCTATTTCCCATGAAATGATGGGACCAAATGCCATGATCTTGTTTTCTGAATGCTGAGCTTTAAGCCAATTTTTTCATTTTCAACAAGAGGCTTTTTAGTTCCTCTTTACTTTCTGTCATAAGGGTGGTGTCGTTTGCATATATGGTTATTGATATTTCTCCCAGCAATCTTGATTATAGCTTGTGCTTCTTCCAGCCCAGCGTTTCTTGTGATGTACTTTGAATATAAGTTAAATAAGCAATATACAGCCTTGACATACTCCTTTTCATATTTGGAACCAGTCTGTAGTTCCATGTCCAGTTCTAACTATTCCTTCCTGACCTGCATACAGGTTTCTCAAGAGACAGGTCAGGTGGTCTGATATTCCCATCTCTTTCAGAATTTTCCACAGTTTATTGTGATACACTCAGTCAAAGGCTTTGGCATAGTCAATGAAGCAGAAGTAGATGTTTTTCTGGAACTCTCTTGCTTTTTCAATTATCTAGCACATGTTGGCAATTTGATCTCTGGTTCCTCTTCCTTTTCTAAAACCAGCTTGAACATCTGGAACTTCCCATATTGCTGAAGCCTGGCTTGGAGAATTTTGAGCATTACTTTACTAGTGTGTGAGATGAGTGCAATTGTGCAATAGTTTGAGCATTCGTTAGCATTGCTTTTCTTTGAGACTGGAATGAAAACTGACCTTTTCCATTCCTGTGGCTACTACTAAGTTTTCCAAATTTGCTGGCATATTGAGTGCAGTACTTTCTAGCTGAATTTGGCAATAAGGAGATCATGGTCTGAGCCATAGTCAGCTTCCAGTCTTGTTTTTGCTGACTATATAGAGCTTCTGAATCTTTGACTGCAAAGAATATAATCAATCTGATTTTGGTGTTGACCATCTGGTGATGTCCATGTGTAGAGTCTTCCCTTGTGTTGTTGGAAGAGTGTGTTTGCTATGACCAGTGCATTCTCTTGGCAAAACTCTATTAGCCTTTGCCCTGCTTCATTATGTACTCCAAGGCCAAATCTGCCTGTTATTCCAGGTGTTTCCTGACTTGCTACTTAATGTTGATGTAGGAGAAAATAAAATCTGTTATGTTCTTAGCAATTAAATTAAATTAGAAAAGAAAGGAAGGATAAACCAAAGGTTGAAAGGGAAAAAGAAAGGCATGATCCTGCCTTGAAGTAATGTTCTTTCTAATAAGAAAGATTGATCTGTGCACAAAGTTTTATACAAGGCAGAATGCAATAAAGTGGAATGCATCAATATAAACGCAGGCTATGGAAGGACTGAATTAAAAACAAATGATTGGGTCCTGGTTTTTGAGAAAGCTTTCATAACATAGGAGGCTTTGTGCCCCTGCTTAGTTGCTCAGTCGTGTCCGATTATTGTGACCCCATTGACTGTACCCCAACAGGCTCCTCCGTCCCTGGGATTTTTTCAGGCAAGAATAGGAGTGGACTGACATTTCCCCTCCCAGGTGATCTTCTCAACTCAGAGATTGAACCCACATCTCCTGAGGCTCCTGCATTGCAGATGGATTCTTCAACGCTGAGCCATGGGGGAAATGCACGGGGCTTAGCACTACAGAATGAGAGTTATTACAAAGAGCAAGAACAACAGAGAAGTCATTCTAAACTGAGAAGATTAATTTTCCTATCAACCTAAGCCAAACTAAATACTGTAATTAGAAAACTAAATATAATGGGGCAATATATTACTTTTATATTGATATTAAGCATGAATTACAGTTGTTGTATGCTAGCCTCACCTTCACTTAATTGGATATCCAGATGGTGATTGCATTTAATTCTAATACTTGATGAGAGATCATATTTTGCACATAGAATTCGGGAAACAATTTGATACCATTTTCTATATTTGTTTTGTTTCCATCACTCTATTGATAGCTCTATAATTATTATCTCTTACTTCATTAAAAGTGTTATGTTTAAGATTGCAAAAATTAAGTTATGTTTCTTAGAAACAACATTTTCACTGTAAGAGAAGTTAAATCATACTTTAAAGGCACAAAGTTGTAGATTCTGGGAAAGGTATACAAGTTAGTGTGTTCATAATATATTTCAAAAGTGTGAAGCTAAAACTTATACATAAGAAAATAAAGTAATTATTGTGTTTTTTAAGGCATAGATATTAAGGATTCACAAGGTACTCTATAACTTACAGGACACAATGATATGAAGAAAAAAAATGTGTGCAATATATCATTTCTTATTCCCTGAAACATAAGACATATATAAAAATGACAAATCAGAACAGAAAACACTTCATTATCTCCAAGTATAATGAAGGTTTTCTAAGATCATTTTAATCTTTGACAAATATACATTCCATAGAAAATTTAAAATATGAATTTTATGTAAAATAACAGTATTTCAATTCTTTCAATCTAAAACTAAAGCATAAAAAGCTGCAAATAGACCTGCCATATGACCCAGCAATCCCACTGCTGGGCATATACACCGAGGAAACCAGAATTGAAAGAGCCACGTGCACCCCAATGTTCATCGCTGCATTTTTTGCAATAGCCAGGACATGGAAGCAACCTAGATGCCCATCAACTGACGAATGGATAAGAAAGCTGTGGTATATATACACAATGGAATATTACTCAGCATTAAAAAAAAATTCATTTGAAGCAATTCTACTCAGATGGACGAAACTGGAGCCCATTATCCAGAGTGAAGTAAGCCAGAAGCAAAAACAACAATACAGTATATTAACACATATATATGGAATTTAGAAAGACAGTAATGAGAACCCAACATGGGAGACAACAAAAGGAACGCAGATGTATAGAATAGACTTGTGGACTTTGTGGATGAGGGTAAGGGTGGGATGAGATGGGAGAAGGGCATTGAAGCATGTTAATTGTCATGTGTCTAATCAATCGCCAGCCCAGGATTGATGCTAGGGACTGGTGCAGCGAGATTTCCCGGGGGGGAGGGAGGAGGGAGGGGGGACCCGGAGGGGAAGCATATGTAAACCCATGGTGATATCATAACAATGTATGGCTAAAACAATAATTAAAAAAATAAAATAAAATAAAATAATAAAAAAATAAAAATAAATAAAAATAAAACTAAAGCAACGACTCTTTTTAATTCTAAACCACACTTCCATGAATAGGCTCTTTAGATCTATTCTATTTATGTGAAATGATATAATTCAAACTGAATGTTGTGCTTAATAACAGATGAATGCTCTAATGTAACACATTTAGTGACTCACATGAAAAATCAGATTGCTGCTGATTTTTGAGGAGCACAATTAGATGATCTACTTTCTAGTCTTGGTGAACTTTTAGGAAGATCGTTTGGTTCTGGAAGCTCATGGCTTAAACCCCTACTTGTAATTTTAACAACATTATTAGCTGTTGCTTGTAATCTGTTTATTTTATAAGATTTTTGTCTTTTGTATTACCCGTTATACAGCCAGGTTCCCTTCTAAATTAATGATAGCTAAAGTTCTTGAGGAAATAGATCACATTCATAATATAGAATAATTGTAATTGTGTGATTCTAGGTATGGGAAGAGGCAACAAGAAAATAACTCCTGGATCCTATTAGGTTAGAAGACAGAGGATCCAGAGAATCTTTTATTATCCATCAATGAGGCTAGCCCTGAAATTAACACCTGGGGGTGACATATAAATGAAGAATGTTTGCCTGATCTGGGATGAGTCTCCCAGTGCCATGGGACAAAAGAAACAACAGTAATGAAATGTCTCGAAATACATTCAAATGTCTGACCAGGGCGAGGAACTGTAAAGTGAAACGTCCCACGGACAGAGGAGAGTTGCAGACATACAGTCCATAGAGTTACAAAAATGCAGACATGATTGAAACGACTTACCATGCATACATAGAGTTAATTGATCTTTGCCAAGGATATCATGGTTGACAGAAAAGGGGAATATTTTTAACAAACGATACTTAGACAATTGGACATAAACGTACCAAAATAATTGCTTGATTCCTATTTTGCACCAAATAAAAAAATTAACACAGAATGGATGATAGATCTAAATATGAGTTAAAATCAATACTTCTGGAAATAAACAGGAAAAAAAAAGCATAAGATCTTGTTAGGCAAAGGCTTTTTTAGACATGACACAAAAAGTCAATGTAAAAGGGAAAAAAAAAAGATAAACTACCCTTCATCAAAATGTAAAATTTCTGTTACTTGAAAGTCACTATTAGGAAAGAGAGAGAAAGCCACAATGTGGGAGAAAATATTTCCAAATCATATACAATACAGAATGTGAAACAAACTCTCACTTCCCTTCTCCCAGTTCTGTCCTTCCAGGCCCGGCATTCACTCTTCCGTATTACTCTCTAGAACAGAAAGATGCAATGCGATCGGAACATCATTCAGAGAACTTGGCCAATGAGAAAAACAGAATTAACTTAATCTTTACTAAATAAAATTCACTAAACTATAACCTGCAAGATCCTTTAAGTTGACCCCTACCTACTTCTAAAGCCACAACTCTCACTGTCTATCAAGCTACATGCTAGAAATTGCCACTAGCAAAATGATTTCAACAGCATTTTAGCTCTAGATGCAAAATCCACCTACATGCCAGTTTACTGAGTGCTTAAGTCCTCAAAAGGGTTAGGTGAAAAGATGCCATTTGTGAACCTTCAATATCATTTAAGACTTGTTGGTCCTTCTGATACCAGAAACATGCAATCAAACGTAGTCAATTTTTTTTTTAATTTTCTTTACTTTATTGTGCTGGTTTTGCCATACATTGACATGAAACCGCCATGGGTATACATATGCTCCCCCTCCAGAACCCCCCTCCCTCCTCCCTCCCAATTCCCTCCCCCTGGGACATCTCGGTGCCAGCCCCGAGCATCAACCCTGGGCTGGCGATTGATTTCACATATAATAATTAACATGTTTCAATGCCATTCTCCCATATCATCCCACCCCTGCCCTCTTCCACAGAGTCCACGAGTCTGTTCTATACATCTGCGTTTTTTATGTTGGTGGGCTCCAAAATCACTGCTTATGGTGACTGCAGCCATGAAATTAAAAATCACTTGCTCCTTGGAAGAAAATCTATGACCAACCTAGACAGCATATTAAAAAGCAGAGACAACAAAGGTCCATCTAGTTGAAGAGATGCCAACAATGGTCCATCTAGTCGAAGTTATGGTTTTTCCAGTAGTCACATATGGATGTGAGAGTTGGACTATAAAGAAAGCTGAGTCCTGAAGCATTTATGTTTTTGAACTGTGGTGCTGGAGAGGACTCTTGAGAGTCCCTTGGACTTCAAGGAGTCAAACCAGTCAATCCTAAAGGAAATCAGTCCTGAATATTCATTGGAAGGACTGATGCTGAAGCTGAAACTTCAATACTTTGGCCACCTGATGGGTAGAACGGACTCATTTGAAAAGATCCTGATCCTGGGAAAGACTGAAGGCAGAAGAGGCTGCTAGATGATGAGATCAGTTGGATATAATCACTGACTTGAAGGACATCAGTTTGTGCAAGCTTTGGGAGTTGGTAATGGACAGGGATGCCTGGTGTGTTGCAGTCCATGAGGTCGCCAAGAGTCGTGACACAACTCAGACACTGAACTAAACTGGCGCATAGATTTTTAACTAAAATCTGGTAAAGTCAAAGGACATTATAAAGGTTATAAATAGCGTGAAAAATAAATTATCCAGGAACTCTATCACAGTTAAGATTATTCTCACTTTTGAATGTGCCCTTTAGCTGTTTTTGAAACTCATCTGTATATAGGAATTAGAGAAGAATGAAAGCTAAAGTCACTAATGAGTAGGCCACTTCAAAACATTAGCAAATTCTTATATAGCACAGGAGTACAGGGACTACATTTGTTACTTGGCTAGAAGCTTTTCTCACCTCTACTGGTCCTGGCAAAAACAAGTTTCGCTACATACAAGTGAAAGTTGCTCATTGGTGTCCAACTCTTTGCGACCCCATGGACTATACAGTACATGGAATTCTCCAAGCAAGTGGGTTGCCTTTCCCTTCTCCAGGGGATCTTCCCAACCCAGGGATTGAATACAGTCTCCTGCATTGCAGGTAAATTCTTTACCAGCTGAGCCACCAGCGAAGCACATATAATTTGTTTCATTGTTAATATTTGAAATAATACATACCTATTCAAATGTTTGTATTTTAATAACACAACCTAGAAGTCAGTATGAAATTTATCTAGCTTTAATTTAGCTCTAGAAATTACCTGACATTTACCTGGGTGGAATATGAATATAGAGAAGCTAGAAAACTATAATGATGAACAATAGAAGTGTAAATAATGTGTGAGTCAATAGCTATGCTAGCTGCTTCTCCTTCTTGCAGTCAAGAGTTTCTTTGTATTTTACCTTTCATGTATAGAAGCAGTGACTTTATCAATCATTTAGAAATACAACTGCCATATTTCTTCCTACTTACTGTTTTATTTCCCACTTAAAAAAAAAAACCTATCCATATAAAAAACAGGAAGTTTCAACATAAAAAATAGCTTAACAGCATCTGTTGCATTTATCCCCACTTTTAGGCTTATCTTTTTAAGGCCAACTCAAGATGCAGTGGATGTCAATGAAGAGTTAAACAGCTGCCAATGTAGGGCATACTGATGAAATACTTTTGACAAATGGACAAATCAATTCCAATATCAGATACTGCTGCAAGGATTTCAGATGAAAATACTTATGATTTCACAGAGATTTGTATGACAATAAAAACGCTTAGTCTCTCAGCCGTGTCTGACTCTTTGCAACCCCATGGACTTTAGTCTACCAGGCTCCTCTGCCATGGGGTTTACCAGGCCAGAATACTGGAGTGGGTAGCTATTCCCCTCTCCAGGGGATTTCCCAAGCCAGGGACTGAACCCATGTCTCCCACATTGCAGGCAGACTCTACTGTCTGAGCCACCAAAACGTGCATTTATTGGCTCCTCTCATAACTCAAACCTGGAAGAGAATGCAGCCTTAAACAGGAAAGATTATGGTTGCCACGTCCATTATATTTTTTAAATGATAGAAGAAAATCCTTTTAGAAATACTTTTTTTTTTTTTTTTTAGAAAAGGCAGTTTTAGGTTCATAGTAAATTAAGGAGGAGGCACAGAGACTCCTCATATATCCTTACCCTATATATGCATAAAGCGAAAGAGAAAGCAAAGTCACTCAGTCGTGTCTGACTCTTTGAGACCTCATGGACTGTAGCCTACCAGGCTCCTCCATCCATGGGATTTTCCAGGCAAGAGTACTGGAGTGGGTTGCCATTTCCTTCTCCAGAGGATCTTCCCGACCCAGGGATCCAACCCGGGTCTCCTGCATTGTAGACAAACGCTTTACCATCTGAACCATCGGGGAAGCCTACATATGCATAAATGAATGTGAAATGTTAGTCCTGTCTGACTCTTTGCGACCCCACTGACTGTAGTCTCTGTCCATGGAATTCTCCAGGCAAGAATACTGGAGTGGGTAGCCAGCCATTCCCTTCTCCAGAGGATCTTCCCAACCCAGGGATAGAACTTAGGTCTCCCATACTACAGGCAGATTCATTAATGTCTGAGTCACCCAGGGAAGCTTCACCCATTGTCCACATTCCCCACCAGAATAGTACCTTTGTGACAATTGATGAGCCCACATTGACACATCATAATCATCCACAATCCATAGTCCACAGTAGGGTTATTCTTGGTGTTTACATTCTATGGATTTGCACAACTGTATAATGACTTATACTCTCCATTACACTATTATACAGATTATTTTCACTGTCCTAAAAATTCCCTATTCCTCCTCCCCATCCCTTCCCAATTCCAGGAAACCACCAATGTTTTCACTGTCACCATAGTTTTCCACGTCTTCTCCAGGATGTCATAAAGGAATCATATACTCTGTAACCTTTTCAGATTGGCATGTTAGATAACTCAGATTATGAAAATGGAAGACTAGCGAGCATGTCTCAGTTCACTAGAGTCACAAATGAAATGTAGCCCCTAAGCCTCCATAATGCATACATCTATTTATCATCTTACAAGAAGTTAAGAAAATTGTAAGAACATTGTGTTGGAGAGGTAAGTGTAAGATGTCTACAAGAGAATTACTTTCTTGTTCTGATTCAAGTATACTAAATAGAATCCTATTCTAGTGAATCAGCTGTATTCACATTAGTTGAATGAAAATTATATACTTGAAAGAACTGGATATATGCTTCCAGGCAGAAGATCATCTGAAAAAAAACGTCAAGTAGAAAGCATTTGCAAGCACACATTTTATACCTCTACATACTATAAATTCTGTTTTCTACACATCTGTCCAATGCAACTGCTGCTTAGTCATAATTTTACCACAAACCATGTCTCTTCATTCCTCACTTAACAAGCTCCAGCTGTACTGACCATTCTCCAGTGCTCTGCGGTACTCTCCTTCTTTCTCCCTTATAATCAGCAAAATGAGGAAAGAGCCTGTGTTCCCTAACTACTTTCAATCAAGGATGGAAATTCAATTGCGAAGATATTGGCAAGAATGCATAGAGACAAAAGTGGTATAATCAAGTGGGACCCATTCTTAACCATACATAAAGGTCTCTCTAGCAGGCACTCAGGATCAAATGTCCTCTGTTGAATTTACAAATTACTTCACGTGATTCTGGTAGCTATTTTTTGCATTTTCATGGAAATATTTCCTTTGCTATGATGTAAATCTAATCACCATGAATGAACTTACCCTGCTACTTCCAAGAAATCCCTCACATCCTGCAGTTCCGAAGTAACTATCAGAAGGGAGAAAAGAGGATTGGTCTAAACTGTCTCTCTCCTTGGGTCCCAGAATGTTTGTTAAAATGCCCTTTGACAGGACAAGGGGAAAATACAAAGCCAGGGAAAAAGTTAAATGCATGGTTTATACATAAGCCTGAATTAATCAACAAGAGACAGTGGTCTTTCTGGCCAGAGTTAAATTCTCTTTCACAGAAATAGAATATTATCCTATTTCACAGAATAGGATTTCTATAAATGATTTGATCCTTCAGAGTCTTCATTCCTCTCATTTTTTGCTTATAATCTCCTCCTTTGCTTACAATCTGCTTATCCCTGTTCTTAACAACCATTTTAGTAAATGGTCTTGGGCAACTGAGCAATTCCTCCATTGAGGGTACAGATCCTTTCTCCCATAGGCCAGGAGTAGAAAAACTGGAAAGACTCGCTTTGAAATGTAAATGAGGAAGGGAGAAGATAAAGGAAAGAAAATAACTGAAGGCAGCGCTTTGCAGGAGAAGGCAATGGAAACCCACTCCAGCGTTCTTGCCTGGGGAATCCCAGGGACAGTGGAGCCTGGTGGGCTGCCGCCTACGGGGTCACACAGAGTCGGACACGACTGAAGCAGCAGCAGAAGCAGCAGCAGCACGTTCCAATTTTTTCCCTTAGAGGACTGCTAGCAGCGGAGTGGAGATGTACCCCTCTATGAGTCTGGAGTAATCCATTCCCAAACTCAGATTTGCTTTGAATTCTCAAGTTTAATTATTAAAAATAAGAGAATTTGCATTTTGTTATATAACATAGATGCTTTTTTAAAAGTAATGCTTTAAATGTGTTCATTGTAAACATATTACCACCAATACTCTCCAATAAACACAAGATCAAAATAAAGCATCAGGAAGGTACACAAGGTTTACTCTGAGATTTCTCTTGCCTTTTAGCACCCATTAGAACACCTTAACTATTTATCAAAGAGGCAACCTTAGACCTCAGATTTAACCTACCTAAATAAAGAAGACTTAAACATATTCATGATATTGAAATATCCTAAAGTGCAAGCATATTTTTAAATATAAATAATACAAGTATAAGTTGCCATAAATTTGCACAGAATAGGATATCTACACCATATTCATATGATTAAGATACATTTTATTTTCCTCACGTATGGTTTAAAGAATAGATTCAGTTTCTACCTTTCATAAGGCTTTCTGGTTATTCTAAACCTGTTAATTAACTTTTTCATATTTTTTTTTTCTTACTGACTTCATGAGACAAGTATTTTATTCTAATTTTCCATTATCAATTTGACCTATTTCTGGAATTTCTGTTCAGCTTTCTTTATATTCATGTAATAATATTAATTGGGGTTAATTCAGTTCATTTCAGTTGCTCAGTCGTGTCCGACTCTTTGCAACCCCATGAATCACTGCACGCCATGCCTCCCTGTCCATCACCAACTCCTGGAGTTTACCCAAACTCATGTTGGTGATGCCATCCAACCATCTCATCCTCTGTTGTCCCCTTCTCCTCCTGCCCCCAATCCCTCCCAGCATCAGGATCTTTTCCAATGAATCAACTCTTCGCATGAGGTGGCCAAAGTAACGGAGTTTCAGCTTCAACATCAGTCCTTCCGATGAACACCCAGGACTGATCTCCTTTAGGATGGACTGGTTGGATCTCCTTGCAGTTCAAGGGACTCCGAAGAGTCTTCTCCAACACCACAGAGTTCAAAAGCATCAATTCTTTAGCGCTCAGCTCTCTTCACAGTCCAACTTCAATAAACTGGGGCTAATTATAGGGGGTTATTAATGTATCTTTTTCTGCACCCCACTAATTTCTCTTTTTCCATCAATTTCATGAAAATTCTTGCCTTTTGTTTTTTAAATGAATTTACAATCATATTGATTATCTTACAAAAATATTCATTGATATTTTGTTGAGACTGATTCAACTGTAATATAGCTTATGGAAAGCTAGCATCTTCACAATAGTTTTTGTATTCATGAATGTGCAACACCTTTCTGCTTGATGAATTATTTTTATGAGTACTTCAAGAATGATTTATATATATATATATAAAAAAACACATATATTTTGATTATTTTTGTTAAACTAGTCACATGTGTTTTATTTTTCTTTCTGTCATAACTGGATTTTTCTTTTCCATCTAAATGATTTTTATTTGTATTTAATAGCTACTGATTTTATGTTGTATAATTTTTATTACCTTTTACTTTACTAAATTTTCTTATTGTTAAAGATTAATTTTTTCACTGATTTATTTGAAGTTTCCAGATATTTAATTATATCTATAAAAAGAATGGAGAAATAAATGGTAACCTACTCCAGTATTCTTGCCTAGAGAATCCTGTGGACAGAGGAGCCGGGTGGGCTGCTGTCCATGGGGTCGCACAGATTTGGACACGACTGAAGTGACTTAGCAGAAGCAGCAGCAGCAAAAAGAACTTTAAAAAAAAATTATTTTCCTTTCATGTTATTACACTTGTCATTACCTATATTAAGTGCTTTGGCAAATTTTTCCAACACAGTGTTAAGAAGGACTGGAAACGGCAGATTCTTTAACATTTCTCATTTAAGTAAGATACTATCTTTTTAGCAGAGATATATTCAGTTTTCTTATTAAATAACTACCCATGAAATCTTATTTTACTGTCTCTAAATTGAATGATTCTCAGATTTTGCCAGGGATCTTTTCTAAATACATAGAGATGACCACATTTTTCTTCTGGGTCTATTAATATTAAATAACATTAATTGATATCTTTATCTCAATACACTTGTACTCTGCAGTTAATTTCACTTGGTAATGATAAGTAATTTTTAATTTGCTGCTGGGCTCTGTTTACTAATATTTAACATTTAATAATTTTTTGAATAGTGATTTTTCTGATTTTATATTTATTATACTACTTCTTTTAGTTTGCTGCTGTCTTAATGAACTTTTTAAATGGTGCATTTACCTCATTTTACTTTTATTTTCATTAATACAGTTATTTTAACGCTATAAATTTTCTTTGGAATTGACCCAGCCTCATCCCACGATTCTGATATATTTTGATTTAATTATCACTATTCTCAAGAAATTTTGACATTTAAATCTGTACAGTTTCTTTGACCCAATAGTAGCTAGTGGGCTATTATTTTTAAATTATTTTTAAGCTGCTAGGACCTTCTAAATTTTGTTATTTAATTTTAATTTTATACTTCAAGTGCAGAGGATGATGTTTGTGTTACTTTTATTCTAGGTAATTATTTGGGTTTAGTGTGTTGTCCGAAATAAAGTTAATTTTTACTCATAGCCCAAGTTCATTTAGAAGGTGTATCCTCTATCATCAAAGCTTAGGGTTTGATCTGTTTAAGTTCTTATGTACTTGCACTGTCTTTGATTATGAGATGGTTGGATGGCATCACCAATTCAAAGGACATGAACTTGGGCAAACTCTGGGAGACAGTGAGGGACAGGGAAGCCTGGCGTGCTGCAGTCTATGGGGTCGAAAAGAGACACAACTACGCGACTGAACAATAATGCGAGGTATATTACAGTTGGCTATGGTCAGCATATGTACTCATTATATCTCTCTTCTCAATAAATTATGCCATGTATTCCTTGCTGCCTGTATTTTCAAAACCCAAGAGTCACCTCTAATGCATCTCTTCCGCACCCATCTCTACATACAGCACATTGTTAGGTAGATTGCCAAATACATCTTAAATCCACATACATTGTTTCCACATTTACAGCTCTAGTTCATGTAACTATCATATTTTGTCTGCAACACGTGTATCTCAACTAATACTAATGACTCCTCTCATCTGCTCAAAACTGACAATGAGATCAGGCATCGCCTGCCTAAAAATCATGTGTTAGCCTGTTGTGCTTAATACAATGTTAAAGTTCCTTCACAGATGGTTCAAAGACCTGCCTATTCACCATCCTCACCCTGAAGTGATTTCCGCTTCACTCAGCACACAGCAGTGCATCCTGGCCTTCTTCCAGTTTCTCCCGTGTGTTAAGAACTTTTCAAATAATGGAGCTTTGCATGCACTGTCCCTTTCTCTGAAATATCCCACCCATCATTCTTTTCCTACCTAAGGCAAGTTGCTTTATGCTTCAGTTTAAAAGTCACTTAGGCAGGTACCTTCCTTGTTACATCCTCAACCATAAGCAAATTCCTGAAAGTTCTATAATTGCAATTATCAAAATTTGTAACTATTCTTTACTTTTATGGGCTTCCCTGGTGGCTCAAACAGTAAAGAATCTGCTTGCAATGCAGGAGACCTGGATTCAATTCCTGGATCAGGAAGATCCCCTGGAGAAGGGAATGGTTACCCACTCCAGTATTCTTGCTTGGAGAATTCTATAGACAAAGGAGCCTGGCAGGCTATAGCTCATAGGGTTGCAAAGAATCGGACAAGACTGAGTGACCAGTGCTTTAATTATTATAATTATTCATCTGATGTCTTATTCTCTGCTAGATTATAATTTCCATGAAGGTAGGAATCGCCTCTGACTGTATTTTTACTGCATTGTGGCTAACACTGGGTTTATAAACACTGTGTTGGTCAGGGTTCACCAGAAAAACAGAACATACAGATATATATGGTTCACATGAATATGGAGGCTAAGAAGTCCCATGATCGTCTGTCTGTAAGCTGAAGACACAACAGAGCCAATGATGTAGTTAGAAGGCCTGAAAGCCAGATTGCTGATGGTATAGATTCCAGTGAAGGTCTCAGAACCAGAGCACCCGGGGCATGAGGAGACTAATACCCCGGCTTCAGCAGTCAGAGTGCAAAATCTACTTTCTCTGCCTCTCTTGTTTTATTTAGGCCTTCAATGATCTGGATGGTGCTCAACTGCACTGGGGAAAGCCATCAGCTTTACAGATGAACCAATTCCAATACTAATCTCTTCAGGAAACATTCTCACAGTCATATCCAGAAATACTGTTTAACCAGCTATCTGTGCATCTCTTGGACTCATCAACTGATGCATGAAATTAACCATTATAAAAACTCAATAATTAATTTGGAATAAACACATACAAATATTTTCAAATATAAATATATGAAATATAATGCTTTCACCCTTCTAATTAGAAGTGCATTGCCACAAATAAAGAGATTTAGAAATAGGCTTTATTTTCTTAGTAGGCTTAATTATACCACAAATTAAAGTCAAATCTATAGTTTTTCTGTCTCACAGTTTAATATATAAGTAATTGTACTAAAATTTGACTATGCTAGTGATGTTTCTTAGTTCTGCTTATGCATCTGTAGGGATTCTTTCCCTACTTTATGACTCAGATGAGTCTGCTGAGTTTTGTTATGTTTGATATAGCTACGTGAGAAAAATATTTGTGAATGAGATTCAAGTTGTGGCCTGTTGCACATATATAAACCAGCTTTTGTCAATTAGAGTCTAATTAAATGTGATAAATAATTGCAGTGAAAATGTCCAAAGAAAATGATGCTAGTGAAAATGTGTATATAGTTATTCCATGTTTCAACACAATCAAATAAACATTACTGAGGAGAACTGAACATTGTAAAGTTATTTAAAATTTCTGAAAGATCTACTAAAATATTTTCCACTAATTTTCTTTAATAAAAAATCTGTGGAAGCTGATTCCCAGATCAATCAGGTAATCATTAAGCTTCAAACAAGATTTCACCTTGAATATTCAATGTTCCCATAAGCAGGTGATTGATAACACTAGGTTTAAGTCAGCCATGAAAATTATATATTCAACATCTAAATGAGAAGAAACAGTTTCAGAGGAAAAAAGACAGAAATATGTCTCTTTTAATTAATTTTCTTCTTATATAGATTTGTATTTGAGGATCTTTCAGACTTGTCTTTTAAACTTTTAGTCGCTATAATAGGGTTAAGTATGTTAGGTGACCTGCCTATTGAAATGCCACACTGAATCATGGGTTAGTATTTGTTGTTATATGCAGAAGGGAAAAATAGAAAAAAAAAAAAGGTCATAGGAAGTTATTAATATTACATAATATCATAATACTATTAAAAGGCCAATAATTTTTGGTCTAGTTAAAGTTTTTCCAACTTTGCTTTATTCAAAACTTGAATTCATAACTTTATTAATCTTTTCTATCATTTTTCTATTCTTTATTTTATTTATTTCTGCTCTGATTTTTGTTACTTCCTTCACTACTAAATTTGAGCTTATTTTGTTCTGTTTTCTAGTTCTTTGAGGTGAAAAGTTAGGTCATTTATTTATGATCTTTCTTTTTTCTTAAGACAGGTATTTATAACAATAAACTTCCCTGTTAGAACTGACTTTTCTGCTTCTAAATAAAATAAAAATTAAAACAGGACATATTACAACTGATACCGCAAGAACGGGAAGAATTGTTGAGTTTATGTCATGAAAGGATAATGAATTGAATCAAATGTTTTTTCTGTATCTACTGAAATAATCATGATTTTTATCCTTCATTCTGTTAATGCGATGTATCACATTTACTGATTTGTATATGTTGTACCATCCTTGTATCCCAGAGATGAATCCTATTTGCTCATAGTATATGAACCTTTTAGTGTGCTATTGAATTTGATTTTTTGACAAAATTTGACTATATTTTTCAAAAATTTTCATCAGAGATTGTGATGTATAGTTTTCATTCCTTACAGTATTCTTATCTAGCTTTGAAGTCAGAGTAATGTTGAGTTCATAAAATAAATTGGGAGTATTTCCTCTTTTTTAATTTTTTGAAAGATCCTGAGAAAGACTGGAGTTAATTTTCTTTAAATGCTTGGTAGAATTCACCAGCGAACCCATCTTGTTTTTCTTATTTGGGAGTTTCTTTTTTTAAATTACTCATCCAATTCCCTTACTAGTCATTGTTCTATTCATATTTTATATTTCTTCATGAGTCAGTGTTGTTAATTTGTATGTTTCTATGAATTTATCCATACTGAATATGAATGCATGCATCTTAGTTTAAAGCAAAATGAATCTCAGGAGCAGGATAAAAGGAAAATTGTTTTAAATAAAACTGAAAAGGAAATTCTGTAATCTTAAAAAAATGATACTTTAAAAATTGCATGTATCTTTATAATAAAAAAGCGGCAGGTTATAGTGTTGCTGTAATGATACGTTGAGGCACTGGGGCCTTCAATCTCTGTATTACCTTGGATGTGTCACATGTCTTCCCTGAATTTCTGTTTTCTCACAAATAAAATATTTTTGCTAGAATATTAGATGAGATAATCAATGTGAAAATACATTATATACTGTGAAATGTGATCCAAATGTATAACACTTCAAAATACTGTGCTTTATAATCATCAGATAGTCTTTATCAATATAATTTCATTTTTAGATTCTAATGGCTATTTTGTTGCTATTTAAAATTTCCTTTATATATATTTTGAGAAATCATTAGTGATCTCTTAAGCAAATATTAAATATTTACTCCGTGATTTTATGAGAGAATTTGGAAATAACTTCTAAGCTTTTATCATTTCAAATGATTTATATTAATGTTAGTCATCACAGACAAAGTTAAAATGATAGTCATAGTAGTTTCCCACATGTTTGTGTGGAGGGAATTGAAAATGCTAAGTAACTATTTGCAGAATACCTTTCACTCTACCACCTGTTAAGTCTGAGGGATGATAAAAAAGAGGATAACTTATTCTACTGTAACTTCTTTACTTAGAATTGCATTTATTAAATTGAAAGCACAGGACTAGAAGATAGTTTATTTTTCCTGTATTTCTGAGGGATAAAGGATGGGACATTTCTCTCTGGATCTATAGAGCACAGGAAAGGAGAGAGGCTTTTAATCTTCTATTCACGGATGTAAAACCACCACTGGGGCCATTCTAAGAATTAATGGAGTCCAGTAGTTGCTAAGTCACTTCACTTATATTTTCATCATCTTTGTAGTTTCAAAGGAAAGGTAAAATGAAAGCCCAAAGACTTATGGTTATTTTCTTCAAAAATTCTTCTCTCTTAAATCTTGGATGGCTTTAAGTTGTTTTTGTTTTAATGTGGAAAGATATTCTCATGGACACTGTTGCTGTTCATGACGGTGGACACAGACCGTAGCCCAATGCACTGAACTATCATGACACATGTTGGTTTCAACTTACTAGGGGAAAATATAGAATTCAAAACTCGTGATTTAATCATATCCAGTTTGGAAAAAGAATGAATGAGGAAAATTTTCTACAATACAGCACTGAGGATGAAGCAATCTTCAAAACATTTCTCCCTCCTCATTTTCTAATCCTAGACATACAGGTGCTTACATATTATATTGTGACAGAGAGATAGAATTGGTAGATCAAGAGATAGGAAAATTATTTTAAATTTTAAATTGGCAACATCTTTATCAAGTTCCCTCTTCATTTTCAAGACAATACTTAATTCTCATGGTGTGGTGTGGGATATACTATATCGTCAAATAATGCCCTGCTTTATTGGGCAAAGGGTTTTTTTCTAACTTCATGTTGCCATATGACTCCTCTAGAGGCCACAGATACAGAAATAAATGGATCCAAGCACTCATCACATCAAGTACTATGAAGTTTCAAATGTGTTTTGCTACTTAAAAAGTTACAAGAGAAAAACATCTTTATAATACTGTCTGTATATATATTACTGTGCTCAGTCTGTCAGTCACACCCAACTCTTTGCAACCTCATGGACTGTAGCTTACCAGGCTCCTCTGTCAACGGGATTCTCCAGGTAAGAATACTGGAGTGGGTTGCCATGCCTTCCTCCAGGGAGTCTCCCCAACCCAGGGATCAAACCCAGGTCTCTGGCATTGCAGGCAGATTCTTTACCTTTTGAGCCACCAGGGAAGACTACTAGAAACATAATATAAGCTTTAATAATATGATAGCCTTATAGTTTATGGAAAAAATAGAGTATCAAGCAGTATTAGGATGAACAATATCAAGCTTGTGAGATAGGAACTCTAGTCAGATAGAGTTCACAGGTATAATGTCAAATACTATAAAGATATAAGACTCAGCTCAAGGGTTTTCTGTGCCATGACACCTGTCTTATGCTTCCATTCATCCCTCAACAGCCAGTATAAAGGAATGGCTCTCCTTCGGCACTCCAACGGCACTGACACTTCTATTACAGTATTTCAAATAATTTGTTGAACAAAATTTTCTCATGTTGTTTTTCAATTCATTTTTAAACCCTGAGAAAAAAGTCAACTGACATGCAGGAAGCCAATTTCGAGCTCCTGATACGAGTATCTTCACAGAGACCTAGGTTTCCTATGTTCAGTCTGCCTGTTATATAAATATTACAGGTCTCTTAAATGTAGTCAGGTTCCAATTACTTTGTTCTAACAGATTCACATATAAATTAGAAAACATAATACAACCAAAAATGAGTGGAAAGGAAGAATGGAAGAGAGACAGAAAAGAATGAAGAAAGAAAGAAGGAAAAGAGGGAAGGAGGGACAGAGAAAGTAGGAAGGGAACATGGAAAAGTCAAGGAAGCCAGATAGGAAGAAAATACGACTCTAGGAAAAGCAGTGTATAGCAGAAAAACTTTGGTCTATAGAGAAAATAATGAATAAAAATTATGAAAGAAATAAAACAAGTATCATGTATGAAAAATAGAAATTTATTATTCAATATTAACCTCAGAACATTATCATATTCTATAATTTTTGTTGCTCAAACACTTTCCAAACTTTCAACATAGGCTGGGAATGCAAATGGAAATGATAACAGAGAACAGAATGGTTCTACCCCCAAAGTATTTGCTCATCTATAGTATGATATCTAAAACCCTGCAAATGGAATTTGAATGTGTTCAACCAGGGAGGATTTAATTTTGAATTAGGCAGAATATATTTATACAGGCATCCTAGCAGGACAATCTGCATGCAACACTCTAGCTTTGATAGACAGCTGCAGTTTTATTAGAGGAAAGGTTACAAACCTAGTTCTAATTTTGTACAGAATTAGATACTATAGGACAGAAATCTGTTCATATAATGGAGAAGCTATTTAAAGGACCTGGGAGATAAAAGTGTTTCAGAACGACTTATCCTTCCGCCAAAATTGACTAAAACAAAGACAAGAAAAAAGATGCAGAATGCTCTTCTTATAGTCTGATTTGAAGGAGAAGTTGATGTTTCAAAATCTTAATAGTTCTCTACTGCTTTATTATACTGCATGTAGGGGCTTCCCTGGTGGCTCAGACAGTAGAAGCCCTGGGTCTGATTCCTGGGTTGGTAAGATCCCCCAGAGAAGGGAATGGCAACACACTCCAGTATTCTCACCTGGAGAATTCCATGGACAGAGGAGCATGCAGTCTCCCACAAAGAGTTGTATATAACTGAGCAACTGACACTTTCAGTTTTTTCACTGGTGAGATTGTCTACAACTAAAATCGGCTCTTCATTTGCAATTGGGCTGGAATAAGCTCAGAAGTGCCAAGCAAAAGTGGCTACAACTTCCTCCCATAAACAATGTGGAAATGATGCTCATCATAGAAAAATAATCAGATTCCTGAGACTGGCTTAACCCACAGAAAACTCAGGGTTGTTTGTTAAATAAGTTGTTCCAAAAGATGAAATGAATAGACCAAATAGGAAAAAAATATATGACTAACCTAACAGATACACAATTTAAGCCACCACGTTAGAAAGCTTGGTCCCTCAGGTATCTGTCATACCCAGAACCTCTGACAGAGGTGAGGTGTTTGTGTCCTTAAGAGGAGGCAGTGCATGTCACCTATGTATAGGGTGAATCTTTCTTCCAGCCTTCAATAAAGGAAACTGCAGGCTAAGAATCCTTGCTCCATAGAAAGACTCAAATCTATACCTATAGAGAATTATTGGGTATTGAGTCTAAGTCTGTATTTAACCCAAAGAACACAGAAACTAGTACAGACACCTGGTCAGTGAGGAAAGTTACATGGGGATAACTGATAACGTTCTCAATTAAGTCCACTTCACAATAGTCCTCTTTGGAGCCCCAAACCATTTATATTTATATTCCAATTTACTGAATAAATACTACCTAAATTAGGTTTTATTAAATTTTATTTGAAGTATAATATACTTGTAGAGGAGTGTACATATTAAAGTGCATAGTTTGATGAATTTTAACCAAGACATCATAAAAAACAATGTGATAGCAAACTTCAGGAATTCCCTTTGAGCCTCCTTCTAATTATTTGTCCTTCCCTTTAACCACTTTCCTCACCTAAAACAGCATCAGTTAGCTTTGCCTGCTTTTGTATTTTTTGAAAATGGAATAATAAAATATGTACTCTTTGTGGATTGCTTCTTTCACTGAATAATGTTTGTGAAATTATTATTATAATATCATCTATCTTGATAATGTATTGTAAATGATACACTCTCATTCTCATTTCAATACATATCTCCCATGTATGAATATGCCACTTGTACACTATGCAATACATGGGCATTAAGCAGCTTCCAGATTGGTGCTATTATGAGGAGTGCAGCAATGAACATTTTTGTGCTTTTCTTTTGATGACATTTCTAGGAGTAGAATTACTGGAGCATATGGTATAATAAATGTGCTCCATTTTAGGAGACATTGCCCAACTGTTTACACATTGGTTATATTATCCTAATGGTCATGTATGAACATCTGACTGTTACATATTATATACTATTATGTTCCATAGTAGGACTTTTCATTTTAGTTTTTTTTGTGCTGATATATCAGTTTTATTTGAATTTGCATTTTTCTGGTGATTAATGAAATTGGGGGTCTTTCATACATTTATTGTTAATTTGACATCTCTTTTTTGCAAAATGTCTTTTCAAATTCTTTAATATGTGTGTGAGCTCAGTCGTGTCTGACTCTTCTGTGAACCTATAGAGTTTGGACTGTAGTTCCCAGGCTCCTCTGTCCATGAGATTCTCCAGGCAGGAATTCTGGAGTGAGTTGCCACTCTCCTCCTCCAGGGGATCTTCCCAACTCAGTGACCAAACCCATGTCTCCTGCACTGGGAAGAGGATTCTTTACCATTAGTGCCACCTGGGAAGCCCCATTTTCCAATTCTTTACGAATTTTAAAATTCAGTTCAGTTCAGTTGCTCAGTCATGTCCAGCTCTTTGGGAAGATGCGAGTCTTCCCTGTCCATCACCAACTGCTGGAATTTACTCAAACTCATGTTCATCAGGTTGGTGATACCATCCAACCATCTCATCCTCTATAATGCCCTTCTCCTATGCCTTCAATCTTTCCCAGCATCAGGGTCTTCTCTAAGGAATCAGTTCTTTGCATCAGGTGGCCAAAGTATTGGAGCTTCAGTATCAGTCCTTCCAAAGAATTAGGTTTTGTTTTTTCTACATCTTGTGAATACACACAAGATCATCTTCTGTTATAACAGAAGGAGGGTATACAGGTATATTAGTATTACAATAAGCAGGAGGATAGGGTAACCTAGTATTTGGATGTTGGTCAGCTTTTCTACGGAGAAGGCGATGGCACACCACTCCAGTACTCTTGCCTGGAGAATCCCAGGGACGGCAGAGCCTGATGGGCTGCCACCTATGGGGTCTCACAGAGTCGGACATGACTGAAGTGACTTAGCAGCAGCAGCAGCAGCAGCTTCTTTATCCACTGAGTTCATGGCTTACTCAAGCAGCTAATTAAAAAAGCAGCCCGTTGGCAGGGATTAGAATTCAAACATGTCTCAACAACATGGACTCTCTCTCACCAAGGCTGATTCAATGTAACTGATTCACATCTAATCTGCAAACCACAAGTGACCAATATATAAATATGTGTGAGGCTAAGCGAAACACTGTATTCCTACATTGTGTGTGTGTGTGTGTGTGCACGCGCCACTCCATCACAGAAGGTTTGTTGCTACCCGGGGCTCTGTCTAGGAAACAACAAGCAGGATCCTTTCTTTAGACCCCACCAGCAACTTTCTCATCATCTCTTCTCCACTATCTCTCTCTTCCTTTTGCAATCAGAAGGAATCTTTAATTTTAAGGGAATGGAACATTGACAGTAGAGGAAAACTTACTATCAGCTCGTATGTTTCTCTAAAACCTACTGCTTAGAGTTTCCAAGGGCCAGAGGCTTAAAACCAAAACCGATGATTATATTTCCTTTCTGACAAATTTTATTAATTACCTGAAGCAGTGGTCATGGGACTGACAAATTCATGACTGGAAGAAAGATATAAATATCAGGGAAAACAGTATTAGTTTAAATACCTATAAACATGTTCTGCCTAAGACATACAGTTTTTTTTTAAAAAATTTACCTGAGTAAACTTGAACACTTTTTAAAATCTCTTTGAGCTTCACTTACCTCATCTTGGATGGAGAGCGACAGGGCCCACGATAACAATGTCTTAGAATTGTCATGATTATTAAGTGGCATGCCTACAGGTAATTCAGCATAGCAGCTATCTCCTTTTAAATATTGTCCAACACATTTTCACTATGTCTAAGCCATGCACTTTTATTCAAATGATTTATAAAAGACAGTTAAGAAGGGAGAAACTCTGTGAACTTCCCCTACATGGTTCTCAAACTCTTAGAGCTACCGTCAGTGCACCTGGAACACCGGCATGTCATCAGTAATTTCAGAAAACATCTTAACAACATCTCAAGTTCTAAAACACCTTCAAAAGTGGGGCTGCCAGCTACCACACCTAAGGAACTAACTAAATTGACAGCATTCCCTAGGAGAAAGAGCCAGGTTAATGGTCTCTGCCAGGAATCTTTGCCCATGCGTTTTAAAACTCAGTGGGGGTCACAGATGTGACAGCCTTGCAGGGACTGCTAAGGCTTGCTAATGTTGCAAGAGCCCCTGCTGTCCTGTCATGTCACATGAGAGAAATACTCTGGTTTCTCTTCAGATCGTATAAATCTTTCGCCTTTTACATGAGAGAAATAAAAGCTTTCCCTTGTGCACTTTCTCAGCAAAGCTCTGCGGCCTTTGAATTTCAGATGTAAGATGAGACAAGTGTAACAATGCGTGTACAGTCGCTTGACGACCAAAACTGTTCTTGAAACCTTAAGAGCTCAGAATTGTAAAATCTGAGTATAAATGGCTTTTTTTTTCAAGTTTCTTTTGTTATGTATTGTTGCTGAAGTATATAAATAATTTTAATGCTGCCTTGGGCTTGCGTGTGTGTTCACAAGAGTGCACATGAACGGTTGAATCTCAAGGGTGGTTTGTGTTTATGTACCTGCTATGACCACTGAACATTGAGAATGGAGAATTACACAACTTTTGGGATGGAGAAACCTTTCAAGGTCATCTATTCGAGCTGCATATTTAAAAGTGAAGCTAGACAACAGTGATGCAAAATGTTATCGGCAAAGCAAGCACTCAAAGTTAGTATAAATCCATTCTGCTTAACCAGACAGAGTACAGTAGTTGTGGTGTCTCAGATGGTAAAGAATCCACCTGCAATGTGAAAGACCTGGGTTCAATCCCTGGATTGGGAAGATCCCCTGGAGGAGAGAGCATGGCAACCAACTCCAGTATTCTGGCCTGGAGAATTCCCACGGACACAGGAGCCTGGAGGGCTACAGTCCATGGGGTCGCAAAGAGGTGGACACGATTGAGTGACTAAGCACACAGCTCAAGGGCGTTCTATTCCTTCTGCCTCCTGCTTGTCCTCATTCACTACAGTATTACCTCTACACACACACACACACACACACACACACACACAAAATAAAGGACATTTCCCATATATGCCTTGATAGTTTTACTTTTGAAGTTTAATTTTTTTTAATGTTTTTGTCTCTGAATAGAATAATCTCCTTTCTTTTAAATCATTCATTTACAATAATCAATAACTTACAATGAGCCACATACTGGAGTAACCCCTCAGGACATTTTGAAGAATAAATCATATCCAAAGAGGTATTTTGTCTGTTAGAAGAAAAGCCATCTCTTCTCAGAAATTCATATGATATTTGTCTATGTCTCTCTGACTCACTTGGTATTAGCCTTTAAAGTAATATATTCACTTAGATTAGGCTTCTCTGGTGGCTTAGATGGTAAGGAATCCACCTGCAATGCAGGAGACCTGTGTTCAATCCCTGGGGTGGGAAGGTCCTTGGAGGAGGGCATGGCTACCCTCTCCAGTATTCAGGTCTGGAGAATTTCACGGACTGTATAGTCCATGGGGTCACAAAGAGTCGGACACGACTGGATGACTTTTACTGACTTCACTCTGACTTACTTCACTTAGTATTATAATCTCCGGGTTTATCCATGTTGTTACAACTGGCATTATTTCATTCTTTTTAATGGCTGGGTAATATTCCGTTGTATATATGTACCACATCTTCTTTATCCATTATCTATTAGGTTGCTTCCATAACACTGCAAACAGTGCTGCAATGAATACTGGGGTGCATGCATCCTTTAGAATCATGTTTTTTGTTTGTTTGTTTGCTTTCCAGATATTTACCCAGGAGTGGGATTGAGTGATCTATTTTTAGTTAGTTAAGGAAGCCTCACACTGTTCTCCATAGTGGCTATACCAATTAACATTCCCATCAACAGTGCAGGAGTGTTCCCTTTTTCCACACTCTCTCCAGAATCTGTTTGTAGGTTATTTGAAATGGCCATTCTGACTGGTATTAGGTGATATTTGACTTTAGTTTTGATTTGCATTTCTCTAATAATTCACAATGCTTAGCATCTTTTCATTTGCCTATTGGCCATCTGTATATCTTCTTTGAAGAAATATCTATTTAGGTTTTTGGTCCATTTTTTTTACTAGGGCTAGAACAGTGGGGACAAATAGGGAGTGAATACTATTTGCCAAGGGGTTTCTTTTGCACATGGTGAAAGAATCTAGAATTAGATTCTGATAAAGGTTGCACAACTCTATGAATACATTAAAACTGTACACTTAAAATGGATGAACTGTGTGGTTTATAGTTATCTCAATGAAGACTTGATTTTAAGATTGCTCAGTGCTAATGAGAAACATAAAACAAGGAAAAGGTTTGGCAATAACAGGAAGGTGGGAAGGGGAACAGTTACAGGTAAGATGGGGAGCCCTCACTGAGGTGACCTTTTTAAGACTTGAAAAGACAAGAGGGTGGGCCAGGCTACCATCTGCAGGAGGAATATTTCAGGGAGAGGGAAGAGCAAGTGCAAGACCTCGAGGCAAGCCACGTGTCTGGGGTGTCTGGGGACCAGCCCGTCTGCTGCTGGCCGGGGCTGGATTCCCACCCTGGTGGTTGTTTGGCCTGAGGCATGCTAGCACTGGCGCCTACAGGTGGTTGGGTAGGGCTGGGTCTTCGGGGTGTGGGGGGAATGACGGCCCCCAGGAGGGCTCACACACATGAGTCCTTGCCAGAGCTGCCGCCGCCTAGGTTTCTGTCCCAGCAGTGAGGCAGAGCCAGCCCTGCCTCTGTGACAGCCCCTCTACTCCTGACAGGTAGGTCTGGCACTGTCTCTTATGAGGTCACTGCTGTTTTCCTCCTGGGTCCTCATGTGCACAGGACCTTATAGGAGCTCTTTAAGAATGAAATTTCTGTTTCCCCCACTCCGGTGGAATCCTTGACATCAAATCCCCTATATCTCAAAGCCAGATTACCTGGAGGCTTCTCTCGTAGTCAGAACCCCAGACTGGGAAGCTCAACATGGGATTCAGGACTTTCATTCCTGTGAGAAAACTTCTGTGGTATAATTATTTTCCTGTTTCTGGATCACTCACCCAGTAGATATGGGATTTGATTTTATTGTGATTGTGTCCCTCCTCCCATCTTGCTATGCTTCTTCTTTGTCTTTGGACTTAGGGTATCCTTTTTTGGTAGGTTCCTATGGTTTATTTTGTTGGTCAGCAATTAATTGTGATTTTGAAATTTTTGTAAGAAAGGGTGAGCTTATGTCCTTCTACTCCACTGTCTTGCCACCAAAACCTCATTAGAATATTTCTTATCTCCCCATTACAAACAGGCAAGTGCATAAAGAATTTTGCTTGACATTCAAAGTCCTCTGCTATCTGATCACACCCTAAATGACCCTGGATATAAGAAAAGCCTCTATTGCAATGAAAAGTCATACAGTTCCCAACTGTGGGGCAATAAGCATCCCCCAAGAGAAAATCACCTTCCTTGTGGACTTTGTCTTGTTTCTTCCAAATTTTCAGTATTTTTGAATATGCGAACACGTGTCTGTCTGTAAGTTAATTATGGCAATACAACTAGTTAGAGGAACAGTAGTGATCTGATGAGTTCATGCTGCTAAAATAGAAGGCAATGTGTAGGGCTTGTGGTTGAAATGGTCGGAACATACGGATCAAGATCAAAGTCAATGTTCTGTGATTTTGAGTTTAGTCATTATCCATAACAAAGCTTTTGAAGTTTTCTTTTTTCTTCAGATTGGGGAGTAATAATAATATAGGATATAAAAGATTAGAAAATGTGGTATAAATTAAGGTTGTTTCTTTTATTTTTAAAGTACTATCAAAGGAAGTACTTTGATACAGACATACTTCTTATGAAGTTGAAGAAACTGGAAAATGACCAAAGTTTATAAGTAATTTTGTTGGTGGCAGGGATGTTTCATTTTCTTTTTTTTTTTATGTTTTATTTTTATGATCAGAAATACCAATCATGCAATCTCCAGCTGCTTTTTACCACAGAGAATTTAACAATTATAATAAAAAGCAGCAAAAACAATTGTTTTTCAAACACCATTAAAATATCCAATGTTTCCATGAATAAGTGAAAGTCGCTCAGTCCTGTCCAACTCTTTGAGACCCCATGGACTATACAATCTGTGTAATTCTCCAGGCCAGAATACTGGAGTGGGTAACTTTTCCCTTCTCCATAGGGATCTTCCCAACCCAGGGACTGAACTCAGGTCTCCTGCACTGCAGGCAGATTCTTCACCAGTTGAGCCACGAGAGAAGCCCAAAATATACCAAAAAAAATGATCAGTTCCTGCCCCTATCCATTTGCCATGAAGTGATGGGACTGGATGCCATAATTTTAGTTTTTGAATGTTGAGTTGTAAGCCACCCTCCTCTTTCACTTTCATTAAGAGGCTTTTCAGTTCCTCTTCACTTTCTGCCATAAGGGTGGGGCCATCTGCATATCTGAGGTTACTGACATTTCTCCTGGCAATTTTGATTCCAGCTTGTGCTTCCTCCAGCCTAGCATTTCTCATGATTTACCCTGCATATAAGTTAAATAGCAGGGTGACAAATATATAGTCTTGACATACTCCTTTCCCTATTTAGAACCAGTCTGTTGTTCCATGTCCAGTTCTAACTGTTGCTTCTTGACCTGCATAAAGATGTCTCAGGAGGCAGGTAAGGTGGTCTGCTATTCCCATCTTGGTGAGGATTTTCCACTATTTGTCGTAATCCACACAGTCAAAGGCTTTGCCATAGTCAATAAAGCAGAAATAGATGTTTTTCTGGAACTCTCCTGCTTTATTGATGACCCAGTGGATGTTGACAACTTGATCTCTGGTTCCTCTGCCTTTTGTAAATTCAGTTTTGACTCTAAAGTTCTTGATTGATTCATGTACTGTTGAAGCCTAGCTTGGAGAATTTTGAGCATTACTTTGCTATCATGCGAAAGAAAGTGAAAGTGAAGTCACTCAGTAGTGTCCGACTCTCTGTGACCCCATGGACTGTAGCCTACCACGCTCCTCCGTCCATGGCATTTTCCAGGCAAGAGTACTGGAATGGGTTGCTATTTTCTTCTCCAGAGAATCTTCACAACCCAGGGATTGAACCTGGGTCTCCTGCATTGTAGGCAGATGCTTTACTGTCTGAGCCACCAGGGAAGTCTGCTAGCACGTGAGATGAGTGGAACTGAGTGGTAGTTTGAACATTCTTTGGTTTTGTCTTTCTTTGGGATTGGAATGAAAACTGACCTTTCCCAGTCCTGTGGCCATTGCTGAGTTTTCCAAATTTGTTGGCATATTGAGTGCAGCACTTTAACAGCAGCATCTTTTAGGACTTAAAATAGCTCGGCTGGAATTCCATCACCTCCACTAGTTTTGTTCCTAGTGATGCTTCCTAAGGCCCACTTGACTTCATATTCCAGGATGTCTGGCTCTAGGTGAGTGATCATGTCATCGTGGTTATCTGGGTCATTTTTTGTATAATTCTTCTGCGTATTTTTGCCAACTTTTCCTATATTTTCTGCCTCTGGCAAGTCCATACCATTTCTGTCCTTTATTGTGCCTGTCTTTGCATGAAATTTTCCCTCGATATCTCTAATTTTCTTGAAGAGATCTCTAGTCTTTCTCATTATATTATTTTCCCCTATTTCTTTGCATTGATCACTGAGGAGGGTTTTCTTATTTCTCCTTGCTATTCTTTAGAACTCTGTATTCAGATGGGTATATCTTTCCTTTTCTCCTTTGGCTTTAGCTTCTCTTGTTTTATTAGCTATTTTTAAGGCCTCCTCAGACAACCATTTTGCCTTTTTGCATTTCTTTTTCTTGGGGATGGTCTTGATCACTGTCTCCTTTACAACGTCACCAACCTACTTGACATTACTGAAGAAATGTCCATATTTCTTCAGGCCATATGTCTATCAGATTTAATCCCTTGAATCTATTTGTCACTTCAAGTTTATAATCCTAAGGGATTTTATTTGCATCATACCTGGACGGTCTAGTGGTTTAGACCGTTCAGGTATAAAAGTTTTCAAAGGGTAAGGCCAAAATCATCTAGAGGTTATGTAAATATTCCCATGAGGATAAATTTTAATGTGTTCTTTTGCTTGAAACATTTCTGAATGGAAGTAGTCACTGAGAAATGGACACACTAAGGAACCTCATAACCTTTTATTCCACAATTAAATCCATTGTCTAATCTAGAAAACAATAAGAACATTTTCAAAAGTTCCTTGTAGTAAAAACTAGTCATATCATTTTTTTCTTTGCCTCGGTAAATGAATATTTACAATCTATTGCAAAAAATTTACTTTGAACTTATTACCTATCTGCCCCAGGCCAGTTTTTATAAGAAACATTTTAAATATTATTAAAATATCAGAAAAATTAATCTCATTATTTTTTTTCAGTTTTATAAATATCTGGAAAACATATGAATCTTCGGTATTAAAATAAACAAACACAAAATTCACCTTATTTTCCAATCTACTTTTCAAGATCCAAAGTGTATAGAACTGGATTCTATGAGGTCAAAGGAAAGGAAAACAAAAAAAATGTGGTGACCAAATATAATATACAACACAATTATATTCAAAGTCACATGGTAATATAAAGCCATTTTGGAGAACTATTTTGGCCATGTAAACTTACTGCTCAATATAAATCTTAGAAAACTGATATATTCTTTGAGGACTGCCAAAAAAGCTACCTTTCTTTACCAACAAAGGTCCATCTAATCAAAGCTATGGTTTTTCCAGTAGTCATGTGTGGATGTGAGAGTTGGACCATAAAGAATGTTGAGCACCGAAGAATTGATGCTTTTGAACTGTGGTGTTGGATAAGACTCTTGAGAGTCCCTTGGAATACAAGGAGATAAAACCAGTCAATCCTAAAGGAAATCAGGCCTAATATTAATTGAAACAACTGATGCTGAAGCTGAAACTCCAGTACTTTGGCCACCTGATGTGACGAACTCACTCACTGGAAAAGACTCTGAAGCTGGGCAAGATTGAAGGCAGGAAGAGAAGGGTATGACAGAGTCTGAGATGGTTGGATGACATCACTGACTTGATGGATAGTTTTAGTAAGCTCTGGGAGTTGGTGATGCAACAGGGAAGCCTGGCATGCTGCAGTCCATGGGGCCTCAAAGAGTTGGACACGACTGTGAGGCTAAACTGAATTAAACTGAAAAAGCTACATGCCAGTCACTATGACAGTCATTCTTTAACTGTATTCTGTTCATTATCTTTATTTTAATACACACAGAGGCTCTAAAAGATGAATGCCACAGTTGCACTATTATATTCATGAGGATTCTACGATGTGAAACATTAAATAAATTATTCTAAGATAACACAGTTAATAAATAGTAGAACCCTGGTCAGTCTATCTCTAACATATTATTCATCATCAACTTATATGACCTGCTAAAGTGAATCACATGAAGAAGATCCTTCATGGTTACGTACATAATCATGTGCTTCAAAGTACTCATAATGCTTATCTCATGCAATGTTCCAAAAACATCCTTGGATAGCACCCTTTTCCACCTATAAATACTCACTTCCAAGGATGGAATATAGGGGTCACAATTTAATCCATAGCAGATGCCAGTTAGAGAATTTCTAGCCCTGGGGAGAGGGATATCTGCTATAACCCAAAGCGGGATACTCCATGACCCACCTCCCAGAATATTGGAAATAAAAACAAGAATAAACAAATGGGACCTAATTAAAATTAAAAGCTTTTGCACAACAAAGGAAACTATAAGCAAGGTGAAAAGACAGCCTTCAGAATGGGAGAAAATAATAGCCAATGAAGCAACAGACAAACAATTAATCTCAAAAATATACAAACAACTCCTGCAGCTACATTCTAGAAAAATAAACAACCCAATTAAAAAGTGGGCCAAAGAACTTAACAGACACTTCTCCAAAGAAGATATAAAAATGGCTAACAAACACATGAAAAGATGCTCAACATCACTCATTATCAGAGAAATGCAAATCAAAACCACAATGAGGTACCACTTTACACCAGTCAGAATGGCTGCCATCCAAAAGTCTACAAGCAATAAATGCTGGAGAGGATGTGGAGAAAAGGGAACCCTCTTACACTGTTGGTGGGAATGCAAACTAGTACAGCCACTATGGAAAACAGTGTGGAGGTTCCTTAAAAAGCTGCAAATAGACCTGCCATATGACCCAGCAATCCCACTGCTGGGCATATACACCGAGGAAACCAGAATTGAAAGAGCCACGTGCACCCCAATGTTCATCGCTGCATTGTTTACAATAGCCAGGACATGGAAGCAACCTAGATGCCCATCAACTGACGAATGGATAAGAAAGCTGTGGTATATATACACAATGGAATATTACTCAGCATTAAAAAAAAATTCATTTGAAGCAATTCTACTCAGATGGACGAAACTGGAGCCCATTATCCAGAGTGAAGTAAGCCAGAAGCAAAAACAACAATACAGTATATTAACACATATATATGGATTTTAGAAAGACAGTAATGAGAACCCAACATGGGAGACAACAAAAGGAACGCAGATGTATAGAATAGACTTGTGGACTTTGTGGATGAGGGTAAGGGTGGGATGAGATGGGAGAAGGGCATTGAAGCATGTTAATTGTCATGTGTCTAATCAATCGCCAGCCCAGGATTGATGCTCGGGGCTGGTACAGCGAGATTTCCTGGGGGGGAGGGAGGAGGGAGGGGGGTTCCGGAGGGGAAGCATATGTAAACCCATGGTGATATCATGACAATGTATGGCAAAAACAATAAAAAATAAATAAATAAAAAATAAATAAATAAAAAAATAAAAAAATAAAACAACAACAAAAAAAATAAAGGGCATGACAAATGACTTTTTGAAGCAGAGGGAGTGGCATCTCTTTAGTGCAGCATAAAATGGCACAACATATGGAACTTTCTTAAGCCAAACCTGGGGAAACATATATTATTACCTGCTTGGGATTTTAGCTTACTCTTTAAACTATAAAATAAATCTCCATGAAGAATTGGAAAATTTTTCAATTTTTGATACCCTTATCTAGACAATTGGGAAAATCTACAAGATGATGTCAGAACTAGGAATAGAGCCTTAGTATCCAAACTCTTAGAATCTCTCAGTCAAATCATGTAGCTAATTCTGGCAATGCTATTTAAGAAAAGTAACTTGAGTTCAAGAACATTTAAATTTGACAAACTCAAACCAAGGGAACACGAAGCAACTAACAATGCCTTCAGATACTGGAAACTGCTCTGTGGAAGAAAAATGAGAGTCGACCTGTGTTGTCTAGCGGGTAGAATGAAGATCATTTGATGGGAGTCACTAGGAAAAATTTTTTTTAAATTTTTTTACTTTACAATATTGTCTTGGTTTTGCCATACATTGACATGAATCCGCCATGAGTGTACATGTGTTCCCCTTCCAGAACACCCCTCCCACCTCCCTCCCCATTCCACCCCTCTGGGTCATCCCAGTGCACCAGCCCCGAGCACCCTGTCTCATGCATTGAAACTGGTCTGGTGATTCATTTCACACATAGTAATTTACATGTTTCAATGCTGTTCTCCCGTATCTTCCCACCCTCGCCCTCTCCCATAGAGTCCAAAAGACTGTTCTATACATCTGTGTCTGTTTTAACAATTATATTATTCATTAAGTTAATGCTTTGTATTATAAGAATGGGAGTGACATGTTTGCAGAGGAATAAACAAGCTGAACAGCAACTTAGAGAAAAAAAAAGCACACAGGGAGAAATCAAATACTGATTAGATATTTGAACTCTATGAACTTCAAAGTTTCTTCAAACTCTGAAAGCTAATATTCTGTAATAAAGAAGATCATTGTAGTTGAATTCAGTATGAATGAAAGACACTGAAATATAGACTCATTTAGGTTCTAAAGAGAAAGTGAGATGATATTATTTGGTAATTTTTCAGCCCATAATCGAGAATGCAAAGCCATCCAACTGGTAGGCAAAGCTACTACCGTTCCCACATTCAAAATTATCTCTTGAATTCTAATGAAATATTAAAATAATATTATTTTAATTATCTCTCCTTGAGCATTTAGACTAAAACTTACAGCATACACATTTAGAGTTCAGATACTATTTTAATGTCTTTCAAGAATCCAATATATCTGTTAATAGTCAACAAATTCTAAATAAATTTTGAATAACTTGCTTCTATAATTAAAATAAAGTGGTTTATTAAAAATAATTCAAGCTGCAATTTTATGGCCAAGTTGCAGAATGAAAAAAGGCAATATGATAAAGTACTACTCTTCTCCCCTAAGCCACTCAAACCTACATACCTGTAGTAAGATAAACAGGAAGAGACCAGGAGCTACCAGGAGTTGGGGAGATGAGAGAGCCAGAGTTGGTTCTACCAGGATACCACCCAAGCCTAAACCTCAGACTGCCCCTGAAGAGAGTCTGCAGATATTAGTGCCCTTGAGCCATTGTCCTTGAGGACCCCTTACACTGAATCCATTCTGATTTGCAGTACCTGAGAACAAAGTCCTTCCTAACAAGTTATCCTTAAAGCCAAGGACAGGAAAAGGGAGAGATGAGTTAAGTTAGTATTACTTTCTTCTTTTTTAATGTCCCCAAATATAACTTTATTTTTCCTTTTACGTAACTGACAAAAAGTATCCCATTAAAATACGAAGTGTGTTAGGGAACATTGAAATAGGTGAGGTTCAATTTACTCAAGTTCTTATTGGATCTGTTCTAAAATACAACTTATCTTTCTATGTTTTTCATTAAAGAACAAACATAAGTTCTGTAATAGCCATTACTAAATCTATCCCATTAACATTTTAAAACATTATTTTCGTTGATCTTTAAGTAAGAACCAGGAAGAGACTGCTCCTCCAAATAGACCATCTTATAAGCATGTATAGCACTTAAAAGTAACATCAGCTTATACACTATCAGATATTCAATATTCTCACAAAGTTGCCAAACAATATATACTGATGCTTAAATTCCTATGTGTGGATATTTGGAAACAATTATTAGAAGTTCAACATGTCATTTCTTTATGCAAATTACATTTTCCCACAGTATCAATATTTTTATTTTAAGAAAATACATATGGCTGTCATTTCTAAATAATAAAAAACATTGTCTTTGGGGGAAAAAAACTCCAATTTTCCTAATAAAAGAAGTACATATATATTCATTTATACACATGCAACTTCCAAATTTCATGCTGACTTATTGTCTTGAAAATAGCTTAACCACATGAGTATAAGCCAGGCTTTGTAGTTCCTTAACCTTTTTAAAAATTTTGACTCATTATGCAAAATAAGGTTTCTCTTATGCCTGTTATTAGAAACTAAATAATTTTAGGATGCATCTGTAATTCACAGTGGAAAATATGAAGAATTAAAAAGGTTAAAAAAGTTACTGAGTAGATGCCTAATTTATCAAAACATGCAAAATATGGATAATATATTCTAATATGAGAATATATGAATGGGCATATAGCTATGTGAATATATGATGTAATCATACTTATAAATTTTACATGAAGTGCATGGAAAATTGCTCTAACAGGACAATGAACATTTAAGTAAATACTCAATAAATCAGAGTTGCTTAAAAGCAGAAAAAGAAAATAACCATTGTTTTCCATGGAGATTTATTGGGAGAGAACTTCTGTTTGATGGGCAGTAGGAGACAGAACAAAACACAATAGTAACAGATTTTGTACATTAGCAAGTTTAAATAGCCTGAATTATAAATACTCTAAATGAAGATGTTCATCAAAGCAATGCATTTTACAGTTCAAAATCTATTTCAAGATGTTTAATAAGATTTCATTTAATTTGTGCACTTTTTAAACTGTTGGCCAGGCAGAAAAGAAAATGTGTCACCTTTTGTTTGGTCAGCTTCAAATCTTATTGTTTCCTATTGATAAAAAATAAAACTTATATGGCCTAGTTTATTTCATATGTTTATTTAAACTATTCTATTTCTTTATTAGGACATGTAAGAACTGAAATATTTTACTTATAAAGAAAAACAAGGCCAAATGGATGAGTTATTATTCAGGGTTCACCACTGAAATCAAAAGTACATTTCAATCTACAAAGGATGAAATGTGTATTTCAATCTACCAAGAAATTATGATGTCATATTGTCCTACAAAATTCAGCACTGGTATATTTCAATTATTTTCAGTGACTTACAGAGCATATAATTTTACTGCAGTTAAAAAGTCTGTGTTGTTATGAAAGACAGTAAATTCAAGATGACTTCTTGTTTCATTACCACAATTTATCATAATAATAATTTTTAAAATTATTATTATTGTCAGACTAATAATGGTATTGAAAACATAATTTATAGAATACTTTCGCACACATTCTTATCAATTGATCCTCACAACAACCTTCTGTGCAAGAAAGGAAAAGCATTACTTTTACCATTTTATAGATGACAAAACTAAAGCACAAAAACCCTTTAAGCTGGTCACAGTCATTCACCTAAACAAGTACTATTTGTTCATTATATTGGGCTTCCCTTGTGGCTCAGCTGGTAAAGAATCTGCCTGCAGTGCGGAAGACCTGGGTGCAATCCCTGAGTTGGGAAGATCCCCTAGAGAAGGGAAAAGCTATCCACTCCAGTATTCTGGCCTAGAGAATCCCATGGACTGTATAGTCCATGGGGCTAAAAAGAGTCGGGCACTACTGACTTACACTTCGTTCATAATATCACATGGCCCTGCAGTCATGGCCTGGGACTTGCAATTGTTGTAGATAATTACACATTCAATTATAAGCAAAATCATAATGTGACGAAATATACCAAGGAAATATTTACAAATAATTACATCTATCTCAAGCAAGAGAAACATGGGTCAAATTTGTATCTTTTTCTTGAGTTGATTGTATTTTAGCTGATACGAGTATACAGGACTGAGTCACTTTCTTCACTTGTCATGATTCCTGGTCCTCTTCTAAAGATATCTATAGTGAGCTTATAGAGTATACTTCTTGAATTAATATTATCCCCTAGAATTCTTCTGCTTCAAGATTATAAATGCTATTTCCACTCCAAGTAACATCAAGCCTATAAATTATTATTATTATCTAGTCTTACAGCCTTAACAGCAAATCTTTATCTGCTCATTACTTTTTTTGTATTTCTGCTTTTTACACCGCTTCCTAATTCCTTCATTTATATCTGTTTTTTGTGCTGTCTTTAGTTTTCAGTTCTCTTTGCACTGCTCTACTATTTAATGTTTCCTGAGTTTTATCAGTTCCTATTATGTATTTTATGTTCTTTCATCTAATCTTTTCAACAATATTTCATCTTCATTCTTGATGTTATCCTGTCTTCCTGAATTCCCCTTGGCTGCAATTCAATATCTTTTCTCTTCCCATTCACATGACTCAAAAATACTAGTGCACTTTTTCTCACTTTGTGTCAGTCATCAGCCCGATGTAATTTTGCTTTCTATTCTGGTATTTTACGTCACTAATGCCTTCTCAATTGTTAAATCAGATAGACTGCTTTTGGACTTTGTCTTTCTGCAACTCTCGGCTAAATTTGAATACATTTAGGGAGATGTATACAGTGACATACTATGATAGCGTTAAAAAGAATGAACTAATTTTCTGCTTTGGTATGAAAAGGCAGTCTTACTTGTGGAAACAGAATCTCTGGTATACTTTTCAGCTATGTTTTAAACTACTACTTAAGCTAAAATGTTTAAAATGAACCATATACAATTTATTTCCCTATAGACATTTTGTTATGGGACTATTGTCCAGTATTTATAACATCATGACAATTATAAAGCAAAATCTCCTTTTCCTGGAAATAACACATTTGACTTCTGCCACAATTACTGCCCTAGATGGCCACCAAGCTCAACTTGACTTTACTGTACCGTACTGTAATTAACCCAGGCAAAAATACTCACTGACAGTGAGTAGGAAGTATTACACAGCCATATCCCAAGGCTAGAAATTATGCAAGAAAGCTAAATTTTGCCTTGAGCAGCAGTCTTTGGTAGAAGGCATATTGTTCAACATCCATAAATGAACAAATTGTTATTCTGTTAGGGTTAAATGAGTGTTTAAAGTTCAAAACTTTTATTAGCTTATTTTTGAAGCAACTATATTAAGATTAGTAGGTTGGATTATTCTTGGTTTTGGAAGTGTATCTAAGATATAGTTGAAAATAATAGTTTCCACCATGTGTTTCAGCTTTAAAATGCTCTAAGTATGATTATGTCTACTTAAGTTTCAGTGGCAAAGGAGGAGGCAGGTTGAGACTAGGTACCTGCAAAGAAACTAAATAAACAAACAAAAAAGCATTACAGGAATACAGTCTGTTATTTCTTACATGACTAAATGTGTTAAGCTAAAAAAACAGTATCTTTATTACTGTGTAGCTACCATTATGTCTAGCTCAGTGAGCAGCTTTTCAAAAATCATTTGCTGGTTGTCTCTGAGTACCCTACTGATCTTTCCATTTGTTTCTCCATCTCTCTAGGCTCAGAACATTATCAAGTAGACACATACTAGAGAGTAGAAAACAGTATAGTATATTAAGGGTATTTACATTTATAGTGTTTTGTTTTAAAAGCATTCTAGAGACATCAAAGCAATACCAAATATCAAAAGAAAAAAAAATGATTTGCACCTCCCTGAAAATCAATTTTTTATATCTTTGCTCCATTTCAGTTTATATATGCATCAACAAATTTGCATATCCATAATCATCTGTTGTATATAATTCTTATTCTTCATGGAATATATCTTAGCCTGAAATATTTAAAAGTGTTGTGTGCTGCAACCTGAAACATTTAAAAAGAAATTAGGCTAGTAAGTGTACTTTATTGAGGAAATTAAAAATTAAATTAAATCGATAGATTATTTTGAAATGTAAATAAATAAATAAACATTGAGGTGAGTTGCAAAAAATGTTTTTAAAGTTTATATAACATACAATAGAAGATACTGGATTTTTCTCCTACAAATTATAAACTCCCTAAAATAGAGATTTTATTGACATTTAAGTGTGTTTATTTGGAGAAAAAGGTAGGTCTCGGATAAGAAGAGAAACAGATTTAAAAAATAAGTTAAAATATAAGGTATTGAAATTTGTATTGAAAAAAGTACACCAAACAAAGTGGCCTGTCAGACCAAATGGAATGCTGCAACTCTCAAGTTACTCAAAAATTTATCTATTCTCTTTCCACAAAATAAAGACTGTGTATGACAAACCCACAGCTAACGTCATACTCAGTGCCACTGTGAGTCCTCACCAGTGCAATGAGGGGAAAAAAACCCATCAGAATTGGAAAGGAATAAGTAAAATCGTCACTGTTTATAGATGACATGACTTTATATACTCCAGAGTAGCCTAAAGACATTACAAAAACTGTTAGCCCTAATCAACAAATTCAGTCAAGCTGCAGGAAACATTCATTTATAATTAATTAATATATAATGCATCAATATATTAGTAATATATTAAACAATATATTGTAATATTAATATATTATATAATTAATATACTATAATAAATTAATATATAATGTCAATAGTGTTTCTATAATGATATAATATAAAGATATATATATCTATAATGTTAAAAGCAATGAAATACTCAGGAATAAGCTTAATCAAGGAGAAGGAAATGGCAACCCTCTCCAGTACTCTTGCCTGTAGAATCCCTGGAAGAGAGGAGCCTGGTAGGCTGCCATCTATGGGGTCGCACAGAGTTGGACATGACTGAAGCGACTTAGCAGCAGCAGCAGCCAACTTAATCAAGAAGGTGAAAGATCTCTACGCTGATAATTACAAGACAGCAGTAAAAATTACTGGGAAAGACAGGAACAAATGGAACGATATGCCATGTTCACAAACTAGAAGAATCAACATTGTTAAAATGTTCACATAACCCAAAGCTACCTATAGATGCAACACAATCTCTATCAAAAGGCAAATTTGAAAAATTTTCTACTTTTATAGAAGTAGAAAAAGAAAATCCTAAAATGTTTATGAGACTACAAGACCCCCAAATAACCAAAGAAATCCTAAGAACGAATGAAGGTGGAAACATCACGCTCCCTGATTTGGTACTGAAAACATGTGGATGTTCTTTTCTGATTTCTTTATTCTTTTCAAGGGAAGGAAACAAGTTATTGTTTGGCATATTGGAAGTTTGAACAGTCAAGATGTGTGAAATAAATGTCTAAGAGAGTAGTAGAATGAATTCACCAGCTTATTTAAGCAGAATAGGTGGCATCTACTGAAGGCTCATATGGTTATAAATTTAAATTGAGACCAGTTTTTAGCTTGCTTATTTTTCTTTATTGATGGGGAAAGAGTGAAGAAATAGCAGTAGTGAACTCAGAATGGAGGTATGGTATGTTAGATGAATTCTCAGACAGAAAGGGAGGCAACAGAGTTAAGACAGTGACAATTAACTTATTGAATATAAAGCAGGAAAAGAGCAGAAAAAGAAAACAAGATAGGTGATAGGTAGTGGAAAGATTAATAGATAGGATATGCCAGTGAGGTAAATTTAATTTGAAGTTGGGTATTAAAATGAGTGAAATGGAAAAAGAGCAGGCAGTCGATGGAAAGGCTGATACTTTAAGAAGTTTGGAAGATGTGAAATTACTAGAATGAAGATAAGACCATGGTGATGTTAGGAGAGGAGATTGAGGGTTGCAGGAGATAGAGAGCCTAAAGATGTAAGAAGCCAGAGAAATGGAGGGGGGAGAGAGAGAGAGGAGAGAGACAGAGAGAATACTACTGGGAAATGAAGGAGGATATCAAATATTACAGGAACAAGGTATGATAAAGGCAATATAATCTGGTGTAATTGGCTTCAAATGAGGATGACAGGGAGGAGAGACTAACAGTCATATGCAAATATAAGATTTAGCTGGCATATTCTCTAGATTGAAATGTAAAGTTGTACTAGTATGTGATGCAGGGTTCCCAGTAGACATCCAGTTTTCTATTAGGGTGAGAAAGGAGAAATTCAGACAGGACGTTAGGAAAGAAGCAACTTTGCTGAAGCCATATTACAAATTCTAGGGGTCATAAATAAAAAGTTGGGGTCATCAGGAAGATACTATCAGAAAGAATTTACAGAGATGAATAAAGCATAAACTATGAGTATTGGATATTATGTGATTACTGAGGTTAGCCTTGTACATCATCATGACCTTAACTTCTTCATTATAGTAATTTCACATCTTCCAAACTTCTTAAAGCATCCCATTGACTGCCTACTCTTTTTCCATTTCACCCATTTTAATACCCCAACTTCAACTAAAATTCGTCTCACTGGCATAGCCTATCTACTAGTCTTTCCACTGTTTATCACCTATCTTGTATTCTTTTTCTACTCTTTTCTTATACCTGTTATACTTATTACAGGTATAAGACAGGATAAATTCTTCCTGAACGTTTCTTAGAAGAGGTCAATGGTCCATTTTAAGAATAGCCTCCTTCTGGAACTGGTCTCTTAGATTGTGATGATCATCTGCATAGTATGAGTAGAAAGAAAGGGAAATCCTGCCAAAATTTGTAGTGCTCTATGGGTTCCCTTTTTATACCTGCCAACTAAAATGTCTGTGCCAAGCAATTACACTATTTCTCAGAGGTGGGAAATTATAATATAGTTGCTAAATTTACATTTTTGTGTATATTTTGAGACAGTTGATGAGAGAGTTTGAAATGGTCTTCTGTTAAACAACAGGTTTCCTTTTAAGCATATTTTTATGTGTTTTTAAATAATACTATGAAATGCTTAAAATGATAAATGTTCAGGTATTTTGTCTGTCCTATAATTCAATCTACTATTTCTTGGTGAGGAGATGTAAAATAGTTTCTTTTCTTTTTTCATTTATTCTTTTTCTTCCTCATCATTGGAATTAGGTATAACTAGATAAAACCACATGTTATCTAAAACTAAAAACCTAAAAACACTTATAACATTATATATAGTAAAACTTAAAAGATCTATACACAACATAGCATATATATATATATATATATATATTAGATCAGGTGTTCTGAAAATATAGTCCATGGACCACCCTTATCAGTACCATCCAGGGTGTTTACTTAACATTTAGATGTTCTTAAGCCTTAAAGCACTTCCTGAATCATATTCTCAATGTATGAGATTCTAATAGACTATCTGTCTCTCTATATATCTGTATATTTATAAAATGGAATACGTATAGATAGATACTCATACATATATGCACAAGCAGGCATATACATACCTCCTAAAATAAGATAACCATCCCAGCCTCAGGGACAGTAGGGTATGGAAGATGAAGAAATCACACATATATGTTGAAAATTATCAGAGACTATTGCTTTGACTGGGATCTTAGATAACAAAGGCTTTTTTTCATTTTTACTATATTCTCTTAAGTAATATTTTAAATTGGGTTCCCATCAATAAGAAAACCCTAGACTCAGAGACTTAAAAAAAATGAGTACAAATAGTTTATTTTAAAAATCGAGGAAATTTATTTTGGATGGTGATTTTGTACCATGTCAACTGTTATTTCCCACCATACCTTCCACATATGGTCCCAGGTTAAAGCTGGCTGCAAGATGAAAGTGCACAAGACTGGGAGGCAGGAGTGAAGGAGCAGCTCTCACGCTCAGGAGACCAGGGGTAGGCATTTGTGGGGCTTCACCAAGTTTCAGTGACCTTTTGGGTCACTTGGGTAGTGAGTGGCAGCTGCTAGGTCTGCACCTCCTGCTGATCCCACGATATCTCCTCTCTAGACTTTCAGATTTTGGGATGCATTCTGAATGCATACAGGTGTGGCAAATAGTTCCAGCTTTTTCTGTGAATCATCTGTGCCAATACGGTCAGAGACAGTGTGAGACAAACATGGGTTCCAGTCTGTATTCATGGATTCCACTCTGCCTCTCTTTCCTTCTCGTCACATCAAACTTCTTTTCCTGACTTCCAGGCCTTGCTGACAAAGTTCAACTTCGGGTCCCCAAGTAAGGCAGAGGCAATAACCTTCCTTATCTTGTTTAACCAGCTCTCACAACTTTGTAAATTCTAATCACTACAACAGATTCTTTCTTTGATTTCACTCATAGGGATTCTACCTTTTTAATCAAACCATAATTTATGAGACAGGGAAAGGAAGAAAACCAGTCAAGAGGGAATGATCAAACATGTGGCTACTCTAGTTGATGAGATCTCAACCCTACTGCAGACTCTGGGAGTCGATATAAAACACGTCTTAGAGTTATTTCACTCTAGCTGCTCTTCCAAAGAGCTGCTGAAATGTTTAGCCACCTACTCTGTCAATCACAGGTTAACAGCAGCTATCAAGGAATAATTCTCCAGAACTTCTAATCTATTACATTTATGAGCAAGCAGCCTTAGGTGGATAGATAAGCCCTTCAGCAAAGAGATACCACTGCTGGAAGATGGAGATTAGATGACCTGACCAGAATAGTGGTGGCCAAAAAGTGGTGCGTGTCACTGAATGAATAATTTATGGGAACTTTATAAGAACAAATGTTTTTATCCTCACAACAACTCAACAAGGTGTTCAGTATTATTTGAAAGGAAAAGTGAAAGTGTAAGTCCATTAGTCGTGTCCAATTCTTTGCAGCCCCGTGAACTGTAGCCCACCAGGCTCCTCTGTCCATGGAATTCTCCAGGCAAGAATACTGGAGTAGGTTGCCATTCTCTTCTCCAGGGGATCTTCCCAAACCAGGGATGGAACCAGGTCTCCTGCACTGCAGGAGGATTCTTTACTGTCTGAGCCACCAGTGAAGCCCCTCAGTATAATTTATATTTGCCTTATACATTAACAAAAAAGAGGTTTGGACAGCTTAAGCAAATTTCTCAAAAGTCATAGAGGTGAAAAGAGAAGGAGTTAGAATGTAAACCCAGATATAAATGTTTTCAAAGTGTATATTATTAACCACTACAATTGTTTCCAAATCTAATTTTTAATATGAAATTTTAGTAATCTGTCAAATGCATTGCTAATATTTAAAAATATAATTGTTTCTTTATCCTAGCAGAAAACAATAGCAAGATGAAGATGAAATGCCGGGAGCCCTCAGGATGCCCCCTTGCTCAGATGACAAGGTCACAAAACTAAGAAAGAAATTGCAAAGCTGACTTTCTTTATCGGGGCATCCTGGGCAAGCCCCCCCCCCCCCAACCCAGGTATTTTTCTTGGGAGTTCTTTCCATGCTCGGAACATTAGCTCATCTCAGTAGGTCAGTCCCAGTTGGAAAGAAATCGTCCTGAGATAATTCCTCCAGACCTCAATGACCAGAGGATCCGGGAAGGTGGATTGCCTTCCCCGGGGGCTTAGGAGGAATGAAAGGGACATTTATATAGATTACTACTCCTCCTACTCATTACTGGGGAGTTTACCAAGAGTTCTCTGGGGGTCATGGCAAGGCCACCACCAGAAAGGCTCATACTTGGGTCACCTTTCCACCTCCTACTCCCCTGACCACTCCATGGAGGAGGCTCCCTTCCTTGAAGAAATCAGGCTGGATTGGGATTTAGGAATGTTCATAACTGTGGCCAGCATAGTTGGAGATATTGATTGCTTTAGGATTATGTAGACATAGGAATTCATTATAGTAGTTATAAGGTTAATAGGGTTTTATTGCTAAAGCAGTGCTGCTAGACTGTCTCTTAGTCCTCTTTCCTCTTTCTAAACTGTCTCTTTGTCCTCTTTTCTCTTTCCTCATAAGAACCGGAGTAGGTTACTAGAATAAAACAGTTTCAAGCTTAAACCCTTCCCTCTAGCTCCTACATAGTTGCACCTGATAAGAGAAACGTAATCTTTCTAACTTAGGTGGTAAACATACTATTGTTAAATCTAATTACACAGAAATCTGACTTCTGTAAGGGGAATGTTTCATGATAGATTGGGGAATGAACTCAATGATAAGGTTGCTATGGAAGGTAGAAAACAAAAAATTGTATAGAATGATAGGTGATGTAATGATGTAATGGGGATGTCTTTTGGCTATAAAACTGTAAACCAACAATAAATGAGAGAGACTTCTCCATCACCCCACAAAACTAACAGCAATAAAGAGAGACTGCTCCATCACCACACATCAACTCAGCTCAGTTCTTCCACCGACGCCACTCATCCCTCAAGACTCCCGGACCCGCTGGGGCTGGACCCCAGCAATGAAATTAATAACTTTTTTAGAAGTGCTGAAAAACACAAGGTACTTAAGAGTAAATTATCAAACATAATGTGATACCTTTGCACTGAAAACTGTAGCATACTAAGAGAAATTAAAGATCTAAATAGAGATAGTAATGTTCACATGACAGTTCTTCATAAATAGATGAATAGATTCAATTTAATCCAAATCAAATTCCAGTAGGATGCTATGTGAAAATAACAGGGGGATTCTAAAATTTATATGGAAATACAAATATTTTAGAAGAACCAAAACATTAAAAAAAAAACACAATTTGGAACTTGCACCTAATTTTAAGACTTACTAAAGAGATACACAAGATAGTGTATCAAGACAGTGTGGACATAGCAGTATAGTATATGGAAGAATGATGGTTGTGGTTCAGTCACTAAGTCGTCTTCAACTCTTTCTGACCCCTGGATTATAGGTCACCAGGCTCCTGGAGTAATTCTCCAGGCAACAATACTGGAGTGGGCTGTCATTTCCTTCTCTAAGGAATCTTTCCTACAGACCAGGGATCAAACCCGGGTCTCTGGCATTGCAGCTGGGTTTTCTACCAAGGGAGCCACTAGGGAAGCTCTATGGAAGAATAGAGATTTCAAAAACAGACTTACATACACACTGTCAAATAATTTCCAAAATATGAACCAAGGCAATATAATGCAGTAAAGAAAGGTTTTTTCAAATATGGTTCTGAAACAACTACATACCCATATTAAAAAAATAATCATCAATTCTTCTCTCATACTATCCAAAAAACATGTTTAAAATTATAGCTTTAAGTACAAAAACTAAAACCGTAAAACCTCTAGAGGAAAAATAAAAGATAAAATCTCTGTGACCTTGGCAAAAGTAAAGATATTTTAGATGGGACAAACGGAAAGCAAGAATTAAAAAGTAAAGAATAAGTTTAATCATTTTTAAATTAAATAAATTACTCTTTCAAAATCACCATGGGGAAATAAGACAATAGAGTCAAGGAACACATATTCACAAATCACTTATCTGACAAGTGTCTTCCACAGGAATATCCATATCCTTGTACAAGTTTTGCCATTCAATGACAGAAAAAACAACCGAATTTAAAAGGTGCAATATATGTGAAAACTTTCCAATTGAAAATGTATGAATATAACTCTTGGCATATAAAAAAAAAAGTTATACCAAGTTAGTAGTAATTAGGGAAATGGAAATCAAAACTCCTGACTGAAAATATCAACTCTTTATCAAAATATGAAGCAATGGAATAATCATATAGTTGGTGGAAATGTAAAATGATATCACTAATTTCTTAAATATTTATGATATATCTATTCTAAGTTTTGTAAGGGAAATAAGAATATATGCATAAACAAAGGTGTGTTTTCATATTCTTCGAAGTTTTATTTCCATTTTTTGAAGTTATTTCCAGCTAACATGGAAATAAATCAAGTATCTAACAAGAGGTGAATGAATGAAATCACCTTGATGTATTTATACATTTTAATACTAGCTAGCAATAAAGTAACAAGGTACCAATACAAACTGCAACATAGACAAACCTTAAAATTATGATGCAGTGTGGAAAAAGTCAGATCCAAACAAATAGACACTGTACGATTCCATTTATAAACAAAGACTTTAAGAATAAAAACTAATACATGGTGACAAAATAATGACCGGTGCTTTAGTCATTATGACTAAATGACTCAGCCTGGGGCTGAGGATGGATTAAGGGATGACTGCAAAGTGTAATGAGGACTCTTTTGTGGATGATGAAAGTGTTCTGCATATTGATTCTGACTGTAGTTCCACAGGTACACACACTGTCAAAACTCATCATAATGTGCATTGTAAATAGATGCAGTTTGTTATACAAAATGTATATCAGAATCAAGTTGATAAAAAACAACTTATTCAATACTCAGTCAATGATACTCTTACTTTTAAGTCACCCCAATTAGTCTTCAAATAGCCAAGGTCTTTCGGGAGTGCCTCTTTTAAATGGTAACAATACAGCATTACCTGGCAATAGCCAGGTCTAACCTATTTAGAATTACACTGAGTTATTTGGATTGTTTGTTGCTATTGTTGTTGAGCTGTTGCTGTTCAGTCGCTCAGCTGTGTCTGACTCTTTGTGACCCCGTGGTTGCAGGAATTTTTAAATACATTTTGGATAGTAAATTCTTATCAGATATATAGTTTGCAAAATATTTTCTCTCATTTTGTAAGTTGCCTTCTGACTCTTAATTTTTTTTTTCTGTACAGAAGCTTTTTAGATTGATGCAATTTCATCTATCTTTGTTTCTGTTGCTTGTGCTTTTGGTTTTGTGTTCAAGAAACCAGTGATGAGACCGATGCCATGAGCTTTTCCCTATGTTTTCTTCTAGGAGTTTTTTTTTTTATTATTATTATTGTTTTTGCCATACATTGTCATGATATCACCATGGGTTTACATATGCTTCCCCTCCGG
>ML661325.1:5260686-5325552 GCA_007570785.1 Antilocapra americana
CCCTCCCTGAGCAGGAGCAGTCTGCTTCGGCTGTGCTGCCGCGCTCGGCTGTTCCTTGTAGCCAGAGACGAACCTTGCAGGGCTTAGCTATTAATCTGCTTCTGCTCTCAGCTATATTGCTCTCCAAGATCCACCGTAGATCTGCCAGAGAGAATGCTCCCTGGTATTCAGAAACCTTTCTCCTCTTTTATTTTTTTTTTCCTCTTTATTCCAGACTCCCCTTCCGGGACGGAACCCGTCCCCAGCTCTTTGTCTCTCCCTCTACTTTTTTTTCTTTTCTTTCTTTTGTCCTACCTCCTCACGTCGGCACTGGGTCGCCTCTCCAGATGCCCGATGTCCTCTGCCAGCATTCAGTTCCTGTTTTTTGGAGTTTGCTCGGCCTTTAAAAGTTCTTTTGGTATATTTATTGGGGAGAGAGTGTTCTCCCCGTCCTATTCCTCCGCCATCTTAGTTTCGCCTCTCTTCTAGGAGTTTTATAGGTTTGGGTATCACATTTAAGTCTTTAGTCAATTTTAGGTTGATTTTGTGTATGACATAAGAGTTGATTTCACTCCCTTACCTGTTGATAAGAAGTTTTCCCAACATTCTTAGTTGAAAGACTATTCTTCCTTCATGTGCATTCTTGGAATGCTTGACAAAGATCAACAGACCACATGTGTGGGGGTATTTCTGTGTTCTCTATTATGTTCCACTGATCTATATGTCAGGTTTTATACTGATACTATATTATTTTTATTATCACAGCTTTGTAACATATTTTGAACCAGGAAGTACGATGCTGTGAAACAACAAGAAGTTATCACCTCACTACTGTTCTTGTTCAGTTGCTAAGCCATGTCCAACTCTGCGACCACATGGACTGCAGCATGCCAGGCTTCCCTGTTCTTCAGTCTCTCCCAGAGTTTGCTCAAACTCATGTCCATTGAGTTGGTGATGTCATCCAACCATCTCATCCTCTGTTGCTTACTTCTCCCACCTTTAATCTTTCTCAGTATCAGGGTCTTTTCCAATGAGTTAGGTCTTCACATCAGGTGGCCAAAGTCTTGGAGCTCAGTTTCAATATCATTCCTTCCAATGGATATTCAGGATTGATTTCCTTAGGATTGACTAGTTTCATCTCCTCATTGTTCAAGGACCTCTTAAGAGTCTTCTTCAACACTGCAGTTTGAAAGCATTAATTCTTTGCCACTAAGCCTTATTTATAGTCCAGTTCTCACATATGTACATGACTACTGGAAGAACCGTAGCTTTGCCCATACGGACCTCTGTTGGCAAAAGTAATGTCTCTGCTTTTTAATACACTGTCTAGGTTTGTCATAGCTTTTCTTCCAAGGAGCAAATGTCTTTTAATTTCATGGCTGCAGTCAACATCCACAGTTACTTTGGAACACAAGAAAATAAAATCTGTCACATTTCCAATTTTTCCCTATCTATTTCTCATGAAGTAATGGGACCAGTTGCCATGATCTTAGATTTTTGAATGCTGAGTTTTAAGCCAGCTTTGTCACTCTCTTCATTCACCCTCATCAAGAGGCTCTTTAGTCCCTCTTTGCTTTCTGCCATTAGAGTGGTATCATCTGCATATCTAAAGTTGCTGATATTTCTCCTGGCAATCTTGATTGCAGCTTGTGAATCTTCAAGCCCAGCATTTTTCATGATATACTATGCATGTAAGTTAAATAAGTAGGGTGACAATATACTGCTTTGAGGTACTCCTTTCCCAATTTGGAACCAGTCCATTGTTCTGTTGCTTCTTGTCCTGCATACAGGTTCCTCAGGAGACAGATAAGGTGGTATGATATTTCCATCTCTTTGAAACAGTTTGTTGTGATCTACACAGTCAAAGACTTTAATGTAGTTAATGAAGCAGAAGTAGATGTCTTTTCTAGAACTCCTTTGCTTTTTCTATGATCCAACAGATGTTGGCAGTTTGATCTCTGGTTCCTCTGCCTTTTCAAAATCCAGCTAGCATGTGAAATGAGCACAATTGTACAGTAGTTTGAACATTCTTTGGCATATCCTTTCTTTGAGATTGGAATTCAAACTGTTAGGATAATTATTATTAAAAAAAGATAAATATTGGTGAAGAAATTGAGATTCTTTGTAAGCTGTTCACGGAAATGTAAAATTGATAATGCTAAATGAGACATACTAAGAATTCAGTCAGTGATTATTAATAAATCAATGAAGTAGTTTAAAAAAAGAAATGCAAAATTGTGTACCAATTATGGAATATAGTGAGAAGTTTCAAAAAAAATTAAAAATAGAAGTATCATCAATCTCACTTCAAGCCAAAATAACTGAAATCCAGAGATAGCTGCACTGATTACAGAATTATTCAAAGTAGCTAAGATTTGGAAACAAACAATAGATGTCCGTTGATGGATGAGTAGATAAAGAAAATGTGGTATATACCTACATGGAATATTATTCAGCCTTAAAATGAAGAAAATCTTGTTTATATGACAACACAGATGAACCTGAAAGACATTATGCTAAAAGAAATAAACCAGTCACAGAAGGAAAAATACTATATGAATCAATGTGTATAAAGTAACCGAAGAAGTAAAACTCATAGAAGCAGAGAATGGAAAGACGGTTTCTAGGTTCTAGAGTTAGGGGAAAATGGGCATTGATGTTTAACTGGAATAAAGTTTCAGTTATGCAAAATGAATAAATTTGAGAGTTCTATAGTAAACAATATTGCGTTGTTATTGTTTAGTTGCTAAGTTGTGTCTGACTCATTTGCTACCTCATCGACTGCAGCACACCAGGCTCCTCTGCCCATAGGATTTCCCAGGCAAGAACACTGGAGTGGGTTGTCATTTCCTCCTCCAGAGGATCTTCCCCACCAAGGGATCGAGACTGCATCTCCTGCATTGTCAGGAATTCTTTACCTCTGAGCCATCAGGGAAGTCCAAACAATACTGGACTGTACACTTAAAATTTTGTAAATAAATTAGAGCTGATGTTAAATGTCCTTGCTATAAAATCAACCAATCAATCTCTTGAATGACAGTTTAAAATATTATGTTGCATGTTGATAGTAAAAAGAATAATATCCAAGTCTAATTATTTACTGTATCACAAAAAAAGACAAAGGAAACAAACAAAACGTCTCTCCAGCACCTGCCTAGAAAACAGCCTGACAACAGAAAAGGGGGGCATTACACAGCGTTGCACCAAAACAACACAATTAAATTTGCTGCACTGTTAATTGATACCTATGCCATTATAATTATTCATACCAGGGTTACCGAAGTTAATAAATACTTGTTAATTGCCAAAGGCAATTTTTCACATTCTGCCTGGCAATAACTTGCAGCTGTGGCAGAACAATTTTTGCAGCTTTAAAAGATCTGCTATAAAGAGCTGCTAAGCATGTCATTTCACTCTTAATCGATTTTCTCCCCTTTATTTTCACAACCTTTCAGGTAGAAGAAACACTGGCTAACAAATTCACAGCACTATGGGTAGAGATCTTTTCATACTATCAGTTGGGGTGCTGACATCCTATTGGGCTCCAGCTAAATAATTATGTGTACAAAGTCGTATGTATGTCTATGTAAACTAAGACAACTTTTTCTTCAGTATAAGCACGACAATTATTGAATTTTAGGTTCTACTTAAATAGTACTGTTTACTTTCTAAACTATTCAGCATACTTAAAGCAATAATTTCTGAATGTTCTCTTAGCTTTTTGGACGAGTTTAAATTAGAGAATTATGGATTTTAATACACTGCTTCATCCTTTAACTTTGTATTTGCTGCTCTGTTATGTCACATCACAGCTATAAATAGTAGTAAAGAACAGAAATAATTATGAAAGATTACAGGTTTTTATCTACATATATATGTAAAATTTACATATAACTATTAAACATTTACTTTGTACATGGTATGGAGTTCATTTAAAAGAGAATTAAGACATAGTTTCTTCTCCAAGATGCTCTTATAATATATTATGGCTTGTTAGTTCATTCAGGTTCTTTGATGAACAGAAATCAAGATATAATTATATTTGCAAGAGATTTATTGGGGGCTTTGAGAAAATAAAGAAGAGAATAAATGAAAAGATATCTAGATTGTTCAAACCAGCATATAATTCTGACACTTTGAAGAAGTAGGGAAATGAAAAAGATTCAGTTAGGAAGTGGCTCAGACTTCAGCTCAGCTGTGAGAAAGTATGATTAGGTATGTAGAGAGTCTATGTGTCAAAGCTGCTTGTCAGATGAATCCCGTATCTCATAGGAATGCTCCAGAATAGTATTTCTACCACGTGCGTGTGTAATCAGTCACTTCAGTCATGTCCAACTCTTTGCGACCCTATGGACTGTAGCCCACCAGACTCCTCTGTCCATGGGATTCTCCAGGCAAGAATATTGAAATGGGTTGCCATGCCCTCCTCCAGGAGATCTCAATCCAGGGATGGAACTCGCTTCTCTTACGTCTTCTGAATTGGCCACCTATGAAGCCCATCTCTACCATAGCAAGTCCTTGCACAAATGCCATCCTAAATTTTCATGAAATCTGCTGGGACTATCAGCCAACAACACACCTCAAAGTGACCTAAGCAGTTCATTTTCATGACCACATGTCACTACTTGCAGACCACAGATCATCTTCATCATGCAGTCAGCAAACAGCCTCAATATATAATCCCTACTGGGCTATTTTTCTAAGGGGAAAACTTAGAAAAGGGAGGGTAAAAAGAAATTGCACAGATGTTTCCATCACTACAGTTGGTTTTGGGAACAGCTAGTATTTATCCTTTCCAGCTGATGGATTCTAAATCAGAAAACTGTCAAAGGATCATAACTTTGTACTGCGGCTACTACCCTCTAAGTCTTCTGCCTCATCATTTTTCTCCTTTTCTGTTTGTAGACTGTACTAGTCATCAGCCTCCATAGCAACAGACCAATAGGAGGTGATAGATAGATAAAAATGTTTATTATAGAAATTGATTCCTGTGGTTCTGGAGGAACCACATCTCTTGATTGCTAAAATGGGCAAATTTAATTCAGATGACGATTATATGTACTACTGTGGGCAAGAATCCCTTAGAAGAAATGGAGTAGCCCTCAGAGTCAACAAAGGAGTCCACATGTAGTACTTGGGTGCAATATCAAAAATTATAGAATGATCTCTGTTTGTTTCCAAGGCAAACTATTCAATATCACAGTAATCCAAGTCTATGCCTCAACCAGTAATCCTGAAGAAACTGAAGTTGAACAGTTCTCTGAAGACCTATAAGACATTCTAGAACTAACATCCAAAAAAGATGTATTTTTCATCATAGGGGACTGGAATGCAAAAGTAGGAAGTCAAGAGATACCTGGAAAAACAGGCAAATTTGGCCTTGGAGCACAAAATTAAGCAGGGCAAAGGCTAACAGAGTTTTGCCAAGAGAATGCACTGGTCATAGCAAACACCCTCTTCCGACAATGCAAGAGAAGACTCTACACATGGACATCCCCAGGTGGTCAATACTGAAATCAGACTGATTATATTCTTTGTAGCCAAAAATTCAGAAGCTCTATACAGTCAGCAAAAGCAGACTGAGAGCTGACTGTGGCTCAGATCACGAAGTCCTTATTGTCAAATTCAGACTAAAATTGAAGAAAATACTGAAAACCACTAGACCATTCAGGTATGATCTAAATCAAATCCCTTACGATTACACAGTGGAACTGACAGATTCAAGGGATTAGGTCTGATAGACAGAGTGCCTGAAGAACTATGGATGGAGGTTCCTGACATGATACAGGAGGCAGTAATCAAGACCATCCACAAGAAAAGAAATGCAAAAAGGCAAAATGGTTGCCTGAAGAAGCCTTACAAATAGATACGAAAAGAAGAGAAGCTAAAGCCAAAGGAGAAAAGGAAAGATACACCCATGTGAATGCAGAGTTCCAAAGAATAGCAAAAGGAGATAAGAAAGCCTTCCTCAGTGATCAATGCAAAGTAAGAGGAAAACAATAGAATGAGAAAGGCTAGAGAACTTTTTAAGAAAATCAGAGATACCAAGGGAACATTTCATGCAAAGATGGGCACAATAAGGACAGAAATGGTACGGAACATTATGTTATGAACCATAATAGAAGCAGACGATATTAAGAAGAGGTGGCAACAATACATGGAAGAACAATACAAAAAAGATCTTCATGATGCATATAACCACAAAGGTGTGATCATTCACCTAGAGCCAGACATCCTGGAATGTGAAGCCAAGGGGGTCTTTGCAGACAAAGCTAGTGGAGGTGGTAGAATTCCAGGTGAGTTATTTCAAATCCTAACAGATAATGTTGTTAAAGTGATACATTCAAGATGTCAGCAAATTTGGAAAACTCGGCAGAGGCCACAGGCCTGGAAAAGGTCAGTTTTCATTCCAACCCCAAAGAAAGGCAAAGCCAAAGAAAGTTCAAACTATCACACAATTGCACTTATCTCACACGCTAGCAAAGAAATGCTAAAAATTTTCCAAGCTAGGCTTCAAAAGTATGTGAACCATGAACTTCAAGATGTGCAAGCTAGATTTAGAAAAGGCAGAGGAAACAAAGATCGAATTGTTGACATCCTTTGGATTATCGAAAAACAACAGAATACCTGAAAATAACATCTATTTCTGCTTTATTGATTACACTAAGGCCTTTGACTGTGTAGATCATAACAAACTGTGGAAAATTCTTTAAGATGTGGGAATACCAGGCCACCTTACCTGCCTCCTGGGAAATCTGTATGCAGGTCAAGAAGCAACAGATAGAACAACAGATAGAACTGGACATGGCACAACAGACTGGTTCCAAATTGGAAAAGGAGTACATCAAAGCAGTATATTGTCACTCTGCTTATCTAAGTTATATGCAGAGTACATCATGCAATATGCTGGGCTGGATGAAGCACAAGCTGGAATCAATATTTCCAGAAGAAATATCAATAACCTCAGAGCCTCTTGATGAAGTGAAAGTAGAGAGTGAAAAAGTTGGCTTAAAACTCAACATTCAGAAAACTAAGATCATGGCATCCAGTTCCATCACTTCATGGCAAATAGATGGGTAAACAGTGGAAACAGTGACAGACTATTTGTTTGGGCTCCAAAATCACTGCAGATGGTGAAGAAGCCATGAAAAGACCTGGCAAGTGCTCCTTGGAAGAAAAGCTATGACCAACCTAGATAGCATATTAAAAAGCAGAGACATTACTTTCCTGACAAAGATCCATCTAGTCAAAGCTATGGTTCTCCAGGAGTCATGTACAGATGTGAGAGTTGGACTATAAAGAAGGCTGAGCACTGAAGAATTGATGCTTTTGAACTGTGGTGTTGGAGAAGACTCTTGAGAGTCCCTTGGACTGCAAGGAGGTCAAACCAGTCAATCCTAAAGGGGATCAGTCCTGAACATTCATCGGAAGGACTGATGCTGAAGTTGAAACTCCAATACTTTGGCCACCTGAAGCGAAGAACTGACTCATTGGAAAAGACCCTGATGCTGGGAAAGATTGAAGCCGGGAGGAGAAGGGGATGACTGTGAATGAGATGGTGGGATGGCATCACCGACTCAATGGACATGAGTTTGAGCAAGGTCTGGGGTTTGGTGTTGAAAAAGGTAGCTTGGCTTGCTGCACTACATGGTGTTGCAAACAGTGGGACATGACTGAGTAACTGAGTTGAACTGACCTGAGGAGAAGATGGATGTCTCAGCTCAAGCAGTAAGAGAGCAAATGTATCCTTCCTCTATATTTTTGTTTTATCCAAGCCCTCAGCAGATTGGATAATGCCCACCTACAATGAGGTGGGTCATCTTCTTTCCTCATCAACTTAAATCTAATATATTCTGAAAACAATCAGAAATGTAGTTTTACCAACTATCTGGGTATCCCTCAGCCCAGCAAGTTGATGCATTAAATTAAACAATCACACAGATGTTAAGTAGGACCTTTGTTGGCTGCTCATCTATTTTGCCTCGAGGGATAACATGCTCTATTAATCATTTCCACAATTCCCTGTAGATCAAGCTCTCTTAGTTTCCTTTTTAATATCACTAATGATTGAGGTCTTTATACTTCTGGATGTTAGGTGACCTCAATTACATGGGGTCCCACAATGTTATTGGATAGTCTCAGCCCAACTGTGTGCCATCTCTCCTGTTGTCAGCAGTTGTCTACACCGGAGAGTTATTATTGAACTTTTTGTGAAGCTGAGTCCCCTCTCAGCAGAGTATTCCCAGTAGCCTTGGTGAAGGGTATGTCCTCTGGGCCCTTCCAATGAACATAATACTCTGGTGGGTTTTCCGTTTCACAGAGTATACACATTTCGGCATTTCCACTTTATTCTCTTTATTTTTGGAGTGTCTGCCAAGGCAATTCAGACATTACTTCTTTCATTATTTCCCATATTTCCAGGCTTCTAAGAGTCACTCCAGGAGTGATTTGCTCCTTGCTTTAGTTTTCAGGACCACCTTGTTAGTTTGTGATATCAATGTCCACATCATATTTACAGTTGTGGAAACCTAGGCTATGAGAGACAAGCAACTAGCTTCCCAGCATGCAGTTGATTTGAGGTCATTAGTAAAATGCAGACCTATCTAGCTCCAAAATCTACATTTAAAAAAAACAATAATAAATAATTGAAAGAACAATTTGACTCCATTTTGTGTCTTTTTGCTAAATCCTGTATCCTGAGAAATGCACCAAAGTCAATGGATTTCTGTTCATTCTGATCTTGGTCAGATACCCTTAACATCACATCGTTAGAGTATTCTTACAACCTTAGTGTATTCTTTTGGCTCTGTCCAAACATGCACATTAATTGCTTTAGTTTCTTTTCTGTATAATGTGTTCCGCCCCTCATTAGGCCCAGCATGTTCCTGTTGAGATTTAACCCAAGATACCAGTCTGGTCATAGTCTGAGTAGCTTCCAAAGAGATACCTGATGCTCTGCGGTGACAAGGATTTTGCAGCCCCTTCCGGCAGAGGAGGACAAGCTTGCACTAGGGAAGTGTGGCTAGCCTCTCTCAACGCTGAGATCTGAAGAAGATCTGCTGAGCTAAGTTCTTCAGGGATCCCACCTAGATACCCCTATTCACATTTTAGGGTTCCAGTTTTGCTAATTAGGATTCTGGACTTAAAAGATCTACCTTGCTTGGCATTTTTATGTCTCTAGAGCTCAGGAACTCTGTCAGTTTAGCTTCTGTTCAGCTGTTCTGGCTTTTCCAGTTCAGGAGATAAAGATGTCTTTAAGCTATCCCAGAATCTCTCTGATCTAATGGTTAAGCCCTAACTACTCGTTAATGACCTCAGTCTCTGATTAAAACCACTTAGCAGTAATCAGCCAACTCTGCTGGCTTTGCATGCATCGTTTCCCCTTATATATTTTCAATCCTTGAATTATCAAATGTGCCAGGGGTGATTCCCCAGGTTACCAGCAGTGATAATTGGGCTGTCACCCTGTGCTTTACTGAATGACTCAGGATGGTGCCTTCTGGGAGGTGGTGAGGGAGCCAGACTCCAAACTTATTCTTGTTGCCTGCTTCCTGCTGCTATTTTGGGCTCCATTTGTTTTACTTTAGGTCCTCTGAAAAGTAGATGACAACATTATATATGTGAACATATACTGGGAGAAAGGCCCAGGGAGAGTAGAGGGGTTGCGGGGGGGCAGGAGTAGCATAAGAAAGTGGGAAAGCTTTCATATTATCCTGCAGTGCAGATAGCTATGAAAAAAGAGCAGCAGGTAAAGGAGGACTGGTTAGGAAGAATCCCAGTCTATAACCCAGTCCTAAGTAAATTTTGAAGAGGGAAAAGTGTATTCTCAAGCTAAGCTTTCCCTTCAGAGCCATCCCTCAACCTAAAAGAATGGATCTCTAGTATTGCTTATGCTATGCTTAATCTAGACAGCATATTAAAAAGCAGAGATATTACATTGCCAACAAAGGTCCATCTAGTCAAGTCTATGGATTTTCCAGTAGTCATGTATGGATGTGAGAGTTGGTCAATAAAGAAAGCTGAGCGCCAAAAAATTGATGCTTTTGAACTGTGATGTTGGAGAAGATTTTTAAGAGTCCCTTGGACTGCAAGGAAATCCAACCAGCCCATCCTAAAGGAAATCAGTCCTGAAAATACTTTGGCCACCTGATGCGAAGAACTGCCATTGGAAAAGACCCTGATGCTGGGAAAGATTGAAGGCGGGAGGAGAAGGGGACGACAGAGGATGAGATGGTTGGATGGCATCACCAACTCAACGGACATGAGTTTGAGTAAGCTCCGGGAGTGGTGATGGACAGGGAGGCCTGCTGTGCTGCAATCCATGAGGACACCAAGAGTCCACACAGTTGAGAGACTGAACTGAACTGATGCTATGCTCAGCCAATGTTTGGAAGCCACTTGTGCGAAGTATAGTCTTGGTTTGAATGTGGTGTAAATCTAGAAGGAGAGGTGCTGAAGTTTTCAGTCAAATATGCTCTTTACAAGAAGAGTCACTTGTTTTCCTGATGTCCACACAGAGGAAATGATTTATGTAAATAGAAACTCAAATACGGTGTAAAGTGATAAGAACTCCAAATTAAATAGGTATGAAATGAACTGACAGTTTAGAAAAGTATGAATTACTTGAGGAAAGGAGAGTAGACAGGGAGCACTGGTCTGGAAGGAGATGATGTCTACAGAATTTATCAGGAGGCTGTGGACACTAGTAACTGGGACTTGGTGGTGGTGGTTTAGTTGCTATGTCACGTCCAACTCTTGTGAACCATGGACTGTAGCCTGCTAGGTTCCTTTGTCTATGGGATTCTCCAGGCAAGAATGCTAGAATGAGTTGCCATTTCCTTCTCCAGGGAATCTTCCCAAACCAGGAATCAAACCTAGGTCTCCCACGTTGCAGGCAGCTTCTTTACCAACTGAGTCTTAGAGAATATGAAGAAGACTGATGCTGGATTTTGAGGCCCAAAGTAAAAGGGCATTCTGTTCAGATGGAACAGTTGAAGGAAAGCATTAGCTTCTTTGAGAAATGGCCAGCAATAGGATTTGAGCTGTGTGAAATGGAGTTACAGATATGCAAAGAAAGATTGTCATGAGTAATGATCTAATGATGCAGTCATTCAGTTGTGTCTCACTCTGCAACCCCGAGGACTGTAACCTGCCAGGCTCCTCTGTCCATGGGATTTCCCAGGCAAGGATACTGGAATCAGCTGCCATTTCCTTCTCCAGGGGACCTTCCCAACCCAGGGATCAAACCCACATCTCTGCAGTAGCATTTGTCATCTATCTCCATTCTGGGCTCTTTTTTGCAGAACTCAATCATGTTAATTTCTGAAGTTTTTTTGCCTTTTTTTTTTTTAACTACTGTGCACTCAAGATAAGAAATCTGATTATGACTTTTAAACTCTTGTATCTAAGACAATGCTAACAAAGTATAATGTTCAGTAAATATATGCCGAGTTAACAACTGATTACACATTAATAGAGATAAATAACTTCAGATACAAGGCTCATAAATTTGTCCCTTTTATTGTTGTTACAACTGCTTTTATTTTTTTTTTCCTCTTGTGAGTCAGGTCAACAATGAAGCAAACTCATTGAAATAAAATGTAATTTAAATAATTATTCATAATATTTGTATTTCTAGTAACAAACTAAAAAGAAATGACTCATTTTAATTTTAGTTCACTCTTCCCATTACTGAGGTGTTTTTTTTTCTTCAAATTACTGCTTAGTTGCCTCTTATTATTTGAAATGTATTATTCTTTTCCTGATTATAAATATAATATATAGAATAAAATTAAAGCATCATAATGCCAAAACTGAGAGTTCATCACAGTTAGTATTTTGATAGTTTATTCTAAAGTTTTATTTAAATATTACTTAATTTTTATTTAATAGGATTTGACTCCAGAGAAACTTTCAGTATACTTTGAAAATATGGTGTAAAACAGTGTGGAGATTCCTTAAAAAACTGGAAATAGAACTGCCATATGACACAGAAATCCCACTGCTGGGCATACACACCGAGGAAACCAGAATTGAAAGAGACACATGTACCCCAATGTTCATCGCTGCTTTATTTACAATAGCCAGGACATGGAAGCAACCTAGATGCCCATCAACTGACGAATGGATAAGAAAGCTGTGGTACATATACACAATGGAATATTACTCAGCATTAAAAAAAAAATTCATTTGAATCAGTTCTACTCAGATGGATGGAACTAGAGCCCATTATCCAGAGTGAAGTAAGCCAGAAGGGAAAACAACACTACAGTATACTAACGCATATATATGGAATTTAGAAAGATGGTAATGAGAACCCAGCGTGCAAGACAGCAAAAGGAACGCAGATGTATAGAAGAGACTTGTGGACTCTGTGGATGAGGGAAAGGGTGGGATGATATGGGAGAATGGCACTGAAACATGTTAATTATCATATGTGAAATCAATTGCCAGCCAAGGTTTGATGCTCAGGGCTGGTGCACCGGGATGACCCAGAGAGAGGGAATCGGGAGGGAGGTGGGAGGGGGGTTCTGGAAGGGGAACACATGTATACCCATGGCAGATTCATGTCAATGTATGGCAAAACCAACACGATAATGTAAAGAAAATATAAATAAAGTAAAAAAAAAAATATGGTGTAAGAGGAGAGGTAAAAGAGGGTTCCAAACATTTTGAATATAATCCAGTATCCATTATTGCTTTGCCCCAAATAACCAATATGGTTCCTCCCTTTTAATAAGGGGATAAATTGTTATATTTTCTCTATTCATATTTATCACACAGGCTTGGAAACAAAAGCGATGCCAAAATCACAGCATCTTTTTCTAATTCTTACTCTTGATTTTCCAAATTTCATTCACCTTATTAAAAATTCTTTATTCATTTTCAAAAGGTTTGAACACATATGTTAATGGATCTCACCTGGACTTTTAATATTTTCACTGTATGTTTGTCCAGGGCTCTTCCTAGAACAGACCTGTGATAGTATGCAGGGGGGCAGAACAGAGACTCAGGAAGTATTCATAATATTTAAAAATATTTGTTTTATTTTATTACACAGTCTACACATTATTAAAAGCTTCTGTTTTCAGGATTATTTTCAACTTAGAAGGACTCAGTCACAAAAGTACACACTTTCAGCTGTTAAAGACTTATAATGAATAGAGGCACTGATTTATCTCTGCTTCTATACGGATCTGATCTGCATGTTAATAATTAGTGAGTCTTCAAATCTACCATTAAAGCAATATCATTTAAATTGAGGACTTCAAGAGGCTCTTGGCTTTTTGAGGTTAATCCATTGAGAGGAAACATAATTAACGTAACTGTGGAACATAATTTCCTAAAGTACTATTACAAGGATACAAGACATTTGAGCTTATGAAGCCACATCTGTTTGTGTCAGAAAGCTCATCATCTAATCCAATAAATGCAAAAAAGGAAATTAATGTCTTAGAAGTTTTTTCAAAAGTAAAAATTTAAACATTAGAGAATCTTGAGCTTTAGAATTAAAAGGGATCTTGGAAATATTCTAGTATTTGATGGCATATGAGTTACTCAAGTAACAGATCTACTTTGCTGCTAGATGTCACATGAATTTTATCTTAACAGTTTTAGCTGCTACTGGTTTCAGTGACAGGTAAACTGGGCAGTCATTCCTTGCTACCCTGAGGGAGGCCCAAACTGACAGGTATTGACGTCCTCTCTGTACAATTGTGTCGGGTAGTCAACCCTCCACATCCACTGGTCCTGGCCCTCATTTATCCATTATCCACAACTGTACAGTGAAAGTCATTTTAATGCATTTTTGAATCAGGCTACTTCAAACCTAAGTTATTACCTTGACTTACCACTTGTAAAAAGAAAATAGATTAGCTATGCTGGTTCATTAATATCTTCATTCAGAAATCTCAAATAAAATTCATATAAATGGTTTCCAGAGTCTGATGGGGGTTGTACTGTCATATTTGTGGTTCCATAGATTATGTTATTTGCTAATTTCTATTAGACAGTTAAGTAGCAGATGGGCATCTCTTGGCTCTGACATGTTTCATAGTCTGCATGGTTTATTAAATGCCAACATGTTTTATCAAAAACTGCATTTCCCCTTTCATTCAATACCATAGAGACAATGTTTCTGGCTTAAAAACCAAATCCTTAATTCTAGCTTAGTGCTCCCTAGTCATGTATCTTCAGACTTTTTTTCCCCCTTGGCTACGTATTTACACAGAATGAAAACCATTTTCCCTTGAAAAGATAAAAATAACACTGGAACTTAATAATACTTATTTTTCTGTTATCTGTAAAAATACTAGAGATCAAACCATAAATTAATTTTTTTTCATGGTCTAAGCAACTATTTCACGTCAGTGGATATTGTGAGCTTTAATTCTAAAGTTACATAATACTCTCAAATTATTACTGGATTTTTAAGCACATTAATAAGAGACCATTCTTCCCTGTGTATCTGAATAATCAGTGATATCTTAATTCATTTGTTCACGGAATTAGGTTCAAGTTACATATTGAGTTATAAGACATGTTACTTTTTCCAAGTAAGCATTGCCATGACTTTTATTTAGATGTATTCACTTGTAGCTCAGTGGGTAAAGAATCTGCCTCCAGTGCAAGAGATCCGGCTTCAATCCCTGGGTTGGGAAGACCCCCAGGAGATGGAAATTGCAACCCACTCCAGTATCCTTGCCTGGAGAATCTCATGGACAGAGGAGCCTGGTGGGCTGCAGTCCATGGGATCGCAAAGAGTCAGGCAGGACTGAGCGACTAACACTAAAGAGTAATACAAAGAACCCTCCTATACCCTTTATCCAGATGCATTAATTGATCCATTGCTCTATTATTTCAGTTCTCTTTGCTCTGGATCAGTTGACAGTAAATTGCAGATACTGTGCCTCTTGTACATAAAGATTTTACTGTTTACTTCTACAGCTATATTATAATAATAAGATATTAATATTGATATTTCTATTATCTAATCTACATTCTGTATGTGCAATGATTTTTAAGTATCAAGCTGACTGGTCATGGAGTGCCTAGATTATAAACATCACTGCTGGGTGTGTTTGTGAGGGTATTTCTGGATGAGATTAGCATTGTAATCAGTGACCTCAGTAAAGCAGATTATCCTCATCTGCGTGGATAGGCATCATTTGATCTCTTGAGGGCCTGAGTGGAACAAACAGTGGAACAAGGAGCAAATCGCTCCTTTTATACTTGTATGACTGCTTGATACAGGATGTCTCATCTCATTTTCTCTGGCCCTCAGACTGGGATTAACATTATTGGCTGCTCTGACTCTCAGGATACATCTTTACAGTTGACACTTGAATAGCAGTTTGAACTGTGTAGGACTACTTATACTCAAATTACTTTTCAATAAATACTACAGTAGTACTACATTATTTGTGGTTGGTTGAATGTGTGGATGCACAACTGTGGATATGGAGCAGGGAGTATAAAATTATACTCTAGATTTTCAACATTTTTCAAGGATATATTAAAATATATATATTTTTTCAAGTTATATTTCAATTTTTATCAGTTGTTCCAATAATATTCTCCATGGCTCCTTTTCTTTCCCAAACTACAATCTAGTTTAGGAACATATGCTAATTTAGTTACAGTTTTTTTAGCATCCTTTAATATGTAATATGTTTGCATTCTTTATCTTGCTATTTTTCATGACCTTGTTATATCTGAAAACACATATCAGTTATTTGATAGATTGTCAGTTATTTGGTAGATTGTCCTCAATTTAAGGCTGTCTTTTGCTTGTTATAAACAGATGAATCTGATGCATTTTTAGCAAAAGCACCAGGAGTGATACTCTTTCTTAGTATATCACATTGGAAAACACAAGATATTGGTTCAACCCATTGTTGGTAACATCAACTTGAGTCATTTGGTTAAGCGGTGTCCACAAGATTTCTCCACTCTAAAGTTATTATTTTTTCTCTTTGTAATTAGTGAGTTAATTATAGAGACAATTTGAACCAGGGAAAATAAATATCTAGTTCCTCATAAAGTGTTCACTCATAATTTTAACAGTCATTATGATTTCTGTCTGCAGTAATTATTTCTATGATGGTTGCCAAATTGATATTTTCTAGTGTTATTAATTTGTATTATATTGCAACTAACAGCTCTTTCTTTCTTTCCAGCATTGTAGACAAACGTGTTAATATTTTATTCACTGGGGTTATCTTAAATTAATTCTGATGGTCAAATTATCCCAGATTTGGCCAGTGAGAATCCTGTATCTTCATCTCTATGGCATGTAATTTTTTGAGTACTGTTTTAATTTCTAACACAACAAGATATTCCAGGCTCATTTTTACTTCCCCTGTCTCAGCCTTGGAACCAACTATTTTTTTCAAAGGATCTCTGATCTCTTTAGGATGATATTTAGAATCAATATCTGGCCTCCTAAGTGTTTTTTACCTGCATTAAATTAATTCAGAATTATTGGTTGAAAATAATTTTACAGCTAAGTTAATTGAAAAATATAAAGGTAATTTTCCAAAGTCATAAAAGTAGTAAATGGCATATAAAGTATGTGAATATTCAACTCCTGTTTTCAGGTGGTTACCCTTTTAAATAATAGCTGTTTCTAACATATTTCACAGTAAAGTTTAACTATTTATTCAAATGGGTTTTATTACACACAGGGCACTCTTAAAAGGACTAGAGATATAGCAATGGATAAGCTGGATAAAAATATATGCATTCATGGAACTTATTTTCCAATGAGAGAAGTAATCAATAATAAAGAAAAAGGTTAGTAATGTAGCATATCAGATGGTGAAAATTTCTATGAAGAAAAAATAAGTAAGAGGATAAAGGATGCTAGATTGGAAGTTAAACACATCAAATGGTGCCATAATTTTAAATACATTGATGTAGGAAGGTGTCACCAAGAAGGTTCTATTTACATAGACCTTTAGCTGGTAAGGGAGATATCATGTGGATATCTGGGTCTAGAGCATTTCTGCCAGAGTATGTGTTAGGCACTGACATAGGAACATGCTTCATATGTGTGAGAAACATTGTGACTGGGGTGATACGGGGAAGAAAGAGCATGGCAAAACATCAGGTTGGAAATGTCCTTGTGCTTGTCTCAAGAAAAAGAATAAACTTTTACACAGATAACAAAGCACAACTATCAATTAAAAAGTGAATTAACTCTGCTCAGTATTCTGGGATAATCTAAATGAGAAAATAAACTTGAAAAAGAATATGTGTGTATACTGTAAAAGTTGCACAGTCATGTCTGACTCTATGGACCCATGGACTATACAGTCCATGGAATTCTCCAGGCCAGAATACTAGAGTGGGTAGCCTTTCCCTTCTTCAGGGGATCTTCTCAATCCAGGGATCAAACCCAGGTCTCCCACATTGCAGGCAGATTCTTTACCAGCTGAGCCACAAGGGAAGCCCAGATACGCGTATATGTATAATGGAATCACTTTGCTGTACACCTGAAACTAATGTAATACTCTTGATCAACTATACTCCAATATTAATAAAAGTAAATGAGCAGAAAATCAAATGAGTACTGTGATGTTCACAGTTTAAAAATACTAAAAATAAATTTTTAGAAACCAAAATAAAACTTGAGATACACACATATTAAGGCTATGAAAGCATCAAAGAACGTGCACAGGCCCTTGTGCGGGGTGGTTATTCAGTTTGAATTTGGCCATGAAATTTTTAAGAGACTAAAAGGAGCACATATAGTTAACATTAGCATCTGAGTACATCAGAAGTTAGCACTAAAACATAAGGGAAAATATAACAGAAGAATAAAATAATTTATTTGATAAAACTAGCATAGATATTTTTAGAAAATGTTATACAAATAATTTGCCTTCATTAAAAAATCTTATAGTATGTAACAGAATTAAGAGAAAATAAAATTAAAATATTACCACATGCTAATGTTATCTTATATACTCTTATTCATTCTATGTGTGTGTGTGTGTATGTGTCTGTGGGTGTCTCCTAATGTGATCAACAAAATGTCCTGGGTAAATTTTCATAGTAAAAATATTTATTATTATTATTATTTATTTTACTGGGATTCATATACATCTTTAATAGCTAGTAATAAAGATCTTATGATTTTGGAGCCCCGAAAATAAAGTCAGCCACTGTTTCCATTGGCTTTCCATCTATTTGCCATGAAGTGATGGGATCAGATGCCATGATCTTAGTTTTCTGAATGTTGAGCTTTAAGCAAACTTTTTCACTCTCCTCTTTCACTTTCATCAACAGGCTCTTTAGTTCTTCTTCACTTTCTGCCTAATTGTTTGAGACCCGATGGACAGAATCCCCTGTCCATTGGATTTCCCAGGCAAGAATACTGGAGTGGGTTGACATTTCATCCTCATCAGGATTTTCATGACCCAGGGATCAAACCCATGTCTCCTGCATTGGAAGGCAGATTCTTTTACCACTTCCCTACCTGGGAAGCCCTGTTTTAATCTTTACCAAAATCATTTATTCAAGATACATTAATTAATTACCACAGTTCTAGACCCTTGGGGGTATAATATAGAAATAGAGCATGCTTTTTTGTCCTCACAATGTTTACAGTATGGTATGTTTTCCCAAGTCTAATTCAGGAATAGAGGGTACAAGAAGATGGAATAATACAATAAACAATATGTTAAAAATCATAACACAAATAAAATATAGATACTTGGCAGGTGCAAAATGGTATCTCATTATATTGGGTTTTTATTTCTGTGGGTATTTCCAGTGTGCATCTCCTGCTTTTAACTATAATTCAATAAAGACTTTGTTCTTTCTCATCTCACTGTCAGTTCTAAAGATGCATGCAGGATGACTATTACATGATCTATCTATCTATCTATCAAGTCAGCAATTCAAATCTGACTCAGATTTGAATTCTCTTCAAAAGAAATAAAGCATAGCTCTGTTCCACTAGAAATTACTTCTTCTTGGAATTTTCTCATACATTAAGACTATTGTAATATGATAAGATTTTATTCAAGAATCAAGAGTACATTTATATTTCTGATATTGCTGTGCTATGCTCAGTTGCTTCAGTTATATCTGAAGCAACCAATGGACTCTGCGACCGATGGACTATAGTCTGCCAGGCTCCTCTGTCCATGGGTATCTCCAGACAAGAACACCAGCGTGTGTTGCTGTGCCCTCCTCCAGGGGATCTTCCCAACCCAGGAATCAGACCCATATCTCCAGCATCTACTGTGTTACAGGCAGCTCTTTTACCCACTGTCCTACCTGGGAAGCCCATTTCTGATATTACTTGAAAGCACTTTTCCCCTTAGTGCAATTTTTTGTCCCTGATTTCTTCAATGATATGTCTAATTTTTGCCTATTAAACATGACATTTTTATACAAGCTTACTTTTCATTAAATTATCTGGTTTTTATGGTTGAGATGTTTTATCAAGTATAGTTAAGGCACGAATATTTTCCACAAATTAAATTATATCCCAGAAGCCTACTCTTCCTATATTAGGGAACTGATTAAGCTAATAAAATAATTAAAAGCTTATATATTATGGCTTCATCTATGCTTATTTGCCCCGTTCTCCTCATCATTGACTATACTGCATCTGAACTTAAATTGCTATGCTAAAGAATTTTTAATAAGGTTTGTCCGTAAAAGTTCAATTCCTTGTTTTTTCATATCTCACTCACTTAATAAAGCTGTTTGGTATGCCAAATTAAAAACTCAGATTAAAAAGCAAACAATACCAAAATAATTCCTAGATGCCATATTAGCTATAGATAAGAAAGTTTATTAACTAATAATTATTAAATGTTCAATATGGTCCAAATATTGTTAAATATTACAGGACCCATCCCATGTAGTCCCTGTGTGCCTTTACTATTTATTGTCTGTAGTAAGCTTGTTTAGTTCAGTTCATTTCAGTCACTCAGTCGTGTCCGACTCTGCGACCCCATGGACTGCAGCGTACCAGGCCTCCCCGTCCTTCACCAACTCCCGGAGTTTACTCAAACTCATGCCCATTGAGTCAGTGACACCATCCAACCATCTCATCCTCTGTTTCCCCCTTCTCCTGCCCTGAATCTTTACTGGCATCAGGGTCTTTTCCAATGAGTCAGTTCTTTGCATCAGGTGGCCATAGTATTGAGCTTCAGGTTCAGCATCAGTCCTTCCAATGAATATTCAGGATTGATTTCCTTTAGGATTGGCTGGCTGGATCTCCTTGCAGTCCAAGGGACTCTCAAGAGTCTTCTCCAACACCACAGTTCAAAAGCATCATTTCATCAGTACTCAGGTTTCTTTATAGTCCAACTCTCACATTCAGACATGACTACTGGAAAAAACCATAGCTTTGACTAGATGGACCTTTGTTGGCAATGTAATGTCTCTGCTTTTTAATATGCTCTCTAAGCTGGTCATAGCTTTTCTTCGAAGGAGCAAGCAAGCAAGCAGAGAGACTCCTCAGCTTCTTGTTATTCAAGCACACATCAGGCCTAAACAAGCAAGTATTCATCCAGAACACAGTGAGGAAGCTTAGCAGTGTTAGCTCAATGGAAACAAGACCCTGGTATGAATAGGTATTTGGTCCTTTAAAAGCAAGCTGCTTTGAAGGCTTCCAATAATCATCAAGGCAAAGAAGGTAAATTTAAGGTTTTTATTCTAAATTTTTCTTGGATTTGATCTGTAAAATCATTTCAGTCTTAATAGTATGCCACACCATAGTAGTTGACATGTTTCAATGTGAAGCAATGGAAAATGAACACTAAAATGACAAAAAGAAAAAAAATATGTAAAAAGAAAGGAGTCAAAAAGAGTTGAAGAGGAAAGAGATCAAATTTGTTGGTTTGAACATAATATGGATTATTGAAGCTCTACTATTCTGTGGTTCAACCACATAAACAATATATCATCCCAATGATGACAGAAATTTGGGATGTACAATGTCTAGAGCTTAACTGCCAAAACTGTCAGTGAGTGGAAATGGGTGACAGTAGCTTTCTTGATGACTTCAACAAAGAAGGATTGATTCCACCACAGTAAAATTAAAGATTAAAAACTCCAGAATAGTTTTGGTTGTTATGGGTTGCTTGTCTTAAGCAAGTGGAAAAGTACTACAGTAGTCATGTACAGATGGGAGAGTTGGACCGTGAAAAAGGCTGAGTGGTGCTGGAGAAGACTCTTGAGAGTCCCTTGGAATGCAAGCAGATCAAATTAGTCAATCTTAAAGGAAATTAACCCTAAATATTCATTGGAAGGACTGATGCTGAAGTTCCAATATTTTCGCTACCTGATGCAAAGAGCAAACTCACTGGAAAAGACTCTGATGCCAGGAAAAATTAAAGGCAACAGAAGGGGGCAATAGAGGATGAGATGGTTAGATAGCATCACTGACTCACTGGACATAAATCTGAGAAAACTCCAGGATACAATGTAGGACAGAGGAGCCTGGTGCGCTGCAGGCCATACAGCAGCAAAGAGTTGGACAATACTTAGCAACTGAGCAACAACACAAAAATTACTGTCTTAAAATTAGTGATAAGAAGCCTGAAATTTGCAGATAATGTCTCTAGACTTCTACAGCTCTGGGATATGAGAGAGAAAAGTGTTCTCATTTAAAAGGAACATAAAAAGTCTGTCTTAAGGGAAAACTGCCCCTCTCAAGGAGAAAAGTGCCCTTCTCCCTACAGGATGCAGTTGTAGTTGAGGATTGAGGCAAGCAGGTAAAGATTACATATGATAAGAGGAGGGAATGTAGACAGGATTACTGAAAATGTTAAATGTGCTGAGAACTATGGAGGAAAAGTTGAGAGCTGTTCAGTTCAGTCCCTCAGTCGTGTTTGACTCTTTGCAACTCCATGGACTGCAGGACGCCCTGCTTCCCTGGCCATCACCAACTCCTGGAACTTACTCAAACTCATGTCCATTGAGTTGGTGATATGATCCAACCATCTCACACTCTGTTGTCCCCTTCTCCCACCTTCAAATCTTTCCCAGCATTAGGGTCTTTTCAAATGAGTCAGTTCTTCCCATCAGGTAGCCAAAGTATAAGAGCTTCAGCTTCAACATCAGTCCTTCCAATGAACACTCAGGACTGATTTTCTTTAGGATGGACTGGTTGGATCTCCTTTCTGTCCAAGGGACTCTCAAGAGTCTTCTTCAACACCACAGTTCAAAAGCATCAATTCTTCGGTGCTCAGCTTTCTTTATAGTCCAACTCTCACATCTATATATGACTACTGGAAAAACCAAAGTTTGATTAGATGGACCTTTGTTGGCAATGTAATGTCTCTGTTTTTTAATATGCTATCTAGGTTGGTCAAAACTTTTCTTCCAAGGAGCAAGCATCTTTTAATTTCATGGTTTCAGTCACCATCTGCAGTGATTTTGGAGCCCAAAAAAGTAGTCTGTCACTGTTTCCATTGTTTCCCCATCCATTTGCCATGATGTGATAGGATTAGATGCCATGATCTCAGTTGAGTTTTAAGCCAAGTTTTTCACTCTTTACTTTCACTTGCATCAAGATGCTCTTTAGTTCTTCTTAATTTTCTATCATAAGCGTGGTGTCATCTGCATATCTGAGGTTATTGATATTTCTCCCAGCAATCTTGATTCCAGCTTGTGCTTCATTCAGTCCTGAGAGCTGTTAGAAGACTCTAAAATTCAAAGACAGGGCCAGAGAGCAACAGACGTAAGGAACATGACTTTGGCCAAAAGGAACTGCTTTTGCTCAGTGACAAAAATGGTAGAATGAGACATGGGTGGGGAAAGACTGAATCTTGTAAAGCTTGATTACATCCAGAGAGCAGGTGGAACATGGAGAAATCAGTAGAAAGAAATCTTTGCTCAGCATTCAAAATGAGTGTTACTGAGTTGTTTCAGCATATTCTAAAACAACATCAGCAACAATCACTTTTTATAAGTTGCTAGTGGGCCAAGGTCTTTGGCGTCCTAAATTTTCAGCTTTTTAAAACAGTAACCATCCATGGACCCTGTTGACTCAAAATTTTACATAGTGGACTCTCAGATTTTACCCTTGTTGTTATGGGATTCAACTAAATCAACAGTTTTGGGGACCCTTTTATCTTTGGACAAACACTTTAGAAAGCTGATATTCCATTAGTAATTCAATAAAACTTTAATGAATGCCCTCTGTCAAAATTATTCTTCTAGTTGCTGATATAGAAGATAAAATCTCTTCAAGCATTGAGCTAACCACCCAGTGATAAAACAATTAAGATAAGAAACAACCAATTAAAATTAAATATTTTATTTAATTACATCTATTGTAAGTGTCCCGCAAAGATATATGAAATGAAATCAAAGTATACTATAGAACAAGCTGGCCTAATCAGAGTGAGGGCAGTGAGTGTCTGGGATGAGTAGGGAGAGAAGAGAGAGAAGTTTTTTATAAAGAAATACAATTTCAGCTGAGAACTGAAAGGAAATTGGTGTGAATTAAAGAGAAAGGAGGGAAACAAAGTATATTTAAGGCAAAGAAAATTGCATGTCAAGGCCCTCAGGTGAGGAAAAAAAAAAACTTGGTTTATTTGAATAACCTGAAAAAAAGGAAAGCATGCCTGGAGTGTTGTAAACTAGAGAAAGTGTGACACTAACGTAATCAACTTCTAAGGCAATGCTTTTCGTCTTCCCTTGCATGCAGACACTCTTTGGAGCAGTGGTCTTATTATTTCCTTGCAAACTAGGTACCTCTGTCTCCTCTAGCCCAGTGAAATCAGTCCATCTCAAATTTGTTTTCCGTGTCCCTCATTTTGAAGTGTTCACATAGAGAGGCTCATATTTTCACTCACCTCATTGTCCTAACTACATCAGGTTTCCCATTCACAACTGTCCAAGAGGGTTTCCATCATGTCTTACATTTTAATGTATTACATTCAGCATCTGGTACACACACCTGGCACAAAACAGTAGGTTTTTAACTAATGCTGGCTGAATTTGTGAGTTGCCACTAATAACAGGTCTTAGGCATACATAATATGCCTTTGATTATTTTCTCAACATATATGTATGAGCACCATCTCTGTGTTGGACACCAGTTTTTTTTTTTTAACATTATCATTGATTTTTAATCTCAAATATTCAGAAGGGATTCTTTTTTAATGTTTATTTTATATTGGCATATAGTTGATTTACAGGGTTGTATTAGTTTCAGGTATACCACAAAGTGATTCAATTACACATATGCATAGATTGATTCTTTTCCCATATAAGGGCTTCCCTTGTGGCTCAGAGAGTAAAGAATCTGCCTGTAATACAGGAGACCAAGGTTCAGTCTCTGGGTTGGGAAGATCCTCTGGAGAAGAGAATGGCAACCCACTCCAGTTTCTTGCCTGGAGAACCCCATGGACAGAGGATCCTGGCAGGCTACTACAGTCCATGGTGTTGCAAAGGGTTGGACATGACTGAACGATTAACACACTCACCTTCCCACATAGGTTTTTACAGAGTGTTGAGCAGAGTTTCTTTTGCCATACAGTAGCTCCTTGTTGAGCCACCAATATACAATGGAATAATTCTCAGTCATAAAAATTAACGAATTATGGCCATTTTTGATAGTTTGGTTAGACTTACAGTATCATTTAACTTGTAAGTGGAATATATATATAACAAAAGACAAATGAACACATACAACAAAGCAGAACAGACTCCTAGATACAGAGTAAATAGGTGGTGGCCAGAGGGGAAGGGGGCGGGCAATGAGTGAAATAGATGAGGAAAATTAGGATGTACAAACTTTCAATTACAAAAAAATGAGTAACAGGAATGAAATATATCCAATTATATTGCTGTCTCTTTGCACAGTGACTTATGTTAACTAGACATAGCATGGTGATTGTTTTGAAATGTATAGAAACCACTATGTTGTGTATCTGGAAAGAATATAGCGTTGTCAACCAATTATACTTCAATTAAACAATATATGTAGAAACTGGGAGAAAATGCATCAAAATGCTAATGATGGTTATCTCTGGGGGTAGAAATTATGGATTGTTAATTTTTACTTTATGCTTTTATGTTTTTCTAGTTGTCTGCAATGCATACATATTGATTATAAAATTAGAAAAAACAACAAATGTTATTAAAAATGAAAATAAATCAAGATAAAGAAAAAGAAGGAAATGATGATTTGCAGTAGTTACTGAGTACCATGACTTTGCATATTGCTTCCTTCTCAACAGCTCCTAATGTCATGGGACAACGTAACACTAATAAGAATGCAGAGTGCAGAAACGAGAGAGGGAGAGGTCATTGAGTTGCTTCCTCTTTAGTGAAAGATCGCCAGTGTCCCCCCACCCCCCACCAGATGTCACAGTGGCTGAAGTTTGAGATTCAAGTTGGCCTTTGGGGAATGTCTTTGTGATCAGAGCGTTAACTACAGTAACTACAATAACAGGTTTTCTGCCCACTCAAGAACTCAAGAGGACTATGAGAAGCAGGCTTTTGTCATATTTCTCTAACAGTAAATAATTTGATCTCAGAAAAGTTGAGGTGAAAAGTTGTTGCTCCTATGTTCACTTAATTACTTTACCTTCAGAAATTCCAAACCAAATGTTTGAATCCTTATATATGTTTGAAACCTTACAAAGTTTGTCACTGCATGTGGAATGTCTCAGACCTGATGTTTAATATGCTAAAAACATATTTGCTTCCCCTGGGTCCATATATGGACACAATCAATCAGTTCACTCAAGCAAATATTTTCATAGTATGCCTACCCCTCCCTCCATTAAGCCTAGTTCCTCAGAACTCTTTAGGAGTTAACAGATACATTTGCAACTTGATATTGATCTTGATCCAGGCACTACTGAACTTGAATGTGAATATGATGTGGAGAAAAAAAAATATATATAGGTAGTTAAGAATTAAAATCATATAATGATACTCAAAAGTCAGTGAAGCTTCACCTCTTTCATGGATGGTTTTATTCAGGTTACTTTAAGGGTGTTTACCCAGGTTGATATTTGGCTATCAGTTTTGTTATCCTTTGTTCTTTTGAGATTTATCTCCTGGCTTTCATCATTCCAGGCTCTGGCAACTTCTTCTTATCTACTTTTCATTCATTCATGCAATAAATATTGTGTTTCCTTTGTTACTGGTACTTGAGATACACCCATGGAGAAACAGGAATCCTTACCTTCAAGAGGCTCACTATGTTGATTTTTATTTTGTTTAACATCTTTGTGATATATTATTTCCTTGATTTCATGTCCTATTCAAAATGAGGCTTTTCTCCTATATTTTTTCTGTTTTTCCTCTGATTCCTTCTATCAGTAGCATCAAGAATATACTGACCTGGATACTTAAATACCCATTTTCATCTTTATTTGCACATCACACAATCTATTGCTGTACAAGTTTCTCTGAATAATTGGCCATCTGTGCACAAAACAAAACAATTTCTTAAAAACAAAATCATCAACAAAAAACAAAACCTAGTGTCCACATTTTCAAATCTGTAGCAGTCCTATTTGCCACAGTGATGTCAAGATCCCATAATGATCCATCTTTAGTAAAAATGCAAAAGTTTTGTATGTTCTCAGAAACATTATTCTGTTTGATTCCAAATAAAATAGATAAAGAATCTTTATGAAAATTATGTATTCTAGTGTTATTCCTAGAGTATTGTATTCAAAGTATAGTTAGCAGGCAGTGGGGTAATAAAAAAGCAATACACAAAGCAATGGAGATATAAAAGGACAGGTAACTACTGAAAGCTAAAAAATGGAATAATAAAAATTACACTTCTAATTTTAATTGTGAAAGTAACTGTTATTGTGAATGAAGAACTAAAATGTAAAATATTTTTAATATTAGAATCATGGTTTGTTTTTATTAAAAACTATTCATGAGTTCTTACATTTAAACATCACATACTAAATATCTTCTTTTGTGAACCTAATATTTTTGTGTGCAGTGAAGCTGCCAGACTTCCAAAGTCTGCCACACACACATAAGTGAAACAAACAGAGAGTGCATTTTGTGACTGTTATTACGAATGAAAAATGATTGAGGAAGTTGCTAGAAAGTTGTGCGTGTGTGCTAAGTCACTTCAGTTGTGTCCGACTCTTTGTGACCTCATGGACTGTAGCCCACCAGGCTCCTCTGTCCATGGGGATTCTCCAGGCAATAATACTGGAGTGGGTTGCCATGCTCTCCTCTAGAGGATCTTCCAGACCCAGGGATCCAATCAGCATCTCTTACACTGGCGGGAAGGTTCTTTATCACCAGCGCCACCTGGGTTAAATTTCTGTAAATTGATGGGGAACGACATTTCACTGTTTTTAGTCAAGGATGATTTTTTCCCCCCTCTGGGATGAAAAAGGTTGTATGTGAAAGCCAAAGTATCAAAATTGTTAAATAATGAAGCAGAGAATGAAGTAGTGGTCAGAAAGAAACAGAATGAATTTTCTGGTAGAGGATGTACTGATTTAAAAAGGAAGACAAAGTTTGCTAAGTAGTATAAAGAAATCAAAATGAGGTTAAACCTAGCAATCAAGGATAGAACAGAAAATTATAACAGAAGACTAACTCTTAAACTTTACATTCTTCTGCACAATGCCTGTGATTGTTCAGTAGATTGTCTCAACCCAATGAGAAGGAAAGTTTTTATTAGCATTTTAACAATATTTTATAATATGTAGATTTAAAGCTTATCATACATATGTACACACAACCAAACACATACATTCATGACGCCAATTTATTATTCCATCAGTATTGTCAATTAGAGTATAAGTAAAGTAGTCTAGGTATTATAGATACATAGATTTATTTTGGAAGCAATATTCTCAAATTGTGCAAAAGCTGGTGGATGAAGGTGACATCTAGTTATTATTGTTTATTATTATGTATTAGAAAATGTCTTATCCAAACTAAAACCTAAATGCCAGTTTGTCACTGCAAATTGAGTATTACCAACCAATGTATTTAGCACACTCTATGATTATCAATTGGTGCTACTTAAGCTAACTCATTAGGAATTCATCTCAACTATCAAGCTACTTGTAACAAATTTGAAATTATGTGCAACTCAGGCAAACTTTAAAACTTCAGGGTATTTTCTAATCATATAAGCCATGTGATTTTAGTGAAATTATTTGAATTATTCTGAGACTTACTATCCTCTTCTTTGTAATAACTGCCTGCCTCACAAGATTTCCCTAGGTGTAACTATGTTAGTTTTTATGAAAATATCTTGTCAACATTAAAACAAGATAAACATCAAACTTTTGGCAATAATTACCATATTTCAAAGATATTTTATATTTTTGTGTCACCTTCATGTTTAACGTGATAAGTATCTTACCATTCAAAACAAATATTCCTTTCTTAAACTCTTGTCAAGTGTGGAAGGAAGCAATCCAATGAGGATATTTGTATACTATACTTAACATCTCCAAACAGTATTTAAAATATCTTATTTATAAAGATTCGCTTTCTTTCCTTTTAAACTATTTCTCATCTATGTAAAGTTATACCTAATAAAAAGTTTCCAAACTGAGTATGATATAGCTTTCAGGTGAGCCACAAATGGGTGGTGGGCCATGAAATATCAATGTTTATCAATTTTTATAATAATAAAAATTCAAAATTATTTTAACAACCAGTCAAAATTTTACAACAATTATAATAACATTTGTTTGGCTTGCTCTGTAAAATGACCACATTTAATCATCTTTTCCTTCTCTGGGCATAAAAGATTTAATACATAGCCTCAGCAGTTAGACTTTTCTTTTCTGGGATCATACAGAACCCAAACTTGACACTATTCTTGAAACACTAAGAAAGTGTGATTGTTGTTTTAGATATGTTAGAAAGCAAAGTTCTATATTTTTCTTGCAGGTGTAAAAGATTTAGTGCTTATTTTTATCTAAGTAATTCTAAATTTGTCACAATATATTTGTAAACAGTTTAAATGTGACATATCTTTCTCAATAACACTAGTAGTTGTATTTGTTACCACATGCTTCTGTACAAACTATAACTGATTATGGTGACTAATTTTTTTTTGTATTTGATGTGACCAATTAATGAAATTTTATTCATGATAGATTTATGTTATGAATCACTACCTGTTTTCCAAAATACCAAACAGTACTTATTTGTAAAAATACTAACTGAAAATTATTCAATTTAATCATTTATAAAAGGGGAACTTTATATCTCCAGAAAATCACTTCTTCAAAGTGTTTACTTTTACATGAGCATACAATTTATATTTTTGTTATTTAGTTGCTAAGGTGTTTCTGACTCTTTTGTGACCCCATGGACTGTAGCCCACCAAGTTCCTCTTTCCATGGGATTCTCCAGGCAAGAATACTGGGGTGGATTGCCATTTCCTTCTCCAGGGGCTCTTCCTGACCCAGGGATCAAACCCAGGTCTCCTGCATTAGCAGCGGATTCTTTACCACTGAGTCACCAAAGAAGCCCACAATTTGTATTATTTAAAAATAATTACAGAGTTAAATTAAAATTAATATAAAATGGTTGCTATACTGCCCACCAGAATAAAGGGTATTATACATGAGGGCTATCTCAAATTTAATATACATTCTTCAGTATGTTTCACATTCATAGTCTAAAGGCTTTATCTGTCTGAAAAAGTTAAATAATGCAATGGTGCCAACCAGACCACTGATAACTGATGAAAAAAAAAAAGTTGAACTCATTTCAGCTCATTTTTTTTTTTGTAATTCACATTAGGAAAAACTATGCTTCTGTGAGATCATTCACTGCATTTTCAGATTAAGATCAAGAAGCTATTTGGAAAATACTGCAATCAACATTTAAATTCAAAATGTCTCACATAGATGCAAAACTGCTTATTTTCCCAGCTGACTTGCAATTTTCAATGCAATGTTTCACACCAATTCATCAAAGAAATAAAACATTTACTATTGAAAGAAACTCTTAAAACATGAAATGACAACATGCCAGATGACATAAAGACAATGCAAACCCAGAAGATTATTAGATTTAAAAAAATATCTATTACATATAGGGCAAATTGCAGGTGCTAGTCCCTATGCACAGTTGATAGTACTAGATGGAATATTTGATGAAAAAATATCTGAAAGAAATGTATTTGTACTAGAAATATGCAAAAAAATCTTTAAACAATTATTGAAATTTAAAAAAAGATATTCTGGAAACCAGAATTAGTGTTTGCAATGATGGTACTCCCACAAAGAGAGAAGAGAGATATGTTTATCTCTGCAATAAGAAAAAACTGAGATGCAAATAAAACATGGCTTTAGTCACAGAGAAGCTGGAATGTTAGTTCCATGAGTAAAAGTAAATTGGATGTGGTCAAACAGGAGATGGCAAGAGTGAACCATGACACTTTAGAAATCAGAAAACTAAAATGTACAGGCATGGGCAAATTTAATTCATATGAACATTATATCTACTACTGTGGGCAAGAATCACTTAGAACAAATGGAGTAGCCCTCATAGTCAATAAGAGTCTGAAATGCAGTACTTGGATGCAATCTCAAAAACGACAGAATGATCTTTGTTCATTTCCAAGGCAAACCATTCAATATCACAGTAATCCAAGTCTATGTCCTGACCAGTAATGCTGAAGAAGCTGAAGTTGAATGGTTCTAAGCAGACCTACAAGACCTTGTCTAACTAACACCCAAAAAGATGTTGTCTTCATCATAGAGAACTGGAGTTCAAAAGTAGGAAGTCAAGAGAGACTTGAGTAAGAGGCAAGTCTGACTTTGGGGTACAAAATGAAGCAGGGCACAGGCTAAAAGAGTTTTGCCAAGAGAACACACTGGTCATAGCAAACACCCTCTTCCAACAACAAAAGAGATGACTCTACACATGGACATCACCAGATGGTCAATACCAAAATCAGATTATATTCTTTGCAGCCAAAGATGGAGAAACTCTATACAGTCAGCAAAAACAAGACCAGGAGCTGACTATGGCTTGGATCATGAGTTCCTTATTGCAAAATTCAGACTTAAATTGAAGAAAGTAGGGAAAACTACTAGGCCATTCAGGTATGACCTAACTCTAATCCCTTGTGATTATACAGTGGAAGTGACAAATAGATTCAAGGGATTAGATCTGGTAGCCAGAGTCCCTGAAGAACTATGGATGGAGTTTCCTAACAATGTACAGGATGCAGTGACAAAAACTATCCCAAAGAAAAAGAAATGAAACAAGGCAAAACGGTTGCCTGAGGAGGCCATACAAATAACTGAGAAAAGAAGAAAAGTTAAAGGCAAAGGAGAAAGGAAAAGATATACCCAACTGAATGCAGAGATCCAGAGAAGAGCAAGGAAAGAAAAGAAAGCATTCTTAAGTGAACAGTGCTAAGAATAGAGGAAAACAACAGAATGGGAAAGACTAAAGATCTTTTCAAGAAAATTAGAAATACCAAGGGAACATTTCATGCAAAGATGAATACAATAAAGGACAGAAAGAGGTAGCAAGAATAAACAGAAGAACTGTAAAAAAAAAAAAAGGTCTTACTTACCTGGATAATCATGATGGCGTGGTCACTCACCTGTAGCCAGACATTACAGAGTGTGAAATAAAGTGGGCCTTAGGAAATTTTACTACAAACAAAGCTAGTGGAGGTAGTGGAATTCCAGCTAAGTTATTTCAAATCCTAAATGATGATGCTACTAAAGTGCTGTATTCAATATGCCAGCAAATTTGGAAAACTCACCAGGGGTCACAGGCCTGGAAATGTTCAGTTTTCATTCCAATCCCAAAGAAGGGCAATGCCAAAGAATGTCCAAACTACTGAAAATTGTGCTCATTTCATATGCTATATAATGCTCAAAATCCTCCAAGCTAGGCTTCAACAGTACATGAACTGAGAATTTCCAGATGTGCAAGCTGGATTTAGAAATGGAGGAGGAACCAGAGATCAAATTGCTAGCATCCGTTGGATCATGGATAAAACAAGGAAATTTCAGAAAAACATCAACTTCTGCTTCATCGACTACACTAAAGTCTTTGTGTGGCTCACAACAAACTATGGAAAATTCTTCAAGACTGGGAGATATCAGACCACCTTACCTGCCTCCTGAGAAACCTATATACAGGTAAAGAAGCAACAGTCAGAACCAATCATGGAACAATTGATTGGTTCAAAATTGGGAAAGAGTATAAGGGTGTACATTGTCACCTTGATTATTTAGCTTATAAGTAGAGCATATCATGTGACATGTGGGGCTGGATGACTCACAAGCTGGAATCGAGATTGCCAAGAGAAATATCACTAACCTCAGATAGGTCAGAAAGTGAAGGGGAACTAAAGAACCTCTTGATGAAGGTTAAAGAGGAGAGGGAAAAAGCTCGCTTAAAACTCAACGTTCAAAAAATTAAGATGATGGCATCTAGTTCCATCACTTCATGGCAAATATATGGGAAAAAATGGAAGCAGGGACAGACTTTATTCTCTTGGGCTCCGAAATCACTCATAGGTGGCACTAGAGGTAAAGAACTCACCTGCCAGTGTAGGAGACAAAAGAGACACAGATTCAATCTCTGGGTCAGGAGGATCCCCTGGAGGAGAAAATTGCAACCCACTCCAGTATTCTTGCCTGGAGAATCCCATGGACAGAGGAGCCTGGCAGACTACAGTCCATAGGGTCACAAAGGGTCAGACATGGCTGAAGGGACTTAGCACACACAGCACAGAATCACTCCAGATAGTGACTGAAGTCATGAAGGTAAAAGATGTTTGCTCCTTGGAAGAAAAGTTATGATAAAACTAGACAGTGTATTAAAAGCAGAGACATGACTTTGCTGACAAAGGTCCCTATGTTTAAAGCTATGGTTTTTCCAGCAGTCGTGTAAGGATGTGAGAATTGGACCAAAAAGAAAGCTGAGTCAAAGAATTGATGCTTTCAAATTGCGGGGCAGGAGAAGACTCTTGAGGGTCCCTTAGATAGCAAGGAGATCAAACCAGCCAATCCTAGAGGAAATCAACCCTGAATAGTCATTGGAAGGACAGACATTGAAGTTGAAGCTGCAATACTTTGGTCACTTGATGCAAATAGCCACCTGACTGGAAAAAGACTCTGATGCTGGGAAAGACTGAAGGAAGGAAAAGGAGGGATCAACAGAGAATGGGATGGTTAGATGGCATCACCAGATTAATGAATATATATTTGAGCAAACTAAAGGAGATAGTGAAGGACAGGGAAGCCTGGCTTGCTGCAGTTCTTGGGGTCTCAAAGAGTAGGAAAGGACTTAGGGACTAAACAACAATAAAAGGTAACAATGCAGTATTGGGCACTTATCAAAATTGTTAAGAGGGTAGATCTCATGTTAAGTTTTGTTAGAGTAATAATTCAAAAACAAAGGTGCATGAGAACAATTTTGGAGGTTACTGATTTTGGTTTGGTTTTACTTTTGATTGTGATTATGGTTTTAAAATCAGATCCCCCTTAAACCAAGTCCCTTTGCTGAGTTTATGATTAGCATCTGTGTCTAAAACAATCTGTCCCTTTCTTGTCTAATACCTATTCTCCTCAAGATTGAGGCATATCAAAGAAATGGGGGTATTGAAACCAAGCAGGACCAAGTGGATCTCCTAGCACAAAGGTCTTTGTGTCCCTCATTTCCTATTTGAAGGAAATAGGCTTCACTCAGCCTCCATGAATTTCCTTGGGCTCCAAAGGGTAGTTCATACAGTTGCTAATTAGGGAAAGGAGGTTATCTGGAGACAAGGGCAGGGAGCAGTTAAGAAACAACAGTGCCACCTTGGGGCAGAGTTCTAGTTCCTCCCCAGAGATATACATAACAATATATTTGAGCACTTATGCAGAACTAAAAACCCCAGCAAGTGGAAGATGTTAATGACTTGATTGATGACTTTGAAATATGGTGCTAGAGAAGACTCTTGAGAGTCCTTGGACTGAAAGGAGATCAAACCAGTCAGTCCTAAAGGAAATCAGTCCTGAATATTCATTGGAAGGACTGAGGCTGAAGCTCCAATACTTTAGCCACCTCATGCGAAGAGCCAACCCATTGCAAAAGACCCTGATGCTGGGAAAGACTGAAGGCAGGAGGAGAAGGAGACGACAGAGGAGGAGATGGTTGGATGGCATCCACCGACTCAATGGACATGAGTTTGAACAAATTCCCGGAAACAGTGAAGGACAGGGAAGCCTGGCGTGCTGCAGTCCCAGGGGTCACAAAGAGTTGGAGGTGGCTGAGTGACTAAACAACAACTACTTGATGGAGAGTTTTCTGGAGTAGGAACTGGTGACCAACTCCAGGATTCTTGTCAGGAAAATCCCAAGGACAGAGGACCTGGCGAGCGGCAGTCCACGGAATCAACAAAAGTCTGACAGGACTGAGCAACTGAGCATGCAGGTACACATATAAGCAAATTGAATAGTGCATAAGTGCTTCTGTTTGTCCCTTAAATCATCTTGTGAAAAGGATGAGGTGCATTTTCACTATGAGTATATTTAGGGTGAGATGACTTAGAATATGCTGCTGCTGCTAAGTCGCTTCAGTCCTGTCCGACTCTGTGCAACCCCATGGACTGCAGCCTACCAGGCTCCTCCATCCATGGGAGTTTCCAGGCAAGAATACTAGAGTGAAGTGCCATTGCCTTCTCCGGGCTTAGAATATAGATGGGTGGAATTTACAAAAAGTCACTCTGTGTCCTCGGGGGAAGCTTCCAAAGGTGGTAAGAGGGATTATTAGCAGTTCCACTAATAAGGGTGTGGAGAAATGAAGGAGCCCTGGGAGCACGTCAAAGGAAATAGACCACTGTCAATCTAAGCGGCCCTGAAGGAGATATAAATGAGAAAGTTTTATGAGACTGCATACGGGTGATCTGGCATAGCACTTGTATGCCATGAATTAAAACAAAAGTGGTTCCAAATATGAATGTCAAAATAACCATCACTTGAATTAATGCTTGCACTAGCAGGCATTGGTTTTGAAATCAATTTCCTTTTCATCTGGCAACACTGTGTAGTGGCTGCCAAGGTGAATGGCAAAAGGATGGTTACTGTCTCCCAAACAAAGCCAAAAGACTATGGACTATAACTTGCCGGGCTTCTCTGTCCACACAATTCTCCAGGTAAGAATACTGGGCTGAGTTGCCATTTCCTCCTCCAGGGGATCTTCCTGACCCAGAGACTGAACCCGCATCTCTTGTGTCTCCTGAATTGGCAGGAAGATTGTTTACCAACTATATCGCCTGGGAAGCTATTTATATTACAGCACAAATATACAAACTTCTTGAAACCCTTGAGGAAGCATATGCTGGATAAGAAATCTAGCAGACTCTGCTCTTAAGGGTAATTTCATTTCTTTATTCAAATGCACTATCATTTTTGAATAGTGAAATCCCCAATACAAAAATGTGGAAAATTCACGGTATTTCTTGGTAGTCCACTGGTTAGGACTCCACACTTTCACTGTTGTGGACCCAGAGTTCAATCTCTGGCACGGGATCTAAGATCCTGCAAGCCATGTGGTGTGGCAAAAAAAAAAAAAAAAAAAAGGTGGAAAATTCAAACACAAAATAGAAATAAGAAGGAATGCTGCAAGCACATTTTACTTATAAACTCTTTCTCTCCAAGAGAAATGGAATAATAGGACCTAGTTACATGTTATCAATGTTCGCCTTTATTTTTTGCAAAGATTTTTGTGTATTAAAAAATATATAACCGCAAAAAGTAAATCTGAGTAATGAACACTGTAATTGGGTAATTTTTTCACCATTATGCATATTAAAGCTGCCAGTTAACCTCTATTGATCTTACTACTTTAAAAAACAAACATGTATAGGTAGATACTTAAATCTGACAGATCCCCCTTGCCATGCACTGGCATAAATTTAAAGGAAAACTCTGTTTTAAAAAGCAAAAATAGCTAAGTCAGATATGGAAACAAAATATTGAAAAAAAAGAAAAGAAAAATTAAAAATTATACTCCTGATCCCACAAGGATATACACAGGTATGGAAACTATCCAGATCATTATGATTAAAAAATAAAAACTATTATTAGTAAGGCCATTTTTACTAGGGTTTTATGAACATAAATCATATTGAAATTAATCATAATTAACAGTTTTGAAGCAAAGGATGAATAACATGAGGTGAACATTTTAACTATTCTCAAGTTATGTTTTTAAGTTTACGTACCTTCACATATATTTCTAGGATTTTTACTGTAGTTACTGAACATTTACTACAGAAACATCAACTTTCATAAATATACCTGTATTCCCAGCTGCTTCTTTTAGATAAATTTCTGCATTCAATTTTTGAACACTCTATTGTATAATCTCAGGATAGGTATATATCCATCCCTAAGAATTTTCAGCTTTGAAGATCAGCATCCCATGAGAAAAGTTAACAGATAAGCCTTACATTCAGATCCGTCATTTTATTTAAACTCTCCATGGCTTGTATTGTGATGGAGAATCAAAATTGCAACTAAAGCCTGCTTTAACACGTTTAAGAGGAGAGTAAGAAGAAACATTTTTTATCAGTATTTTCTGACAGAGAGGTGAGTCAGAAGCACTCCAGGTTGCAATAACAGTATAGGCTGGTTAAAGTAAACCCTGGGCCCACAAAGAAGTTCATTATATACTTTATTTACCTAACATAGAGAAAGGGAACAAAAACAGGTATAGTATGGATTTGGGGGAGATGATTACGACAATAAAGCTACCTGCAGAAAACATGAGTTAATGAGGGTGCTCGTGTGAACCTAAATCTTAATTAGTAGAAATGTCTGATTTCTTATACTTTGGGAATAAATACGTAGAAACAGAATATTTTCATTTTGCTTCCTTGGATATCAGCACACTCACATCCAGTTTGGAAACCACTAGATTAAAGAAAGGAAACAGTTGTTCTTCAGGCATTAGCACATTCTTACATCTGACTATTGACTGAATATATTTTATTTCAGTTTGTCATTACAAACAAGAATGACAATAACAGAATAGTAATAGAAACCTTTTTTGTAATTCACTTAATAATTATAACAATTAGGATAATTCCAAGGTTTCAGATGACTTTGATCTGTTTTTAGCAGCTATAGTTAGATTTTTTAATATTTAAATGTGCATGGAAGTTAAGAGGCAGGGAGAAGTTTAATATACTGGAGCTGTGCCTAGGTTCTAATGATTCACTTCACAGCATTTGGTCTTATTTTCTTCATGGTTTTCTTAGTAAACTCTGCAGGGTTTCAGTAGCTTATTTTTTTGTATTTATAATGCCTCTCATTTAGTGAATAATTCAAATATATCTTTTCAATGACTGAATTAATACAATAAAGTAGAGGAGTTAGATGATCATTAGAATCACTTTCAACACAAACACATTCTAATACTAAATATTTCTTCACAGAGCAAACAAATTCAGTTTATTGTCTTATACTAAGGAAATAACATTATATATATATATCACACTATAAAAGAAAACAGTTTTAAAGATACACTTCTCTTCACTAGAAACATTTTAAAAAAATTAAACATACTGAAAATGAAAACTCTATAAAGCCTTGTATTTTAGAAGAGACTTCTCTAAAGAATATGCTTCATCTCAAGATATTATCAACAAATACAAAAAGCCAAAAAACACCAAATTTCAGATACCATTTTAAAAATCCATCTTATTCTACAGAATTTCTGATTCACTTTCCCTGGGAGGATTTTTTTTTTTTTTATGAAAATTCAGTAAAACTCTTGGAGAAAATCTGGATCACTTTACAAAATTAAAATGTTCAAATTTAGTTCTAGGTGAGTACAAATGATAGCTCTGTTTTCAAACTAAATACTTAAAACAATATGTCACATGTATAGTTTTGACTTTAAAAATAAATATAAGAAATACTCTAAATTAGATTATTTCATAACTAAACTTATGAAAACTCTATAGGTCACATACAATATTAGTTGACCCTTGCACAACACAGGTTTGCGCTGCATTTTTTGTGTTGTGCTGTGTGCTCAGTCGTGTCCCACTCTTTGCGACCCCAGAAACTGTAGCTCACCAGGCTCCTCCATCCACAGGATTTTCCAAGTCAGAAGACTGGAGTGTGTTGCCATTTTCTTCACCAGGGAATCTTCCCCACCCAGGAATCAAATCCAAGTCTCCTGTGTCTCCTGCAAGAGGACTGGTTCACCACTGAGACTCCTGGGAAGTCCTGAGTGGTGTGAGTCCACCAAAATGCGGGGTTTTAGTTTTTGTTTTCTTTTTTCAATGGAATCCTAATATTCTAAACCAAGAAGAGAGGTGCCGTCTGTACACTCTCCTGTGGCTTTTCGACTGCAGTGACGGTCTTTGCACCTAACCCCGTCTTCTGTGTGCATCAGATTGTACTTTCCCATTTGTTTCTTGTGAGGAAGGGGCTCTTCACTCTGATTTATTAGACCAGATTTCTTTCTTGAGTACTGACTTTTTTTTTTTCTTTTCTGTTTAGAAATAGCAGATTTTTTAGGGCAGAATGCTTGATGTGTTCATGACAGTATTAAATGTGACTTTTTTTTTTTTAGGAAAGAAAAAAATTAATATAATTTAAAAAAACCCTTTAGATAATTACAACAAATTTTGGAATGTCAGTAGGAAGATAACTAGATAATAAATTAAGCTAAAAAGGTTTGCTTTGTTCAGAAACAGAAGTGAAAAAAGAAACAATTTTTAAAAGATATTTGTTAAAATAAAAAGCTAATCACCCATAAAAGGAAAACAGAAGTAGAATCATAAATTTGAAAACAAATAAACAATGAAGAAAAGACAAGTAGGGAATATAATTAAGAAGACAGGACTATTATCAAGTACAGGTTGGTTCATAAGAAATACCTTGTCTAAAAAGTCAAGGACACATAACACAGAGCCATGAGGCATCCTTAATAACTCCCTTTCCGTTTACTTCCATCTAATGTACCATCAAGCTCTGAATATTCAGTATATCTAAACACGTGTATTTCTTTCTGTATCTATTTCTACAACCCCGTTCTAAGATCTTCTGCACTGATGAAATAGCCATATCTAACTAGCTTCTATCAAAAGTGACCAGGCATTTATGGGCACAGCTTCCTACACAGATTCTTTTTTACAAATTATATCACTGAAACTCTATAACATGTTTAAATATGAAACTAAATGTGAACACTGAACTATAAAATGCTGAATCATCTTGCTTACACTTTATAACCTAGAGAACTTAACAAATGTGGAGAACAATCTTATGCTCAAAGAAAGTCCTGTCAATGGTTGACATTTGTTTGCATTATTCAGCTTGCACAGAAATGGAATATTTTTCTGGGGACTGCAATTAAGACACACGGGAGAAATAACTGCACAGTAAGAACAACAGTATAGACCCACCGATTTCTAAAAACAAATTCTTTAATGTTTTATTATATAATACATCCTTTTCCTATTAAGTGTTCTATACCTCTCTTAATATTTAGTAGAAGCATTAACTTTTTAGTGCTTAGGAGAGACACTTTTAATTCTTAGCATAAACTCTCCCTGGTAACAGGGATTGGCAACAATCGCAGTCCTACACCTCCAAGTGTAACTAAATCTTTCCTATAACCTAGCTTTATTTATCTACAATATGAAGTCTAAAACTTCTATTAAGAAGGTTGTTGTCTTTGTTGTTGTTGATCAGTTGCTAAGTCACGTCCAATTCTTTCCATCACTATGCTCCTGAAGGAAATCTCTCAATCTCTCCAATAAACATTTCAGTTCAGTTCAGTTCAATTCAGTTGCTCAGTCGTGTCCGACTCTTTGCAACGCCATGGACTGAAGCATGCCAGGCTTCCTTGTCCATCACCAATTCCCAGAGCTTACTCAAATTCATGTCCATTGAGTCAGTAATGCCATCCAACCATCTCATCCACTGTCACCCCCTTTTCCTTTTGCCTTCAATCTTTCACAGCATCGGGTCTTTTTCCAGTGAGTCGACTCTTCACATCACATGGCTCAAGTATTGGAACTTCAGCTTTTTTATTTTATTTTTTTACCAATACAGTTTTATTTGTGTGTATATAAAAGCACTTGCATGTTTAATGGTAACTTCTCTCTGCTGAAATGAATTCACGTCAAACTTATCAAAGAGCTCTTTGAAATAACAAATTGAACCAAGGGAGCTACCTGCATGCAGTGAATGAAAATAAAATAGTTCTCACATGGCAAAACATGCTCCATAGTAGTTTCAGGTATACTCTTAACACTGCATTTAAAGAAATCAAGATTCCTACATTTATCATTCACCCTCTGCAGAGGGTTTACTTAGGAAGGCAATGGACAATAAGGTTGCGAAGAAAGGCTGGTGTCACGTGAGTAGATCATTTCAAACTCATTCCATCTGCTGGGGTTATACGGACAGAATCACTAACTATATTTCCTCTGCCAACAGATTTAGTTTTCTGTTTTTTTTTTTTAAGTCAATTTAGACCTTTTTCCTAATTATCTAATTAATTTTGTATTTTCCCCATAGAAAATTTTCCTCCTAAGTCACCATATTACCTTTCCTTTATAAGCAAATGGAAATGGATTCAGGGGCTACTCAGTGAATACCTACCCATAAGAATGATAAAAAAGTATGTTTAAGGGTAAAAATGAGTGTGAGGAAATTTGTTTTAATGTACACATTACAGAAATGGGAAAAAAACCTGCATTTGCTATCTGCTCAAATTCTTCTGGGGAAAGTCTTGAAAGAATAGTGTTTATATCACTTCTGGTCTTGTACTACAATTATCATGAATGTTTATTCATCAATTCCTTGCGTTCAAGGTTAAAAAAAATAATGAATAGAATTGTACCAACAGAGCAGTCCACATTTAACAAACTACTATGTATGTCTGAGCCAATTAAACCTCCCCTCTTGTGTTAAGAAAATACCAGAATATAGGGAATGTACAGTAGAAAAAACCTGAACTCTTGTCTTCCCCAGAGAAATTATCTCTTATTTAAAGGTCTTCAAGTCTTATTTAAAAGACTTCTAATCAGGTACAAAAAACTGTGACTTCTGCGAGCCAATTCAAGTGGCAGTATTTCAGTCTTTCTCCTTGTAACTATTTAATAATCAATACTTATCTACTAGACATAGCCATGAAATTGAATCCTCTAATACTATAATGGACTTATAATATTTCTAATTATTCATTTTGTGCCATTTCTTTAGGATTGAAGATCTTACAAGAATGACTTTAGTCAAAGAAAATAATCATAACCACAGCGGTGTTTAAAAATAATAAAAATTAAGTAAATATTAAAAAAAAAACAGAAAGTATGGCCAGAAGAATCTACACATATATGTTATTCTTTCAGGTCATATTTTTAAAGATCTTAATAAAACTGATTTAATATTTAAAATTTGTCAAACAATTTTTTTAAAGATGTCAGTTAAAACCTGGAAATAAAACATTGATATGCTGGGTTTTTCTATTTCATTAATTCTTTTTAAGTACTTTATGTACTCATTTGAAACTTCTCTTTTTTAAAGACCTAAAGAAAGAAGAATTAGATGCAGTCTTTGCCTTAGATTCTCCTAAGACAAGGCTCTCAGGTAAAAAGCCCAGCGACCTTCCTGTTACAGGTAAGGTTGCCTAGCAACTCCCATCCACCACCTGAATCTGTCTAAATGCATCATTTCCAAGAGTCACAAGCCTGTGGATCAGTTACTAAGACAGAAAATGAAGACAAAGATGAAGACGTTAGAGAAGTACCCTGTAGAGTAGAAGTGTGTTCAGATATTGAAAGGCAAAACTCCTGTAAAATATCTCTCCTTAAATCTTTTTCTTTCAGAAACATCTGTGCACAAAGACTTTGAAAGAGAAAACTTTATCATTACAAAACTCAAAAGTATTGTTGGACTAAAAGCAAGAACCTATGACCTTTTTATACTGTATCTTTGCAACCTCTAAAGAGACACAGGAAATTTTGTTTTTTGTTTGTTTCTTTTAAAATCCAGCTTTTATTATAGATGCTTTGAGAAAAATGATTCCTGGAATCATTAATGTACAGTTTTAACTAATATTTATATCTCTAAGGAGAAACTATTTACTTTGTGGGTTACACAGTCACTTGATCTCTTTCCTTCGTATAGATTTTAAATTATCCATTGAAGCTACAAACCAGCAAACATGGAAGATTAAGGGAAATTCAGTTCAGTTCAGTCACTCAGTCGTGTTGGACTCTTTGCGACCCCATAGACTGCAGCACACCAGGCTTCCCTGTCCACCATCAACACCTGAAGCTTGCTCAAACTCATGTTCATTAGGTTGGTGATGCCATCCAACCATCTCATCCTCTGTCGTCCCCTTCTCCTCCTGCCTTCAATCTTTCCCAGCATCAGGGTCTTTTCCAATGAGTCAATTCTTCCCATCAGGTGGCCAAAGTATTGGAGCTTCAGCTTCAGCATCAATCCTTCCAATGAACATTCAGGACTGATCTCCTTTAGGATGGACTGGTTGGATCTCAAGAGTCTTCTCTAACACCACAGTTCAAAAGGATCAATTCTTTGGCGCTCAGTTCTCTTTATGGTTCAACTCTCACATTCATACATGACTACTGGAGAAACCAAAACTTTGAGTAGAAGGACCTTTGTCAGCAGAGTAATCTCTGCTTTTAAATATGCTAACTAGGTTGGTAGTAGCTTTTCTTCCAAGGAGCAAGTGTCTTTTAATTTTATGGCTGCAATCACCATTTGCAGTGATTTTGGAGCCCAAGAAAATAAAGTTAGTCACTGTGTCCATAAGGGAAATTTCTAAAAGGAAAATTAAGTGAAGTGAAAACCAGTCACAGAGCAAATCCAAACACAGACTTCATCTATAAAATGCAACGTTTAGAAGAGACGTTCTCCAGGTTCTTTCCAGCCATTTTTCACTGTTTCAGCTACTATAATATCTCATTTCACATTCTTTAGTAGTATTTTCTGTTTATGCTACTAACTCTCAAACTAAAAGAGAGTCTCCATTTAGAGATAATAAATAAATAAATGCTGTAAAACACCTGTATCCTAACTGCTGGTGGTTTCTGCTATCCTCAAACTTCCTTGGCTTACAGATGCATCATTTCAGTCTTCACTTTTATCTTTACATGGCTTTTAATTTTGTGTCTGTGGGTTTCAAATATCATTCTCTCTCTTACTAGGACTCCTGTCAATAGACTTAGAACCATAAATGAAGCAAGATCTCATCTCAAGATCATTATCTTAATTCCATCTGCTGCTAAGTCACTTCAGTCATGTCTGACTCTGCGACCTCATAGATGGCAGCGCACCAGGCTTCCCAGTCCCTGGGATTCTCCAGGCAAGAACACTGGAGTGGGGTGCCATTGCCTTCTCCAATTGCATCTTCAGAGACCCTATTTTCAAATAAGGTCATTTTCACAGATACAAGGGGTTAAGACACGGATATACATGTTTGGGATTAGACAATTCGACCTACTACAATACAATTTTCTTAATTTTTTAGAAATACAAGCAAAACTATCAGATGATAAACTTCATATTGATAACTCAGTGTCTCAAATAATCTTGCCTTGCTTTAACATACGTATGTATTATATATGTGTGTGTGTGTGTGTGTGTGTGTGTGTGTGTGTGTATAAAAAGTGTCAGGTCCTGTAAACAAAGAATACATTTTTCTACTATGATTTCAATATAATAATACAGAGAATGCTGTTTATAATCATCATGTCTTACGAAATGATATCTCATACTTAAAAATCTTTAAGAGAACAGTCCTGAATATTTATTTTGATAAGGGGAATTTTTATAGTAATCTAAAGCTATCGTTTTCCTGCAATGATACAGTTTGTTGTGAGTCATATGAAATTCTCCATTGTGCATCAATAAAACATATCTGTATTGTTATCACTATTTCTACGGTTGATGGAATGAGGCAAGTCAGGCAAGATAAATCTAAATCTTTTTATATACATAGGTCATTTCATTTGCTTTATAAGTTCATTATTATTACTCCCATTTTGGAGGAAACTATGGTATATAGAAATTGGCTCAAAATTTCAAAAACTGTGATGTGCATGCTAAGGAACAAGATATTTTATTTTTATCTTTTACACTGGGTGTTGCTATAATATTGGCTATTTATTTAAACTGCTCTAAAGCCATTACAAATTGTGATACATCTTGGTATGAATGTGAAAATAAATGTGAACATAATGCTGAAGCTTCCTATTACTGAGTACATTAAAAATATCTAGATTATATTATGAAAATGAAATTTCAGAATGAAATACATTTTTATAGTTAAATTTATAAATTAACAGACTTTATCTGTGGACCTTGTTAGGGATCTGCTGGTCTACTTTTGAGGCTCCTAAGGGTCATTTCGTGGTTTAATTGGGGATCAAAAATTATTTCAGTTATTGTTAGCAAAATACAAAATAAGGATACTGCATATTGTTATACACATTTGATTGTTCTTTGGAAGGAAAAATATATGCATTGTGTCTAGTTATATTAATTAGCAGCTCATTGCAAGTTGTCAAATAAAAATATAGAACCAAAGGATGAAATCTTAAGATAGAGCACTTACTAGCATTTACTTAAATGTGGTATGCATAAACTTCACATATTGCAACTTATGAAATCTTTAGAACTACTTACAAGGTAAGTGCTGAAAGCAAATTAATCTCAAGTTTACATATGAGGAAATGAAGACACAGGGAATATTTATATTTTTCCCAAGATCAAACAGCAAGTAAGTGACAAATCCATGCTATACACTCAGGTGATGCAAGTCCAGAGTTCTCCTACCATTAACAAACATACTATATTGCTTCATTGCATGACCACTAAAAAGCTGAGCACAGTCACCCATAATGAGAATTATATTCCCAACCACCCCTTGTATCTTTCTTACTTTCTTACCCTTGTGGCCACAAGAATGAGTTCTGATCAGTATGATGTAAGTGGAAGTCTTAATTTTGCCCTTCTGCTGTGCTGCCTAGAATGGGGAAGACACCACCCTGAATTGTGAGAATGAAAGCCAATCCTGGAAATGATAAGGAAGAGCCTACATATGGCCTCAGGTTACATACTCTAGATATTTACAAAAGAGATAGATACATTTCTGGGTTAGCAGACCTTGTTGTTATTGTTTATTTGCTAAGTCGTGTTTGACTGCCCTGTTAATTTGGCTTATTGTTTCTGCAGTCTAAATTAATTTTATCTGACACAGGTAGCTACATTATCACTTATCTGGCAAATGAGAAAGCCTATATTCAGAAAGTTGAACTGACTGAGGTCATTCTGCTGATAGATACCCCCTTGTCTCTAATTCCTGAGATAATGACACATATGGTCTTCTATACATTTCCATTCTACACCATAAAGAAGAAAAATGCAAAGAAAAAAGGAAAGCATGTTTCTGATGGATGTGGTAATTTTATATAGCTAACATTTTCTTTTTCCTGAATTACCCAGTAAATAAATATGTTACTTATTTGGTTTATCATACTAAACATTATTTAGAAAAGTAAATATACTATATACATTATTTTTTGTATCTAATTCACAATGGGAATGAATTATAGTCTTCCAACTTAAAGTAAAGCCATATTTAATATTACTGAATATATTTAATACTATTTTATGTAAACACAATGTCTCAGACTTATAACAATGAATTCACTCTTAAATATGTTTTAATCATTATTCAAATTTTCAAATAATTTAGTGCTTTATAAATTGGATTTCTAATATAATACTTTAAACATTAATAATCATTTACATGATAATATAATTCAAAACCTTTTTAGCAATCTCTATGAAATTCCTTCTATTAATTACTGCTATAGAATATTATATTCTGCTCATCTGCTCATATTCTTATAGGCATCTTGTAATAGCTGGAGAAGAACTGGAGCTGCATTCTTTGGTGTATTTAAAAACCAGGCTAAGTCTTCTTTGTACTTGAAGTACCTTTTGCCATTCATCACTAAGTCACCATTATTATATGACTCAAAAGAAAAAGAAATTAAAACAAAAATGCTCCTCTAGAGACCTTCCTTTGCTGTTGATACCACTGATTAAAAGCAAATACTGATTAAGAGCATAAAGTGAAAGTCACTCAGTTGTGTCTGAGTCTTTGCGACCTCACGGACTACACAGTCCATGAAATTCTCCAGTCTAGAATACTGGAATGGGTAGCCTTTCCATTCTCCAGGGGATCTCCCCAACCCAGGGATCAAACCCAGGTTTCCCACATTGTGGGAATATTCTTTAGAAGCTGAGCCATAAGGGGAGCCCAAGAATACTGGAGTGGGTAGCCTATCCCATCTTCAGCAGATCTTCCCGACCAGGCATTGAACCGGGGTCTCCTGCATTGCAGGCAGATTCTTTACCAACTGAGCTTTGAGGGAAGCCCAAGAGCATAAAGTACACTTACATTGTTCTAGGTTTAAGATCAACATTTCTAGCTCCATGGCCTTGGACAAAGTCATTAGATACTCTAAGCCTTTTTTCTTCACCTGAAAAATATTGATTACAGAATAATTCATTGTATAGGACTGCAATGTGTGGATTAAATGAGAAAAGGCATTTGAAGTTCTTAGTCCACTGTCTAACATTTAGCAAGCTCCTGGAAGGAGTATCACCAAAGAATCTAAAAACAGAGGCCCAGGAAACAGACAAATGAGAATAGGAAGAAGTAAAGGAAAGTCTGAGGAATATGCAAGACAAAAAATCCAAGCTCACAATCTTTGTGACTGAACCACCCATCCAGGTGTGGGCTATATCAGACCACTTTGGGAGAGCAATCTTCAAAATAAGATTAGGATTAATAGAATAACTAACTGATTCTGGCAAAGTAGCTCTGCTTACATTGCCAAAGGAGAGCTTGGGAGACCAAATGACACACAAATAGAAAGCTAAGAGAATCAGAGGTGAGCACGACAATCATATTTTGATTTTAGGTAGGAATGAAGAAGGGAAGGGAGCAGGATGACTTCTCAAATGCAAAGGTCAACATAAGTAGTTGAGAAGGGCTTCACAGTGAGCTTGCCTAAGGGAAAGAATATAAAATGCACCCAGAACTTTCTCTTTTAGCAGCATAACTAATAAGTTAAACTTTGATATGAATTTTTAAAAAAAGAGAATGTCTGAGTTATACCACAAAGCCTGCTAGGTCGCCTTAACCTCAGGTACCAGGGAAGATGATAAAGAAAGCTGCTTGTAAATAATTAAAATGCAATATGATAACTGCTGACATAACATGTTTAAATCACACACATAAAAATTCCACCAAAGTTATTAAAAGTAACTGCTTGCTAGAGATAGAGAAACTTTCAAGGTATAGATGCTTTGAGTTTGGGTCTTGGTATAGAAAAGGGGGCAGGCATCTAGGCAGAAAAATAGCACATGTAAAGACTAAGAGGAGAGAATCACAAGCATGTGTAAGTAGAAGGAGGGTGTTTTGTGGGAAGAGAAGGAAGCAGTCCACTGGGAATGGGAATAATATGGTACAGTCATTTCTGATTTTAAAAGAACTTGGTACCAGAACACTGTAATGAACTTGGCCTAAAAAAATGTGAGAAATGAAATGTTTTAAAAATAAGTTATTTTGTAAACAGGTGTTTTAGAAAGGCATTAACCTTGTAGAGAGTATTTAAGTTGCACTGGGGACATAAAGCATCATGAGTAGTCCAACCAACAAAAATTAAAAACAAAAACATGTGCTTTTGTTCCTAGGCTTATCACAGCAAATTACTACAACTTGCTGGCTAAAGACAAAGGGAATTCATTTTCTCATATTGTTGTAAATTAGATGTCTGAAATCAAGGTGCCCATGGGGCCATGTTCCCTATGAAAGCTCTAGGGAAGAGTCCTTCCCTGCATCTTTCAACTTCTGCGAGCACAAGGCAATCCTTGGCATTCTTTGGCATTACTCTGTTCTCTGCCTGGGCTTCCTTGGTGGCTCAGATGGAAAAGAATCTGCCTGCAATGCAGAAGACCTAGGTTTGATCCCTGGGTTTGGAAGATCCCCTGGAGAAGGGAATGACAACCCACTCTAGTATTTTTGCCTGGGAAATCTCATGGGCAGAGAAGCCTGGTGGGCTACAGTCCATGGGCTTACAAAGAGTCAGGCACAACTGAGCGACTAACACATTCTCTGCCTAGATCTTCATGTGGTCTTTTCCCCTGTATCTAGACCTGTGTAGTGTCTCCTCCTATAAGAACACTAGCCATATGGAAATTAAGACTCACCCTAATCCATTATGACTTCCTCTTAATTTGATTACATATGCAAAGTCCATATTTCCAAGTAGGATTACATTCTGAGGTTCTGGGTGGACAAAAATTAGGGGAATTCACCTTCTGTTTCCCTCAAAATTCATATCTATGCCATATGCAAAATGCATTCTCCCCATCTCAGCATCTCCAAAGGTCTAAACTCATATCAGCATCAACTCTAATTCCAAAATTTCATCTAAATATCCACTCAAAATATTCTAAATTTCATTATCCAAATTATTTAAGTCAGGTATGCTCATTTCATATGCAAATTTCATTTGCATTTCACAAAAGACCTATTATTGCTAATTGGCATTGTAATTATACAACTTAAATGGTAAGAAGATTAGCACTGGTTACCCTGGTATTTCAGGGCTTCCCTCCTAGCTTAGTCAGTAAAGAATTCGCATACAATGCAGGAGACCTGGGTTCAATCCTGGGTTGGGAAGATCTCCTGGAGAAGGAAATGGCAACTCTCTCCATGATATTTGCCTGGAGAATTCCATGGACAGAGGACCCTGGCACGCTACAGTTCATGGGGTCGCAAGAGTTGGACATGACTTAGCGACTGAACTACCACCACCCTGTTAGCTCAATGATAAAGAATCCGCCTGCAATGCAGTAGACACAGGTTTAATCCCTGAGGTGAGAAGAGGCCATGGAAGAAGGCATGACACCCACTCCAGTATTCTTGCCTGGAGAATCCCAGGGACAGAGGAGCCTGGCAGATTATAGCCCAATTGGGTCAAAAAGAGTCAGACATGACTGAAGCTACTGAGAATGCACACATGCAAGAAGATTAATGAAACACGTTGCAAGAAAATAGAGTTTTAGTGAGTGCAAGGAGATCCAACCAGTCCATGCTAAAGGAAATCACTCCTGAATATTCACTGGAAGGATTCATGCAGAAGCTGAAATGCCAATACTTTGGCCACCTGATGCAAAGAAATGACTCATTAGAAAAGACCCTGATGCTGGGAAAGACTGAAGGCAGGCGGAGAAGGGGACAACAGAGGAAGAGATGGTTGGATGGCATCATCGTCTCAATGGACATTAATTTGGGTAAATTCCAGGAGTTAGCAATGGACAGGGGGGCCTAGTGTGCTGCAGTCCATGGGGTTGCAAAGAGTCAGACACGACTGAGAAACTGAACTGAACTGACCTGAGTGATCTATTTGTTCATTGGAAATGAAAAGATTAGACAAAAGGGCATTTACTGTATGACTCCATTTAAATGAAGCTCAGAATTAGCAGCACTTATTCCTGATGATACAAGTCAGAATAATAATCTGGAAGGGGCAAGAGACATAAGGGAAACTTCAGGAGTGAAGGAATTGTTCTATATCTTGAGTTAGTTAAGGGTTATATAACTAAGGGTTATATAAAAGTCATACTCATATATAAAAATATATCAAGCTATACATTTAAGATTTATGCATTTTAATTCATTACAAAATAAGTCAAAATAAAATAGTACAAAAGGTATTTTATTTTTCCCATGAGGAAACTCTCAGTAATGCTTTAAATAAATCAGAGATGCTTAAAATTTTGTTAAGTAAGCATAGGAAATGCAAGTAAAAAAGACTCAGAGAAATTCATAACAATCTAGAACAAAATTCTCCTTTGTATGTCTTCACACAGACTTTATTGCCCTGAGAATATATGATATGTATGGTTTAAGATAACACCAAAGCATGACTCCTTACAATCAAATTTAAAGCAAGTACCATTTATTGGTAGTTAGATATACATTTATATTTTAAATGTATTTTAATTTAGTCATATATGTGACTTTAGAAAATTTTCTTCTTATCTGAAGTTTTATAAATATACAAACTTTCTGCAGTGCTTCCATGTGTGCTCAGTCACTTTAGTCATGTCTGACTCTTTGTGACCCCATGGACTGTAGCCCACCCGGCTCCTCTTTCCATGGGATTCTCCAGGCAAGAATACTGGAGTGGGTTGCCATGCCTTCCTCCAGGGGATCTTCCTTACCAAGGGATCAAACCTGCGTCCCTTTCATCTCCTGCACTGGCAGGCAGGTTCTTTACTACTAGCACCACCTGTGAAGCCATGTGACTTAAAAAAAAAAAAAGATTTTCTAGTTATTTGGACTTTTATAAACCTTCTGCAATAATAGCATTAAAATAAGAGGAGTTTCAGTCTGCATTCTAGCCCTATATTTCTCATCCTTTATGTAAATGAGAACAATAAAATCTCAAAAAGTCTAATAGAATTTACAGTTAAACAACAGGATGTAAATCTAACATCAGAGTCTAAACTTTTCTGTGTTTCGTTTTGTTTAGCAGCCTCATTGAAGTTTAACTGATATACAAATGTGTGTGTTAGTCGCTTAGCTGTGTCTGACTCTTTGCCATCCCATGGACTGTAGCTGGAGAGGCTCCTCTTTCCATGGGAATTCTCCAGGCAAGAATCCTGGAGTGGGCTGCCATTCCCTTCTCCAGGAGATCTTCCTGACCCAGGGACTGAACCCAGGTCTCCCACATTGCAGGCAGATTCTTTACATTCTGAGCCATCAAGAGGCCATGTACACTAAAGTTTTAACTTTGACATTAAATAAGACAATATAAAAGCTGGGCCTTGATATAATTTTAAAGTTCTCTCAGGTTATACAAAGACAAAAACATTTAAATAATTTATACATCAATTTATAAAAGCTAATATTTTTAATAAAGTGCGATGTACTGGATATAAGCAAACAAGGAAGTCTTTCATGTTTCCTATTCTAGAATATTTGCGAAGCTGCCTACTGTACCTAGTTCAACAAAAATACTGATATTTCACTTGGTGAGCAAGCTATTGTACCAAATCGAAAATGGCAAATACACTCTGTATCCTAACTTAATGAATATATTTTTCAAAAACTATATTAATATAAACATTCTTTTAAAGTTTTTATATATATATCATAATTCCCCTGTTATGTCCTGGGTTATTCCCCTTTTGCCAGATGTATACTTTTCTAGTCAACAGAAAACACAAAACTAATTTCTTTAAAGTATTTATTCTTTAATATACAAATAACTGTAAATATTTAATGTGTACCATGATATGTTTGGGCATATGCAAACACTTAGGGTATTTTCACCATCATCAATGGAACCTAAGCTATTAACTTTATGTTTTATTGTTTTTTGAAACTGAATTGCTAAATACATAGTTCAGATAAATGATGTTGAAAGTTTGACCTAGGAAATTGAGATTAATACATAGATCAAATTTGTAGGTCACATTCAACTTAAATATCAAAACAAAAAAGGAAAACAAAACAATTTCATAAACTACAATAGACTCCCTTATCCAGGTACTTTTGCTTTCCTCAGTTTTAGTTACTACAGTCAACTGCAGTCTGAAAATAAATGAAAACTTCCAGAAAATAAAAACTCACACATTTTAATCTGAGCACCATTTGAGCAGTTTGTTGGAATCTCAAGTCATTCCACTCTGTCCTGCCCAGGACACGAATCATCTCTGTCTAAGACATCTTTACAGTGACTTAGTAGCCTTTTTGTTTATCATATCCATTGAATCAGCTGTCAAAGTATTACAGTGCTTGTGTTCAAGTAACCTTTATTTTACCTCATAATTGCCCCAAAGTCCAAAAGCAGTGCTACTGGCATTCAGATGAGCCAAAGAGAAGTCCTTAAAATGCTTTCTTTAAGTGAAAAGGTGAAAGATCCTGATTTAATAAGGAAAATGAAAAATTGTATGCTGAAAGTTCCTAAGATCTACTGCAAGAACAAGTCTTCTGTTACATTGCAAAAAGGAAAAAGAAATCCATGTAATACAAAAATTACAGCCACAGTGAATGATGAATACTTAATCAAGATGGAAAACGTGTGACATTTATACAATAAAATATTTTGAGAGAAAGGGACAGAGACTGAATTCACCTAACTTTTATTAGAATACGTTGATATAACTATTCTATTTTTATTACTAGCTATTATTGGTAACCTAGTACTGTATCTAAATTATAAGTTACACTTTATCATGGGTGCAAAGAGTTTAGGGAAAACACGGAGAATTCAGTACTATCTAAGGCTTCAGGCACTCATTGGGGGTCTGGAAGGTATCCCCTGTGGATAAGAGGGAAGAGCCTCCCTGACGGCTCAGACAGTAAGGAATCTGCCCACAGTGTGGAAGAATGGGTTCAATTCTTGGCTAAAGAAGACCCCCAGGAGAGGGGAACGGCAAACACTTCAGTATTCTTGTCTGGAGAATTCCACGGACAGAGGAGCCTGGTGGACTACAGTCGACAGGTTCTGCAAAGAGTTGGCCACAACCAAGCAACTAACACTTTGACTTTACCTATGTGTTTAATGTAGTTAAATCTAGCTTTTAAAAAAAGCACTGTTTATTAAATGAGTTATTCACTAATCAGTTCAGTTCAGTCGCTCAGTCATCTCTGACTCTTTGAGACCACATGGACTGTAGCACACCAGGCTTCCCTGTCCATCACCAAATCCTGGAACTTACTCAAACTCATGTCCCTTGAGTCGTGATGCCATCCAACCATCTCATCCTCTGTCATCCTCTTCTCCTCCCACCTTCAATCTATCCCAGCATCAGGGTCTTTTCAAATGAATCAGTTCTTTGCATCAGGTGGCCAAAGTATCAGAGTTTCATTTCAACATCAGTCCTTCCAATGAATATTCAAGACTGATCTCCTTTAGGATGGATTCCTTGGATCTCCTTGCAGTCCAAGGGACTCTCAAGAGTCTTCTCCAACACCACATTTCAAAAGCATCAATTCTTCAGTGCTCAGCTTTCTTCACCTTGCAACTCTGACATCCATACATGACTACTGGAAAAAACATAGCTTTGCCTAGATGGACCTTAGTTGGCAAAGCAATGTCTCTGCTTTTTAATATGCTGTCTAGCTTGGTCATAGCTTTTCCTCCAAGGAAGAAGTGTCTTTTAATTTCATGGCTGCAATCACCATCTGCAATGATTTTGGAGCCCTCCAAAATAAAATCTGTCACTGTTTCCATTGTTTCCCCATCTATTTGCCATGAAATGATGGGGCCAGATGCCACATGATCTTAGTTTTCTGAATGTTGATCTTTAAGCCAAGTTTTTCACTCTCCTCTTTCACTTTCATCAAGAGGCTCTTTAGTTCTTTGCTTTCTGCCATAGGGTGGTGTCATTGGCATATCTGAAGTTATTGATATTTCTCATGGCAGTCTTGATTCCAGCTTGTGCTTCATCCAGCCTGGCATTTCTCATGATGTACTCTGCATATAATTTAAATAGGCAAGGTGACACTATACAGCCTGGAGGTACTCCTTTCCCTATTTCCCAATTTTCAGTAATATTTTTGCATTAAAATATTCATTTTAACTGAAAAAACATGCAAACACAAATCTGCAAAACAAACAGAAAAAGGAAAGGGTTTCACCAATTGATGAAATCAAATGTAATTTAGAAAATGCCTGTGTACCAGTGTAGGCATTTTTTTAGTTTTATTAAAATGATTTCCAGAAAACAGTGAATCAATAATGCCCTTCTTGACCACAAAGGATGAGTGCAAAATATTAAACAATTGAAAAAATTCAGCATGAAATTGTGATAAAAATATTTCTTTCTTTAAGCATTTGTGAAAATGAGAAAACATTATATAATTTTTCCTATACCCTGTCACAGCATACTTATTTTAAAATATAAGGGATATTTTCCCTCTGAATAGATTCTGTGAGACTTCTAAATATCACTCCTCATAATATTTACAAAGTGGAAAGGTAAAAAATAAAAAAATCCAAGTCCTCACATGATGTCAGTAAGGACTTTATGGCTTTCAAAAAGATGTATTCCCTTGTAGAATATACATAATCATGCCTGGCAGCTTGTTTATTGTGAATGCAATAACTTGAGTAATCTAACAATAAAGGATTCAGGATAATAAGCTTTGAGAGGGTCATATAGAATAAAGGTTTAAAGTCATTTAGTTAAAAGTCTGAAACAAGGATACACTTCTGTTTTCATCATTTCAGAGCTTATTTATTCCCAACGAGTTCTTTTCTAACTTGATTTATTCTCTTTACCTTGTATAAGATTCTGTACCAGCAAGAGTCATGTTACATGATAATTTCAGTTCTCTTTTTTCTTCAGTTGGATTCAAAATTTAATAGATGTAGTTAAATATTGCCTTTGTCAATTCCTGTTTGAATTGGTCATCATGGAAGAATCAATCCCCCAAGTACAAAACACTTGGTAATCCCCTCAATTTCAGGGCTATGATCCACTTAGTATTGATAACTATAACAAAAATGGAAAAGGTCTATAAAACTAGTTCTCAAACTTCAACACGCATCAGAGTATCTAAAGAGCTTGACTGTTAATTCTGGTTTTTCCAAAATGTTTTGTTTTTTGTTTTTAATCATTTCTGGTATCACTTGGAGCCATTAGAGTCCTCTGAGAAACCAATGCTAAAATTAAATTCGAGGTACAGAAGAGGAATTGGAGATGTCTGATAAAGACAAAAGGGAAGGAGTCAGTAAAGTGGGTAAATCATTCAGGCCAAGAGATGTAATTTTGACTTCGAGAAAGAGAAAGAAATAACATATGATATAAAGAGTGTCAGGCTACAGTGCAGTTCTAAGAATGCTTTAGCATGACTGATGCTATGGGCCAAAGTTACCTGTTAAAGGAGCTCATAAAGAGGAAATACAGCTCCTTCAGTATACCTACTCTACTCAGTCCCTGGCTAGGAGCTGCTCTGTGCAAAAATGGGGGCTGCAGTTGGAACCACTAATTAATCGTGTTCCCTGCAGGAGGAGAGCTGAGTGTGACATTTTCATGGCAGAGCTTGTGAAAACACAAATTTCTGGGCTCTACCCTTAAGAGTTTCTGACTTAGGAAGTTTGGGGGTGGGTCAGAGAATTTACATTTCTAACAAGTTACATATGCTACTGATCTAGCAACCAAATGCTAGTCTATATATAAAACAGCATTTGTTGGTTCACATTCCTCTTTGATATTCGAGTGGGAGATAACATATGTGTCCAAATTAACTCTTTTGATACACAGAGTTTTTGCAGAACTTTATTTAGTAATATACTGAATAGTTCAGTGAGTGCTAGTTTGAAAACCTGAATAAACGCTGCTATATGAAACTGCTTTAAAAGCACTTTGCTAGTACAAAAGAAAACCCCTGGGATTCCTTTATTGCTTTGTCTTATTACCTCAGCTGAGAAAATCTAACTTTCTTTGTTTTATTTTAATAGTGAACAGCCTGTATATTAAAACAATACATTGAGAATAATGTATACAGGGACCAAGGTTATGGAGTGAGAGTATGGTTGGGAAAAGGGGATTTACTTATGACGCAAATTTACTAAAGATACAGACACAAATTTCAATGTATTCAGAGCAGGTGATTAAAAAAAAAAACTTACTCAACAATTCACTTGCAATAGGAATACACAAATTCCTCCTGTGTTTTTTCTTATGTAAAATCATTGTTTGGACAAGAATTATGGGGAATAATTTGTACAATCAGACATTATATCTAGAACTTTTGTAATAGGCAAGATTACTTTTCTTGTTAATGAGAGGCAAGAAAAAATGAGATCTAGGAACCTGAGCAAGAATAGAAGTAAGTGGAAATGAAACTCACCAAAACCTATGACCTCTGAGTCAACAATGGTATTCACTTGATAGTCAACAGATGGGCAGATTTGCCTTACAGTTGAAAACAAAGAGAATATAAGAGGAAGAGTAAAATCCATTCCCTGTAGCAGTGAGACAACCAAATACTAGGCCCAACCATTAGAGAGATGAATACAGCAATAAAATCACTGACCTGAAAACTAGAATGGGGGGGGAAGGGTCCAATGTCCTAAGAATGTGCATTCAATGTTATTAATAAACAAATGAGATAGTAAATAGTGTCATTAATAGCAGAGACAGAAACTTAGCTTATAGACAGCGATCTTAAAATGTGACTTTACTAGAAGCAAGTACATAAGCAAACATTGAGTAAATCCTACAATTAATAATAATGGTCATAAACTAGAAGAGAATATAGAAAGAAAAGAAAAAGGCAGATACAGATTATACTCAAAGAAAGAGATGAAGCATCCACCAAAAATTACTTCTTTAGTCACATAGTTTAAGAAAACTTAGCAGGTGTTTTTTTGTTTTTGTTTTTGTTTTTGTTTTGGTGAATAAGGTTTCAAAAGTGTATTCAAAATAAATTGCATATATCCTGCAAGTCATAACATATAAGTCTGGATATTAAGTGGTACAAACTTTTCCTATGGAACATAAGCACAGCCAGTCAGTGTTCTGTTTTTTTTTTCACAAAGTTAAAGTGAACAAAGAAGGGATGTTTGCTCATGGCTTTTCTTGTCCAAGTTTGCATTTAAGCTCATTCATTAACAACAATAAAAGGAAAAATGATACTTTATATATAGATACATGTAATAAATTCAACTAAACTACTAGAACAAAGATTCTATAGACTGAAATACAAGAAAGTAAATGAAAAATAATTGAGTATTGCTTGCAGAAGTTAATTTTACTGTTATTTAATATATAGTTTCCTTAAGTCTAATTAAACAATACAGTTCTATACTATGTCTAAATTATTTTTTAGTTATTTCTCTAAGGAATTCAGAGAAGGCAATGACACCCTACTCCAGTACTCCTGCCTGGAAAATTCCATGGACGGAGGAGCCTGGTGGGCTGCAGTCCACGGGGTTGATAAGAGTTGGACATGGGTGAGCAACTTCACTTTCACCTTTCACTTTCACGCATTGAGAAGGAAATGGCAACCCACTCCAGTGTTCTTGCCTGGAGAATCCCAGGGACGGGGGAGCCTGGTGGGCTGCCGTCTGTGGGGTCGCACAGAGTCAGACACGACTGAAGGGACTTAGCAGCAGCAGCAGCTACAGGAATTGGTAAAAAATATTAATTATAGCACCAGAGGGATGAGTTCCCATCACTTTCTTATAATCCTGGCTCCATTGTTAATATGAATGTTAATCCTTCATATCTGGATGTTTATTGCTGCTGCTGCTGTTAAGTCACTTCAGTCGTGTCTGACGCTGTGTGACCCCATGGACTGCAGCCTACCAGGCTCCTCCATCCATGGGATTTTCCAGGCAAGAGTACTCGAGTGGGTTGCCATTACCTTCTCCTGTTTATTGCTAATTGTTGAAAAAATTAAGTGTTATACTATTGTGCTCTATATTTAGCCTTCAAACATAGAATGTATGTGAACTCAATTTCTAAAGAGGTTTTGCCTTAAATCAACAACATAGGAAAAATGCCTGGGGACAGTTATTTGAAAATGGTGTTTACACTGACATTAAGAGGAGACTTTATATTTTTCTTAATATATTTTCATCCTTCTTTGAAAAGTAACTTCATGTTCTGTGCCCTTGTTCCTGTACATATTCCTCTTCTTTAGCTCCATGGTGGTAACTAGAAGAACAGGGTAGGGAAAGATGGTTTATTTGAAGCAGAAATAAACCAAATTGCATGTGAACTGTAAATTGTTTTCAAAGAGTCAGTCATAGACATTATGGAACACAAGTATATACCTTTTTGGGTTGTTACTATTCCAAGCTTATTTTCCTTTAAGTACTGCTACAGACTGAATGTTTGTGTATATACCTTACACTCTAAATTCTTATTTGAAAGGTAACTCTCACTGCAGTGGTATCTGGAGATGAGACCCTTGAGAGATGATAAAATAATGAGGATGGCACACTTATGAATAGGTTTTTTTTTTCCCCTTATAAAAGAGATCTTTGTGCCATATGAGATCACAGTGAGAAAACAGCCATAGAAGGATCAGAAGTGGCCTTCACCAAATCTGCTGGTGCCTTGATCTTGGACTTCCCAGCCTTAAGAAGTATGAAAAATGCATTTCTGCTGATTATAAGCCATCCAGTCTATGGTCTTTTTTTTATAGCAACTGAAATAGGTTAAGACATGTACATTGAGACTACAAGAAAGTACAGAGTGTAGAAAGCACTTTCAGTATTATACTATAATAATATTTCCTTTTTAAGATTTTATTTTATAGAATTTTTAGGTTTACACTGTAAACAATTAAGTCGAGTCAGGAGACCAGGAAAGGTAGCTCTCACTCCCTGTAAAAGTAGCAGAGCCCAACAAGAAGAACAAATGCTCCCCTTCCCTCCTGGAAAGACTAAGCCAATGAAAAACCAGACTCTGCTTATTCCCAGCTTCCCTTTCTTCTCTATAAGAGCCCTCTTCTCTTGCTGTATAGCTGTATGCTCACCATGGTTCCAGACCCTGAACTGCAATTGCTTGCTAAACCCAAACAACCCTATCTTTTCAGGAGAAATATCTGGTGGTTTATTTGTTTTAGGTCAACAATGCATGAGTTCTTTAGAAATTACTACATATGAAAGAATGAGTGTTGGAGGAAGTCAAACTGTGTTTGCTTTCAGCACAAACCTCAAGAGAAATTATAATGAGCATTAATTAACTGACATAAAAGAAACTACTAAACTCTTTCTGGCACACAGAAATATTTAAGATGACATTTTAAAAATATACTGAGGATCTAGATTTTTCATTGAATTTTTATACATTTTTGAAGTCATTAGAATACTGAGAGAAAATAATTGTAAAGATCCACTGAAGCAGTATAATAAAGTCAATGAACATGCTGACTTGTACACCAATTGGCATTTTGGGAATACCATCTCACGTTTAAAAAGTAAAATGAGCATGATATAAGACAATATATGATGAAATGCTGACATAAATTAAGTTGAATATGACTTTAAGAAATATACTATTTGGCTAACAATAATACCACTGCCTTTTCATACACTTTATTTCAAAGATGCATCTCATATATTAAGACAGCTATATTTTACATAGTAAAAACATCTAATAGGGACATAATTTACCAGTGTTTTAATCAAAAAGTAGTGTACAGCATCTACACAAATTTACAAAATCAAGTAAATTAAAAGCCTTCATTTGAATATGATATGCAAACATACTTAAATCTTACCACATATTTGAATATGATTTGAAAAAGAAAAAACTGGACAAATTAATAATTTGTTAGTTTAACTATTTTTTCAGTTTTATTGAGGTTTAGTTGACAAATAAAATTGTACTATATTTAAAGTGTACAGTGTGATGATTCTATATATGCAAACATCGTGAAAGAAGTCTCACAATTGAGTTAATTAACATTTCTATCACAACCATCATCACTCACATAATTACTATTTTGTTTTTTGGGGGTTTTTTGGTGAGAATATTTAGGATGTACTGTTTAATTACACAATACAGTATTATCGATTATAGTCACCATGCTATACCTTAGAACCTTAGAATATATACATTTATTGAAAAGACTATCCTTTTTCCATTGCATATTCTTGAAAGTTAATTGGCCACATATGCATTGGCATAATCAGTCTATTTTAAAACAACCTTTTAATTACTTGAATTTTTGCCTGGAATGTACTCTTTTATTGCCCATACACATAAAAATTGAGATTTACAACACTCTATTATGAGTGTCTCATTAGTGAGTGACATAAATGAACTGCATTTGAACCTTATAATGTGCAATCATTTTTATACTACCACACAGTAAAATTAGTGTTCATATATACACATATATATTAAACATTTACTTTTAATTATTTGTTGCATTTGTATTTCCCTTCACAATTTATGGATACTCCTAGAAATGAATCCATATCTTTCTAATTCATTATTTTCACTAGCTACATAATACTGTATAAGTTGAATGGATGGTAATTTAGTCAATTATTTTCTATTGATGAACTTTTTTTTACCCTTTATCCTGCACTGTGGTCTTTCAAACATAAATATGATCATGTATACCTGCACTCCATTCCTGAGCCAAAATAACTTTTATAGGACACAGAGCCCTATCTGTTCCACCTTCATCTACTTCTTTGCCTCACAGATTCCGATATACTCTTATATATCCAGAATTATATATATATATATCACACAGACATATACACCCTCCATTTCTTATCAGCAATTAGCTCATTTGTCATTTCTTTAGAAATCCTTCCTTTGATTTTTTTTTCTAAGTAGGTTTCTTTTTGTTTTTTACCACAATGAAGTGCTCCAGGGCACAATGCATTAGTTTGCTGCACTTCTTATTTTTATATTACATTAATTTGTAATCTTTGTCAACTTTTTGGTTAAAAAACATATAGATTTTTCTTCTGATTTTTAGTTTTATATGCATCTTTGTAAATCTCTAACAAGGCATTTACCATAATAACATTTCAGCTCAGTCGCTCAGTCATGTCCAACTCTGCAGACCCCATGGACTGCAGCATGCCAGGCTTCCCTGGAGCTTACTCAGATTCATGTCCATTGAGTTGGTGATGCCATCCAACCATCTCATCCTCTGTTGTCCCCTTCTCCTCCAGCCTTCCATCTTTCCCAGCCTCAGGGTCTTTTCCAATGAGTCAGTTCTTCACACCAGGTGGCCAAAGTATTGGAGCTTCAGCTTCAGCATCAGTCCTTCCAATGAATATTCAGGACTGATTTCCTTTAGGATGGACTGGTTGGATCTCTGTGCAGTCCAAGAGACTCTCAAGAGTCTCTTCCAACACCACAGTTAAAAAGCATCAATTCTTCAGTGCTCAGCTTTCTTTATAGTCCAACTCTTACAGCCTGACATGACTACTGGAAAAACTATAGCTCTGACTAGATGGACCTTTGTCAGCAAAGTAATGTCTCTGCTTTTTAATATGCTGTCTAGGTTGGTCAAAACTTTTCTTCCAAGGATCAAGCATCTTTGAATTTCATGGCTGCAGTCACCATCTGCAGTGCTTTTGGAGCCCAAGAAAATAAAGTCTATCACTGTTTCCCCATCTATTTGCCATGAAGCAATGGGGCTGGATGCCATGATTTTAGTTTTCTGAATGTTGAGTTTTAAGCCAACTTTTAAGCCAATAACATTTAATGTATTAAATTAGTAAATAAATTAGGCATAGTGCATACATAAAATAAAAATTTTAAATGATATACTCATAATTTAATGAATAATTAATATTTGAAGAAAAATTGGAAGAGATAGAACAAATATGAGTAGTTTTCAATATGCTAAATATTTGCAATTTCTAAATATAAACTGAATTATGAAATATCTTAATAATAAGCAAAAGAAGACCCATGGGATAAAGCACACTAGTTCTTTACACTAATTAACATGAAATTTCTTACACAGAACTTTGATCTAAAAAGAATATTCCTATCTAAGGCTTAGCATATAGTAATAATTTTCCAAAAAATGAATTTTTCTCATCCCTCTTTTGAATTTAATATCTCTTGAGAAAAATGAGAATAATTACAATCACAAATAATTATGTAGGCTTACTGTGTGTTAGTTGCTCAGTCATGTCCAAATCTTTGCAACCCCATGGACAGTAGCCCACCAGGCTTCTTGGTCCATGGAATTCTCCAGGCAAGCATACTGTAGTGGACTGCCATTCCGTTCTCCAAGGCTTACTACACATGTGGTAATTTTCTAAGCATTTTATATACATTACAAGCTCTTTATGTAGCTTAACTCACAACAAGTCTGTGATTTTGATGTTAGTGAACATGATCTTAAGGCACATAGAAATTAAGTAGCCTAGAACTAGCAAAGTGAAGAAGGCAAACTATTTAACCTTTCATTTAATGAAATAAAAAAAATCAATAATAATAAATAGCTAACAAAGAAAAAAGTCACAGAGGATCTTCACTTGGTTTGAGTTTTGTTTCTAATCTCCTCTCTGCACATTTATTTTTCTTTTAAGCAATTCAATACACTTTCAATTATTTATTGCTGAGTAACAGACTTACAAAAAACTTAATGCTGTAAGTACCAATATAATTCTGTGAAATGAATGTGTTTAGCTGAGTGGTTCTGTACCATATGACATCAGAGGGGGTTTTCAATTTAGATGCATTCAGCTGACTCATGGGCTAGTTTGCAAGATCTAAGAAGGTTTGAGTACAATGCTCTTCCACTGGGCATCTCCTCGTGGTGAAACTGGCTTCCTTGCAGCATAAGATCTCAGGGTAGGTGCACATTCTATGTGGCAGCTGGCTTCAGAAGACAGAAAGAGAAAGCTGCCAGTACTAACTAGTAAAGGTTGAGTTTGGACTAGAAGGTCACTTTTACAAATTCTATAAGATAAAACATATCACAAGACCAGCTGAGTTTCAAGAGAAGGGAGAACAGATTCTACCACCTGATGAGAAGGTCAGTAATTAGTTGTTTGGAGGGAAAGAATTATTGATGACTAACATTAGGGACTCTAACACAGACTCATATCCATGTTTTATTATTCTTTTTTCAAATATTTATTTTTCCAGTCTGCTGTGGCAGCACTGGAAATGGAATGTGAAAAAAAGTAAAAGGAAATAATAGAAGTATAAGGAAGGCAATATAAGCCAAATATTAGTATCTTAGTTTGGAATTTGAACTAGCTCTGAAGTTTCCTGATTTTTCTTTAGATTTACACAAGGGCAAGAGAGACCAAACAGCTGGAGCGAAGGACCAGGGGGAAGAAAGAGGAATGTGGTTTTGGAGAACTCCTTGTACGTCAAAAAGGCTTAAAAAAAAAAAGGCATTTGATGAGTGCATTTAGTGTAAGATTAGAAAGAAAAGGAAGAGACAAAAAGTGAAAGACTTTAAATGATAATCTGAGGCTCTAACTTCTTGCCCAGAGTCAGCCTTGGGGTCACTCACTCTTTTAAACTCAGCAGAGACCATATAAACAGGGGAGAATTAAGAAGTTACTTTGACTCTCTCAGAGATGTCCAACTCCTATCAAACGTTTGATCTGTTTTTGAACACATAGTTTCCTGGTTTTGAAATACGATGACAAATTCTTTTAACTAGCATGATCTTGATAGCGTCAAACAAATTATTTCAATATAAAATGTCTTAGAAAAGTGTTATTCTTAGAAAAAAAAACATTTAAATGATCCTCCTTAGAATTACAAAGTAAAAGAGAACCATGAAAAAGTACATCTGACTGAAGCCGAATTTCTTGAGCTGAGCCAGGCACATGCACACATAGTCCATCTATGCCTGAATAATGGCAGCAACACAAAATCACTAAAGCCCATGTGTCTGTTGTTAGGCTATTGTTGACTGTAACACCAAAACTGCATTTTCCAACCTCACAAATAAAAATTTCCTTTCAACTGTTTGATAAAAGTAGAGGAAAGGTAGATACACAGTTCTGTGTGTGCAGTTTCTCCCTTTGGGGAGAAGGAAATTAATAAGAAGATGAAGACAGAAGCCAGGAATGTTATGTTAACTGATGCCAAGATCCATGGAAGAAAACATGAGAATAGAGAAGAAACTCCTCCTTAGCAAATTCAAGTAAAAGAAAAATGTTAAAAATTGTTTTAAAAACATAAGTATGTCTGTAAGATTTCTCAGCTTTGGAACTACTGGTGCTTTAGACCAGATAACCATATTTGCCACTCTCTTTTCCTTTTGTTTGACAGAGGATGAGGTGGTTGGATGGCATCACTGACTCAATAGACATGAATTTGAACAAAGTCCAGGAGATGGTGAAGGACAGGGAAGCCTGGCATACTACCGTCCATGGGGTCACAAGGAGTCGGACACGATTTAGTGAATGAACAGCAATGACAACAATTATATTTGTTGGGAAAATCCTGTGTATGGCAAGATGTTTAGCAGCATCACTGACTTCCACCCACTAGATAAAATAGCTATTCCTAGTCATAGCAAATCACAAATGTTTCTAAATATTGCCAGATACTCCTTGGAGGCAAAATAGACCTTGGTGGGAAACCGTAAGTCTAAATGATGAAATACTGTAAAGGCATCACAGTGATATTCAGGAAACTTTCTAATAATATGAGGAAATAGTCAACATACCAAATAGAAAAAGTAGGATATATTCAGTCAATCTCTAACATAATTTTGGCTTTATTTCCTTCACAGTATTCATCACTGATTACTGATATTTCATCAGCAGGATGTTATGTACATGAGACCAAGTTACCATCTGTCTTGATCACAGCTATATCTTTAGAGCATAGGAAATATGTTATATACATTATATCTTTGATTTCCGAAATCAGTATATATGTATGATTCCTTAATCTTGGTTAACATTTCAACTGACTTGAATAAATTAAGTAAATATTAGAACAGATCCATAAATTATACACATATATGTATAATTTATATCACTTTATTGAGATATGATTGACACAAAATATGTGCATATTTAATGTGCACAACTTGATGAGTTTCAAGATAAGTATGCATTCATTAAACCTTAACCACAATCTATGCCATAAACATATTTATCACCTCTAAAATTTTCTTCTAACTCTCTTTATTTATTTATTATAAAGAATGATTTATTGCTCTACATCAAACAGAAACAAAAAGAGAAAATCAGAGGGAGGAAAAATTCCAGGAATGAAGTCTTAAAGTAATGGAAGAACATTTTCCAAAGAAGAGCCACAAATCTATCACTGGTCCATCAAGGGCTGAGGATCATGAAGAACAAAATCTTCACATCCAAGGTAATCACACACACACACACACACACACACACACACACAC
>ML661325.1:5326800-5371865 GCA_007570785.1 Antilocapra americana
AACCAATAAGAAAATTAATATTGCAATTAAAATGGATAAATAAGTGAGGGTTCATGGCTATAAGTGGGCTGATTTTTCCCTTTTATCAGAGTACATTTATAGATACTGATTTTGAGATGTCAAAAATAAGAGTATAATCATATGAGAATTAAATTATTAGAATTATTAGTCATAAGAAGAAAGTTAAAAATAAGGAAATGATTTAAAATGTCTGGCTTAAGGATCTGATAATGAAGTCTTTGTGAGAAGGTAGAAGAGGACAGTTTAGTAGTTATATTTTTCTATTTAGCATTAAATATATTATCCATGTACACAATTATCGCTCAAATATTTTTAACTGAAATACTAATTTACTTACACTTTCAGGTAAAAATTTCCCCACCAAAAATGGAAAGAATTAAGTATTGTATAGGTCTTTGGGGTAATTTACAGCACTCGTCCTCATATTATAACAATAGTTAGCTAGCCACAAAGCATAGACGATTATGTAATACTGAAAGAAGCCTACATTAAACAATCAATACATGTAATATGATTAAAATCTTATACAGCAACATTTCTTTTTTCCCAAAGCCATTCTGTATAATCCAATCCATTGTTTAAACAACATACATGTGTACAATACTTTAATCTTTTCCTGAAGATAGAAAGTTATCATTAATATTTGGAATCCATGTTTAGATACTCATTGTAAATAGCTGATAGTATTTGACTCAAGCATTTTAAAATATTCTCATTTCTGAAGTACTACATATTTATCACAAATTACTTTCACTAAATGTATTAAACTTTTAATTATCAAGTTATTTTTTTTTAACACATAATGCTTCTGTAAAACTACCTTTTGAAAAGGCTACTTATGTTTTCCCAGGTTGCTGCAGCCCAAAGGTTATATATATACAACTCTGGATTTCCAAGTTGAAGAGCTAATTATAGTTGGCTCATTTGATTTTGAAGAAATTATATTTTATATGTAGCCCACTTGCTTTTGAAAGTGTTATATTTTGAGTTATTTTAAATACACACATTGCATTTCTACTTATTATTTCTTAAAATGTAATGGCAGCCAGTTTAATAAGCATTACTACTCATAGAGAACAGGCTTTGAATTTTAATCATCTATAAGGACACTATAGTAAAGCCTTACCGTTATTTTGGGAGTTCAAAAGGCATACACTGAATAAAGAACATTTTAGATTTCACAGGTGTTCAGTGCAAATGCTAATAAATAGATGCCATTCTGGAATGCCTGGCAATTTGCCACCTACTTTGCTGAGCTAAAATTAAGCAAAAAAGAATAGTTCCTATTGGTCACTGGCTAGCAAAATAATATAATCGATTATTTCAGTGGCACATGGCTTCATCTAAGCATAGGGAGTGTCAAAAACCTTTTAAAAATATCTGAAAAGATTTTCAACTGCTGAGAAATTACATCTGGGACTTAAAGAAGCCAGTATAATCAAAATACTGTACATCCATATCTTGGTGACAAACTGAAAATTAAATTTTCCTTCCAAAGAATTGCTCAAGAATGTTAAGTTATCAAATCAGCAAATTTTTTTCTAGCATGGATTTTCACTGAATAAGTCCATGCTTGATTCTATCACTGCTTTTTTCTCTTGATTCTCTATTAATAGTAATATCACAGATTTATGGAAAAGCCATAAGCAAGCAGGTACGGACACAGGAAAAGTGGCAGAAAAAAAATTCAATTTATTTTGATTGTTCTATTGTGCATTTTATTTTGGGTATAAAGTTCATGTGTCTAGTCATGATTTCATATATGATTCATTAACAAGTTTTAGAAGTTCTGTGTTGACATCTGAGAGAAACTTATAGCTGAGGGCCTGACAGTATTAATAGTTATCAGAGCTGCCTGCTCCTTGAGCATTTCTGATGATTATACTGACTTTATATCTAACTTTCAAAATTTACTAGTATGGGATTATGTGAGTTATATCACTTTTACTTATGATGGGGAAATAAAACAATCCAGTAGACAAAAAGATTCCTAGGTATCAATACAAAAAAGAGAGAATATAGACTATTACTGAATAAGCATTAACAAATTTATATGCATGTAAGGGAGCATGAAAGTGATTATGAAGTTAGAATAAAATCTCACATACTTTATATCAAAAACAGAAGAAAGAATAATAATATCTTTTCCCTTCCTATTAGACAAAGGGTTGTACCTTGTGATGATCTATCTGTACATCTATAGAGAGATCCCTGAGCTAATTCTGGAGATATATTCTTATATATCTTGAAGTGATTTGGCCTAAAACTTAGGAACATCTCTACACTGAAAACTGTTGATAGGCTTAGCCTTTAGAGAGATTTATCTGTATTCCAAAGATTGACATATGGGCTCAGAATCAATGTGACTCCTAGGAAACTTAAGAAAGGAAGAAGGGGAAAGGGTCTCCCTTCCCTCTAAAAATGAAGAATGTCACTTTTATTTATTCTTATATCTAGCTTTTACTATATGGACCTTTGTTGGCAAAGTGTTGTCTCTGTTTGTGAATACACTGTCTAGGTTTGTCATAGTTTTTCTTCCAAGGAGCAAGCATCTTTGAATTTCATGACTGCAGTCATCATCTGCAGTGATTTTCAAACCCAAGCAAATAAAGTCCATCACTCTTTCCATTGTCTTCCTATCTATGTGCCATGAAGTAATGGGACCAGATGCGATGATCTTAGTTTTCTTAATAAATTTAAGTCAGATTTTTCACTCTCCTCTTTCATCTTCATCAAAAGGCTTTTTAAAAAGCTCCTCTTTGCTTTCTCCCATAAAAGTCATCTGCATATCTGAGATTATTGTTATGTTTCTGATTATTGATATATTTCTCCCAGCAATCTTGACTCCAGTTTGTGCTTCATCCAGCCTGGCATTTCACACGATGGACTCTGAACATAAGTTAAATAGGAGTCTTGACAATATACAGTCTTGACACACTCCTTTCACAATTTTGAACTAGCCCACTGTTCCATCTCCAGTTGTAACTGTTGCTTCTTGACCTGGATAAAGGTTTCTCAGGAGGCAGGTACGGTGGTCTGGTATTCCCACCTCTAGAAAAATTTTCCACAGTTCATTGTAGTGGCAGTTTAACTGATACCCCCTCATCCAAGGGAAATCCAATTCTGAGTCATCTGCCAATTCATTTCAGTATTCCTGATTGATAAGTATGTCTCCTATTTAGATTTTATATAGAATCATTTCTTACATATTGCCAGCTGTCCTACTGAAGTAATGAGTTAAATAAAATCCTTAACACAGGTTCATTTTATATCTGCCTGAGTTAGATTTTTTTTATTATGTTTAACAATATTTTCTTTTTAAATTGTCATTGTTATTCAGTTGCTCTTTGAGACCCCATAGACTGCAGCATGCCAGGTTCCCCTGTCCTTCATCTCCAGGAGTTTGCTTAAACTCATATCCATTGAGTTGGTGATGCCATCCAATCATCTCATCCTGTGTCACCCACTTCTCCTCCTGCCCTCAATCTTTCCCTGCCCTCAGTCAGGGTCTTTCCACAAGTTGGTTCTTTTCACATCAGGTGGCCAAAGTATTGGAGCTTCAGCTTCAGCGTCAGTCCTTCCAACGATATACTTAATTTTTTGAGGGTTTTTTATATTTTTGGCTAAACACTCAAGAAAAGTAAATTCAGGTTTTAAATTGGACATGATTATTTTAAAAGTATATTTCTAAATAAAATTTTTCAAAAATGACCAGATTTGTATTCCAAGGGCAGATAATCATTCATAAGAAATTTTATTCTTAAATTAACAGAATACAAAAGTGTTGGTTATTGAAAGCAATAAGAATTTAATATAAATTATTAAGTCACCCAATAATTCTGTTGAAGAAAAAAACTAGGTCCAAAACAAAATCAACAATGAATATTTATTCCTAAAGTGTTGCAAGGGAATTCGTGTCTCATTGTTTTTACTTTAACAGGGTTTCACTGGCACTACAGGGGAGAACAACTTACAAAGTGTAAAAATGAGAAAGGCTGAGACAATCTCTGCTTGACAAGCAGTTCTTTTAAGTGGGTCTGTTAAAATTGAGGAGATATTTTGCTTGGTCTTTGGGTACATTGTAAGCCCTGGGGTCCTTTTGTGCAAGAGACCAGTTTGGGAACACTTTAACAGAAGAAGGCACAATCATAATTAAGGACTGAGGGTTTTCTAGAATGGGCATCTACTAAAACAAGTGGGGGTCTATGTGAAGTTTTCAGTGGTCACACTGTCCAGACTGGCTCCAAGGGGTGCTACCATGGAAAGCGATTTCTCTCTCTCTGTAGGGTTTTCTCCATTTTTTTAAAAGCGACATTTTCTTTTGCTAATGCAATTTAGTTAAATGTTAAATATGCTACCTTTGTTTTGCTTTGCTTTGTACATTACTGTTTACATTTTAAAAGCATTATAACCCAAACAGATATGCTCCTAAAGTGCAAGTACAGAGCCTTCAAAATTTTATATTATCAAGAGTAGATACTAAAAACACGGCTGCTAATGAAGTTCTAAAGTCCCTTCAGTGTTTGCATGTGTGTGGAGTTCAGCCCATAAATATTTAAAAAATCAATACCTGTTATTCTTTCTTTATTATGTTGCTTTTGTATTATTTATTAAAAAGAAACCTTTATCCAACAAATGCTGAAGGATCTTTCCTAGACAGGAAACACAGATAGGGTATATAATCTCGAAGCCAAAACAATAAAGTAAATGGCAACGGGATCATACTTATCAATAATTGCCTTAAATGAAAATGGGTTGAATGCCCCAACCAAAAGACAAAGATTGGCTGATTGGATACAGAAACAAGACCCCTATATATGCTGTCTACAAGAGACCCACCTCAAACCTAGGGACACATATAGACTGAAAGTTAAAGGCTGGAAAAAGATATTCCATGCAAATAAAGACCAAAAGAAAGCAGGAGTGGCAATACTCATATCAGATAAAGTAGACTTAAAAATAAAGGCTATGAAAAGAGTTAAAGATGGACATTACATAATGATCAAAGGATCAATCCAAGAAGAAGAAATAACAATTAAAAATATTTATGCAACCAACATAGGAGCACCACAATATGTAAGGTAAACGCTAACAAGTATGAAAGGGGAAATTAACAATAACACAATAATAGTGGGAGACTTTAATACACCACTCATAACAATGGATAGATCAACTAAACACAAAATTAACAAGGAAACTCAAACTTTAAATGATACAATACCAGTTAGACTGATATCTATAGGTCATTCCACCCCAAAACAATGAATTTCACCTTTTTCTCAACCACACATGGGACTTTCTCCAGAATAGATCACATCCTGGGCCATAAATCTAGCCTTGGTAAATTCAAAAATATTGAAATCATACCAAGCATCTTTTCTGACCACAATGCAGTGAGATTAGATATCAATTACAGGAGAAAACCTTTCAAAAATTCCAACATATGGAGGCTCAACAACACACTGCTGAATAACCAACAAATCACAGAAGAAATCAAAAAAGAAATCCAATTATGCATAGAAATGAATGAAAATGAAAACACAACAACCCAAAACCTATGGGACACAGTTAAAGCAGTGCTAAGGGGAAAGTTCATAGCAATACAAGCTCACCTCAGGAAACAAGAGAAAAAGTCAAATAAATAACCTTACTTTACACCTAAAGCAACTAGAAAAGGAAGAGATGCACGAGCCCAGGTCTAGTAGAAGGAAAGAAATCTTAAAGATCAGGGCAGAAATAAATGCAAAGGAAACAAAAGAGACCATAGCAAAAATCAACCAAGCCAAAAGCTGGTTCTTTGAGAAGATAAATAAAATTGACAAACCATTAGCCAGACTCATCAAGAAACAAAGGGAGAAGAACCAAATCAACAGAATTAGAAATGAAAGCGGAGAGATCACAACAGAAATACAAAGGATCATAAGAGACTATTATCAGCAACTATATGCAAATAAACTGGGCAACCTGGATGAAATGGACAAATTCCTAGAAAAGTACAACTTTCCCAGACTAAACCAGGAAGAGATAGATAATATTAATAGACCCATCACAAGCATGGGAATTGAAACCGTAAACAGAAATCTTCCAAAAAACAAAAGCCCAGGACCAGATGGCTTCACAGCTGAATTCTAACAAAAATTTAGAGAAGAGCTAACACCTATTCTACTCAAACTCTTCCAGAAAATTGCAGACGAAGGTAAACTTCCAAACTCATTCTATGAGGCCACCATCACCCTAATTCCAAAACCAGACAAAGAAGCCACAAAAAAGAAAACTACAGGCCAATATCACTGATGAACATAGATGCAAAAATCCTTAACAAAATTCTAGCAGATAGAATCCAACAACACATTAAAAAGATCATACATCATGATCAAGTAGGCTTTATCCCAGGGATGCAAGGATTCTTCAATATTCGCAAATCAATCAATGTAATACACCACATTAACAAATTGAAAAATAAAAATCACATGATTATCTCAATAGATGCAGAGAAAGCCTTTGACAAAATTCAACATCCATTTATGATAAAAACCCTCCAAAAAGCAGGAATAGAAGGAACATTCCTCAACATAATAAAAGCTATATATGACAAACCCACAGCAAACATTATCCTCAATGGTGAAAAACTGAAAGCATTCCCCCTGAAGTCAGGAACAAGACAAGGGTGGCCACTCTCACCACTACTATTTAACATAGCTTTGGAAGTCTTGGCCACAGCAATCAGAGCAGATAAAGAAATCAAAGGGATCCAGATTGGAAAAGAAGAAGTAAAACTCTCTCTGTTTGCAGATGACATGATCCTCTACATAGAAAACCCTACCTGAAAATTACTAGAGCTAATCAGTGAATATAGTAAAGTTTCAGGATACAAAATCAACACACAGAAATCCCCGGCATTTCTGTACACTAACAATGAGAAAACAGAAAGAGAAATTAAGGAAACAATTCCATTCACCATCGAAACAAAAAGAATAAAATACTTAGGAGTATTTCTACCTAAAGAAACAAAAGACTTGTATATAGAAAACTATAAAACACTGATGAAAGAAATCAAAGAGGACACAAATATATGGAGAAATATATGGTGTTAGTGGATTGGAAGAATCAATATAGTGAAAATGAGTGTACTACCCAAAGCAATCTATAGATTCAATACAATTCCTATCAAGCTACCAGAGGTCTTTTTCAAAGAATTAAAACAAATAATTTCTCAATTTGTATGAAATACAAAAAACCTCGTATAGCCAAAACAATCTTGAGAAAGAAGAAAGGAACTGGAGGAATACACCTTCCTGACTTTAGGCTATACTACAAATCCACAGTCATTAAGACAGTAATGGTACTGACACAAAGACAGAAATATAGATCAAAGGAACAAAATAGAAAGCCCAGAGATAAATCCACGCATCTATGAACACCTTATCTTTGACAAAGGAGGCATGAATGTACAATGGAGAAAAGACAATCTCTTTAACAAGTGGTGCTGGGAAAACTGGACAGCCACTTGTAAAAGAATAAAACTAGAACACTTTCTAACACCATACACAAAAATAAACTCAAAATGGATCAAAGATCTAAGCATAAGACCAGAAACTATAAAACTCCTAGAGGATAACATAGGCAAAAACTCTCCGACATAAACCAAAGCGGGATCCTCTATGACCCACCTCCCAGAATATCGGAAATAAAAGCACGAATAAACAAATGGCATCTAATTAAAATTAAAAGCTTCTGCACAACAAAGGAAACTATAAGCAAGGTGAAAAGACAGCCTTCAGAATGGGAGAAAATAATAGCCAATGAAGCAACAGACAAACAATTAATCTCAAAAATATACAAGCAACTCCTGCAGCTCCATTCTAGGAAAACAAATGACCCAATCAAAACGTGGGCCAAAGAAATTAACAGACATTTCTCCAAAGAAGACATAAAAATGGCTAACAAACACATGAAAAGATGTTCAACATCACTCATTATCAGAGAAATGCAAATCAAAACCACGATGAGGTACCACTTTACACCAGTCAGAATGGCTGCAATCCAAAAATCCACAAGCAATAAATGCTGGAGAGGATGTGGAGAAAAGGGAACCCTCTTACACTGTTGGTGGGAATGCAAACTAGTACAGCCACTATGGAGAACAGTGTGGAGATTCCTTAAAAAACTGCAAATAGACCTGCCATATGACCCAGCAATCCCACTGCTGGGCATACACACTGAGGAAACCAGAATTGAAAGAGACACGTGTACCCCAATGTTCATCGCTGCATTGTTTACAATAGCCAGGACATGGAAGCAACCTAGATGCCCATCAACTGACGAATGGATAAGAAAGCTGTGGTACATATACAGAATGGAATATTACTCAGCATTAAAAAAAAATTCATTTGAATCAGTTCTACTGAGGTGGACGAAACTGGAGCCTATTATCCAGAGTGAAGTAAGCCAGAAGGAAAAACAACAATACAGTATACTAACACATATATATGGAATTTAGAAAGATGGTTATGAGAACCCTGCATGCGAGACAGGAAAAGGAACGCAGATGTATAGAACAGACTCGTGGACTCTGTGGAGGAGGCCAAGGGTGGGATGATATGGGAGAATGGCATTGAAACATGTTAATTATCATATGTGAAATCAATCGCCAGCCCAGGGCTGATGCTCGGGGCTGGTGCACTGAGATGTCCCAGGGGGAGGGAATCGGGAGGGAGGAGGGAGGAGGGTTCTGGAGGGGGAGCATATGTAAACCCATGGCAGTTTCATGTCAATGTATGGCAAAACCAGCAGAATAAAAAATAATAATAATAATAATAATAAAAATAATAAGTAACCTTTAGTCCACTCATATTGATGCTATTTAAAGCAAACAATCTCATTTGTTTAGTTTTAAGTAGGGATTAATTAATGTACAAAGTAAGATTTTGTATTAATTCCTAGGTCTGATATAACCAATCTTCCAATAACACCTGATACTCTCTGCACAAATACCTTCGGCTCTGTAACAATACCTTAGTTTTGTAACAAGCTTTTCAAAACCCTGAAGATTCTGATATAAAATGTAAAATCAGAAGACAAAACTGTATGCATAATAACTAGTGATTAAATGCCTAAGTTTAGGATACCACTCTGTGTGTTTGTGTGTGTGTGTGTGTGTGTGTGTGTGTGTGTGTGTGTTTATCATAGGAGGATACAATAGAGAAAAATGATCCATTAAATTAAAGTGGCCACAAATTTGGAAAAATTCTGTACACGCAGAAGTGAAAATAAACCTGTCAAAAATAATACATGGAGCAAATATCTGCATGAAAACACCATCATACATTTTTAAAGTATACACTTCAAAGTCCACACGTTCAAGGGAGAGAGGGCAACAGAGGTTGTATGATGTGAATGCTTACTGACTCCTCATAACCACGTATTGTGGTTCTTCACCTGGGAACATGCATCCGATTATTGTTAGCCTAAGAAAAGCCGTCAACATCAGGAGAAGGAAATGATCCAAAGAAATGTGGGCTGTTCACTCTAAGGGCTAAATCGGAAATAACAGTGAACTGCGAGTGTTGATTTAATGTCTACTCATTATTAAACAAGATTCCTGTGGACTTGTAGTTATTGGTTTAGAAGGGCAGGCAGTGATACATACGAATCTCATACTGGAAGTTTAAGTTTTTGCATTAACATTTGTCTCAGGGATCACCGTATCTGTAGATCATCAATATAAAAAATTATACTCAGAGATTTTCCACATGTGCACTCTAAAAAAAGACTACACTGTGTTCAGAGTAGTCAAGAAATATTTTTTAAAAAGATAGCACAAAAGAAGAGGAAGATATAGGCTTTATTACGGCAACAGGAAAAGACTGATATTCTGAGAACTTACATGGGTTAGTTACTTTCTAGAAAACATATCTTTGACAAAACTACATGAAGAATGTGACCAGCAATGGATTATTCTAATTCAAAAAATCCTAATACATTTCAGCCTAGTTAATAGAGCAGGTAAACAGAATAATGGTCTGTATGTGCTGAATAGTATGGATTGGGCTTAATAAAGAATCATCATTATCCTCAAAACTTAAAAGTAAATAGGCTGAACTTCTAGATTTTTAAAATCTTATACAATATGGCTCAGACAGTAGAAGAATCTGCCTGCAATTTGGGAGACCTAGGTTCAATACCTGGGCTGGGAAGATCCCCTGGAGGAGGGCATGTCTACCCACTCCAGTATTCTTGCCTGGAGAATCCCCATGGACAGAGGAGCCTGGTGGGCTACAGTCCATGGGGTTGAAAAGAGCAGGACACGACTGAGGGATTAAGCACAGCACACAATAATATTGACTCCTTCCATGAAGAAAGAGAAAAAATATTATTAATTAGTTGATACCTACAGTGTGGCAAGTGCTAAGAAAATACATCCTTGTTTGTATTTTGATTTAAAACTCATTGCAATCTTTACAACTGCAATTATATAGTCAACTGACATTTTTACATGTAGTTGAAAACTAAACATATTTTATGCAAATTAGTAAGTAAAGTAGCTATAATTCATATTTATATTTCTAAAGTTCATGGAGACTGCCATGGGAGTGTGTCCCAGTTGAAAATCATCATTTGTAACTATTTTCTATTCAAATACTACCCTGTAAAACATTTCTTCATACCACAGATAACAATTTGCATACTCAACAGAGGACAGTGGCTACAAATTAATCATATTTAATTCTACCAGCTATTGCACAGTGTGCTTGTCCATAACAAATCCCTATTTTTAAATGAATTCTAGAGAAGAGATAATTGTTGCAAAATGCAAATGAAATTGTGCTTAATGCCAAAAAGAGAAAGGAATTGTGTCAGTTCTATCTCTTTTGATTTCCTCCCTTATACTGTTGATTCTGGAAATCTCTACATTCAGGAAGATTCTACATTTTCTAGAACCTTTTTCAGGCACCATTCCAAGACACAGCATTATAGGCCGACTTGACAAGCAGAAGCCTAATGTTTCCTGAAGCAAGAGCAGGCAGTCTTTGACTTTCTCAGACCCGAGATGTAACACCAGATCCTGGGTTTTACTTATAAATCTCACTTTTTTTCATTGTTTCAGCTGTGAACCTTGTGAACAGTTTCCTGATCTATGGCAAAAACAATTTTTAGATTCTATTGCCGGGTTCTGTGAGCTGGTAGTGAGATTCCTTGACCACTTTACCAGTACTTTCAGTTCTTTTGTAAGCAGCTCATTCCCTGGATATGATCTGTCAATGCCTAAACATTCTGAAGATGCTTCTATTTATGTGACTGAACTCTGGCTAATAAAGGGAACAATAAAAATGACAAAGGTAATGGTTTTCCCTGGTTAGATTTCACTTAGAGACAGCACGATGCATTCACATATAGAAAGAAACTTCTAGACACAGAAACATGTAATGATATATATGTATTTTTTATTTATTTAGTGGGACTCATCAACTGAGAAATGTTCCCTTCCTGCATCCTGAGGTAGGTCTCAATCTTTCTCCCCACTAGGCAGAATTATATAAATTTAACACCACCCACACTGATTTCCTATCAGTGACACAAAGCCTAACAGGGCTTTCTAGAGTCTTCATCAGTACCTCAGCAGATCTTTCTTTCAAGAGGCTGGCAATGGACTATGCTGTCAACTATGAGGTTTTTGATTGTCCTAATCAAATAATTTCCAGATTTTAAGATTTATTTAAATAATTCATTATCTCCTCTTATTATTACTATTATTGCTATTTTTGATTACTATTACAATCATTAGTTTAAGGGATTGGGTATTATTAATCTATTACTAACAGGGGTTGCCGTGGCTCATTTTTAAGCTTTAAAGATCTTTTACTAAACAAAATATTTTACTTATAAAAGTAAAATTTAAAGTGCCATTTTCTTTCTTTAGGGTAACGTTTGATATTCTGATTTAAGATTGTAGAACTCTGTACTCTATTCTCCTCATTTTATTGGAGAGGAAGGTGATTGGGAACAGGTCTGGAACTAGAAAAAAAAAGGCAGACATCTAACAATGAATATACTTCAGAGGAATAAGGCATTTTGCTACTAAAATAGCTGATGAAAGTTGTTCTCTGGAACTGAATAAGCTCTGACAGTTAATGGAAATAATTTACTAGTGAAATGATGAGGGAAATGAATTATTTCATGGATATAGGAAGTTGGAAATATTGGTGTCATAGAGGTGAACATCTAAAATTACTCTATCTTCATACTAGAAAATAGCAATTTAAAATTTAAAAAATATCATTTCCATACAGTTTAAAAAAATCATGCTCAATTCCCCAATACAGGTCATATGGAGGTGGGGAAAGAGCAGAATCAACTAGAATTCCCTTTATATACATATTCAAGTATCCAGACAACTAGAGCTCATTTAATTGTTGTTGTTGTTCAATTGCCAAGTTGTATACAACTCTTTGCAACCCCATGAACTCACCAGCACACCAGGATATCCTGTCCTTCACTATGTCCTAAAGTTTGCTCAAACTCATGTCCATTGAGGCAGTGATGCCATCCAACTGTCTCATTTTCCATTGCCCCTTCTTCTCCTGTCCTCAATCTTTCCCAGCATCAGGGCCTTTTCAATGAGTCAGTTCTCTGCATCTGGTGTCCAAAGTATTGGAGCTTCAGCTTCAGTATTAGCCTTTCCAATGAATATTCATGATTGATTTCCTTTAGAATTGACTATGTTAATCTCCTCACAGTCCAAGCAACTCTATGAGTCTTCTCCAGCACCACAATTTAAAAGCATCAGTTCTTCAGTGCTCAGCCTTCTTTATGGTCTAGCTCTCACATCCATACATGACTACCGGAAAAACATAGCTTTGAGACCTTTTTCAGCAAAGTGCTGCCTCTGCTTTTTAATATGCTGCAAAGGTTTGTCATAGTTTTTATTCCAAAGAGCAGGTGTCTTTAATTTTGTGGCTGCAGTCACCATCCACAGTGATTCTGGGGCCCAAGAAAATAAAGTCTGTCACTGTTCCTGTTTTTTCCTCATCTATTTGCCATGAAGTGATGGGACTAGATACTATGATCTTTGTTTCCTTAATGTTGAGTTTTAAGCTTGTTTTTTCACTCTTCTCTTTCACCTTCATCAAGAGGTCTTTAGCTTCTCTTTGCTTTCTGCCATTAGGGTAGTGTCATTTGCATATCTGAAGTTACTGATAGTTCTCTTGGAAAACTTCATTTCAGCTTGTGAGTCATCCAGTCCAGCATTTAACATGATGTAGTCTGCATATAAATTAAATAAGCAGGTTGACAAGATACAGCCTTGATGTACTCCCTTCCCAATTTTGAACCAGTCCATTGTTCCACGTCTGGTTCTAACTGATGCTTCTTGTCTTTCAAACAAGCTCTCAGGAGACATGTAAGGTACTCTGGTATTAGCATTCTTTAAGAATTTTCCACAGTTTATTGTGATCCACACAGGTAAAGGCTTTAGCAATGGAGCAGTAGTAGATTTTTTTTTTAATCCCCTTGCTTTTTCTAGGATCCAGTGGTGCTGGCAATTTGGTCTCTATTCCCTCTGCTTTTTCTAAATCCAGCTTGTACATCTGCAAGTTTTTGATTCATGTATTGTTGAAGCCTAGCTTAAAGGATTTTGAGGATGACCTTGCTAGCATGTGGGCTTCCCTATGGCTCAGCTGGCAAAGAATCTGCCCACAATGCAGGAGACCTGGGTTCAATCCCTGGGTTGGGAAGATCCCCTGAAGAAGGGAAATGCTACCCACTCCAGTATTCTGGCCCAGAGAATTCCATGGAATGTATAGTCTATGGGGTCACAAAGAGTCAGACACTACTAAAGGACTTTCACTTCTTGCTAGCATGTATAATGAGTGCAATTGTGCAGTAGTCTGAACAATCTTTGGCATTGCCTCTCTTTGGGATTGGAACTAAAACTGATCTTTAACAGTCTTCTGGTCACTGCTGAGTTTTCCAAATTTGCTGGCATATAGAGTGCAGCACTTTAATAGCATCATATTTTAGAATTTAAAATAGATCAGTGGAACTCCATTACCTGCATGAGCTTTGTTCATAGTAAGGCTTTCTAAGGCCCACTTGACTTCATACTCTTGTTTGACTCCAGAGAGTGATCACACCATTGTGCTTATCTGGGTCATTAAGACCTTTGGCCTGTGAGTGTCTGAGGATGTCCTGTGGAGGCCAGGATTGACAGTGGGCTGTTGTGGGGACAGGGGCACTGGCAGTACCGGTCCTGGAAGGCAAATGCTGGCATAAGTCTTTTTTGGCTGTCACCAGTAGCCCTATCATAGAGCCTGCAGGGAGCATTGCCCTTCCCATCAGCAGACAGTTGGACTAAAGATTTACTGAGCATTGCTCTGCTCACCAAAGCAAGACCCAGTTTCCCCACAGCCAGTTCCTCCCATCAAGAAGCAAGCACTATAATCTCACAGCCTCCAGAATGAAAAGACAGTCACAGAAAGCTAACCAAAATGATCACAGCCTTGAATAACTAGAGGAAGTTAAGAGCCATGTCATGCCATACAGGGCCACCCAAAACTGACGGGTCTTGGAGGGCATTTCTGACAAAATGAGGTCTACTGAAGAAGGGAATGGCAGACCACTTTAGTATTCTTGCCTCAAGAACCCCATGAACACAATGAAAAGGCAAAAGGATATGACACTGGAAGATGAGCCCCCCAGGTCAGGAAGTGTTTAATATGCTGCTGAGGAAGAGCAAGGGGAGAAACAGCTTCAGAATGAAGAGGCTGAGCCAAAGCGGAAACAATGCCCAGTTGTGGATTTGTCTGGTGGTGAAAGTAAAGTCCGACGCTATAAAGAACAATATAGCATAGGGACATGGAATGTTACCTCTATGAATCAAGATAAATTGGATGTGGCCAAGTGGAGATTACAAGCGTGAACATCGACATTTTAGGAATTAATGAACAAGGATGGGAATGGGTGAATTTAAATCAGATGATCATTATATCTACTACTGAGGTACTGCAGCTATGAATGGAATGGCAATTTGAGTTACTGAGATAGATTTCAATCCTGGGAGCACATCAGAGTTATTAGGTGAACATTTAAAATTAAATGCAAGTGTCTGAACTCAGATCTAATGAATCTTAACATGTAAGGAACAGGTTGCAACATAAGTGTTGCTAATATGCTCTATGAATTTATTAGATTCTGATCTATCTGGTCTATAAACAATATTTAAGAACCACAGGATTCATTTTTTTTAATACATATACACAACCAAAGCCTTTAGTTAGGTAAATAAGCTATATAGAACAAATCATATTCAAAGTGCCTCCATCATTTCATTACAGAATCCTAAGTTGTTAAGATGAACATAAAATTCAGTTTCTCCATTCTGACCTGGTTCTCTGTTATTATTTGGCAAAGGGATTTGAATTACAGATCTCAGGCAAAACAAGAACTATATTTTTATTCTTGCAATTAGACTGTCATTCCAACATTCAGTTAAAAAGAAAAAAGAGAGAAAGAGAAAAGAAAAAAATTACTGTGGAACTCCTAGGGACTCGGCATTATCCTCTTGAACTCCTTGATTTCCTAGAGTTGTCACTTTTAAAATTATAGTCCCTACTCTTAAACTCCCCCTGTATGTATCCCTTTTCTTGGCAGTAAGGCTATGAAGGATCAATTGCCCCAAATAATCTATCTGACCTCCAAGTTCTTCTTTCAACGATATAACATATTTGTGGAGAACAACATACACACAGGCAAACGTCCTGACTTTCTGAGGACATGTGGCCTGAGACATAATCATTTCACAGCAGGCCATAACACAAAGACAATAGCTGCTCTCAGCCTTGATTTATTATTGAATCTCCTTCACTTTAATGAATCTGTGAAAATCAATTCAAGATTCTTTGCAGTCAAGGGTATTTATGAGAAAAAATTCAGAAGCATGCCAAACACAGAGATGCTAAATGGAGTGGAGAGCACTGGATATGGCTTGGTTCAGCTCCTAGAGAAAGAAAATAACAATGAGAATGTATGTAATGAAACATACAAGACGGTTGTTGTTAGTCACTAAGTCTTGTTTGATTGTTTTCTAGCCCATGGACTGTAGCCTGCCAGGCTCCTCCGTCCATGGCATTTTTCAGGCAACAATACTGGAGTGGATTGCCATTTCCTCCTCCAGGGACCTTCCTGATCCAGGGATCAAACCTGAATCTCCTGGGTAGGCAGGTTCTTTACCACTGAGCCACCAGGGAAGCCCAACATAAAAGATGCTCCTCTGTAAATGTGGTGAGTACTTCTCATTTAACCATCTCTGCCTCAACGTGCATCCTACAAATTTTGTATTTAGAAAAAGGATATCTAGCTAATATCTGTCACCTTACATAGTTAGATAAAAGAAAAAACAGAATTCTTGAGATGAGGAATTTTGAAATCTACTTCCTTAGCAGCTTTCAAATATGCAATATATTACTATTATTAACTACAGTTATCTTGCGCTTCATATTCTCATGACCTATTTACCTTATAACTGAAGTCTATACCTTTTGACTCTTTTGACTCTTTCCCCACCCCCACCTCTGGCAACCACCAGCCTGCTCCCTGTGCCCATGAGCTTGGTTGTACAGCTGAAATTAATTTAACTTATCTAAATTATATCTCAATAACAATGAATTTAAAGACAAAGAATAGCTGCCAACGGTGACTGCAGCCATCAAATCAGAAGATGACTGCTTCTTGGCAGGAAAGTGATGACAAATGTAGACAGTCTGTTGAAAAGCAGAGGCATTAGTCCACTGACAAAGGTCCTTATAGTCAAGGTTATGGTCTTCTCAGTGGTCATGTACGATTGTGAGAGCTCAACCATAAAGAAGGCAGAGCACCAAAGAATTGATGCCTTTGAACTGTGGTGCTAGAGAAGACTCCCGAAATTCCCGTGGGCAGCAAGGAGATCAAACCAGTCAATCTTAAGGGAAATCAACCCTGAATACTAGCTGGAAGGACTGATAATGAAGCTGAAGCTCCAGAAATTTGGTCATCTGATGCAAACCGCCGACCCACTGGAAAAGTCCCTGATGCTGGGAAAGACCGAGGGCAGGAGGAGAAGGGGAAGTTAGAAGATGAGATGGCTGGATGGCATCACCAGTGCAATGGGACATGAACTTGGGCAAACTTTGGAAGATGGTGAGAGACAGGGAGGCGTAGCATGCTACAGTCCATGGGGTTGCAAAGAGTCAGAGACAGGACTTAGCAACTGAGCCACAACAAGGACTGGGCTTACAAGGTTTGTATTTGTGCTAACATAGCTGTATCTACGTTACTAGATAACATAGGGAAAATACTAAGCTTCCCTAGTAGCTCAGCTAGTAAAGAATTTGCCTGCAATGCTGGAGACCTCGGATCGATTCCTGGGTCAGGAAGATCCCCTGGAGAAGGTAGTGGATACCCACTCGATTCTGGCCTGGAGAATTCTGTGGAGATAGGAGCCTGGCAATTTATAGTCCATAGAGGTTGCAGAGTCAGGCATGAATGAGTGACTTTTACTTCACTTCACTTCAGCTGCGTCTATATTCCAGTTCTATCCACAAGATGAAAATAGGAGAATCAAGTATCAACATTATTCAGTCTGAAACTGACTGAGTTACTAATATTGGAGAGAGGTTCTTTGTTTCATCAACACTTTTCCACATCAGGTATAAGAAATCCACATGATGTCAAATAAGCTTCAAGTCACAGGTCAATGTAAAATGACTGGTAGCAGCTACATGAAAGAATGTGCTGAGAAAGAAACCAAGTTCAGAATTAGCAAAAAAACAGAGCCCTGCCAGACTGTGTATGTCTGCCTTGTGACAGCGAATGGGGATGGTGATACTTAGAATGTGTTTATGCCAGCAAGCCTGCATTATCACATTTTATTATAATTATCTTTTTACATCTTATGGCTCTGCCTGTAGAAGCTTTTGTTGATTAACAATTATATTGTCTTCATCTTTATATCAGCGCTTACATAGTTCCTGGTCCACAAAAGATACCAGTAAAACATGGAAGTGAAGATCCAAGTGATGATCATTTTCCTTTTGCCAGGAAAGGTCAAATCTCTGTGTGCGTGCTGACTGAACTAACTCTCCTGATCATGCCAGTGTCCATAGGAAGCTAACGTTCTTCGTAACGAAGTTAAAACAGACTAAAATAGAGATGTGTAAACATGTGGTTGGAAGTATATTAAATAATCATTCATCATAGGTGTGGATTATTATTCAGTGAGAATAATTTGGTGTTATTCAGTGAGACTGATGATTATCTGTCTCAGAGATCGCCTGATATCCATAAGATTTTACTTGAATCCAGACATTGTTTTCTTTTTTCAAGCATTTGCTTACCAATCAAACATTTACTGGCAACTCTGTAACAAAAAGAGACTTTGGGAAAACATAAATAAACTGATGTCAGGTTTTATGTGAGTAAGAACTATGCGCTCCATTGCAGGGGGATAGAGCATCACAAAGAGACAAAGAAATGCTATCGAAAAGTAAAGTAAGAGTCATCCATTAGTGGTTTGACTGCTAAATCTAATAGCCATCTCTATGGCTGTGGCCCTGCTCTGCCACTGTGCCCCTAATCAACCACACGCTCCATCCAATCATAACCAAGTCAATTGCTTGCCAGATTTCTCTTCACTCTTCCATTTTTGTTTCTACTATTTCCCACTTGTGCGCTATCTCCAGTAGTTTCTTTAAGAGTATACCCCTCTTCTCAGCCTCCAGTCCTTTCTATTCACATACTCCGAGAGAGTCATATTGCTTAAATCACCCAATTCATTCTGGTTTTATCTCAACTAAAGACTCTTAAGCCATTTGTTTTGCTTAAGAACAACTTCTCTCACTAATAACTTTTGTCATCTGATCTCAGCCTCCTGATCTGTCTTATGCCTAGCAACTCTCCCTTTGTTTTCTGAACCTCAACCACCTTGTCTTTGTCGTAACTAGAGATAGCAGTTCTGTAAGTTCAGAAATATAATAATCTTCTTTATATGTATTTATCAAATAAGTTAAATGCTGTATGTTATGAATATGGGAAAGGCATAGTGAAATTTAACAATATTGAAAAAATATTGGAAATACTTTTTAATAAAAATGATATCATTGGAATGCAGTGGAGAAAACATTTACTTGGCCTTATGGTATCCCAGTAATCATCTTATTTATCTTTTCTGATAGTTTCATAGGGAGAGGCAATTATACCTAAAATGGAATTATCTAGAAGAGTTATTTATCTGAAATCAAATACCATTAAGTGGCAACGCCAGAATTTAAATTCAGATCTCTATGATTTGTTCTACCATCCTGTACAATGTCCAACATTTGAACTGTATCTGAAAGGAAAATAAGAGTTTTATAAGAATTTTTAGGCAGGAAATAACATGATAGATGTAAGTTTTAGTTTGGCAACACTGTGCATAAGTTAATTAAAGAGAAAACAGACTGAATGTCATGAAAGTAATATTTAAAAACTCATGCCATGATCAAGAAGGATATATGCTAGGACAGAATGAGGAAAAGGATACATACATCTATATATCATATATGTATGGGGTCGGGGGAGAATTCAAGGTATTAAAAAGATAAATGTGAGATACATATTAGCCTAGGTTAGGAAAAGTGCTACAAAAACAATCCAATTTCTGGCCATGCTGTGCTAACCCATTTAGGTAACTAGTAAAAGGAAATAAAATGTGTTGTTTCTAGTATTATCAGCTGAGAACAGCCTTCTAGCAAATTAAAAGGAAATACAAGACTAAAAGTAAAAAGTATGATTAAGTTTGCCAAGATGCTCCAAAAGTAACCTTGAAGTACATGACTAGGAGACAGTTACTAAGGGAGTCAAAACTAGATCCTCTTTTAGGTAAAAGATTCACAAATCAGCTCTGATTGTTGAAAACATCTAGAGATCAACTTATTAAGACAGCCATCTTCTTTTGAGTTCGAGCATCTTTTAAATGGGAAAGTATTTATTAAAATAGGCCAATCGTTAGCACAGACTTTTAAAAACTGGAATAAAATTACTTTAGCATAGATGGTTTTAATAAAAATAAAACATGCAAAACTAAGAAAAAGATGACTCAATCTGACAGTTATAATTATATTTTACAGAAATGATAGCAAAGAGGAGACACAATGATCAATAGATTCAAGCAAGGTTAGAAAACAACACTAACAAAAAGACTGTGTGATATATTTAGCAGGGTAAACTGTACAGTGAGAGTTAGCTGCTCAGTCATGTCTGACTCTTTGTGACTCCATGGAAGGTAACTGCCAGACTTCTCTGTCCATGGAGTTCTCCAGGCAAGAATACTGGAGTAGGTAGCTGTTCCCTTCCCCAAGGGATCTTCTTGACCCAAGGATAGAGCCCAAGTCTCCTGTATTTCAGGCAGACTCTTCACTATCTGAGCCATCAAGGAAGTCCAACATTATGATATTATGGCATCTGATAGAAGTTGTAACTCAATTTTACATGCCAGGCTCCTTTGGCTATGGGATTCTCAAGGCAAGAAGACTGGAGTAGATTGCCATTTCCTTCTCCAGGGGATATTCCAGACCCAGGGATCAAACCCAGGTCTCCTGCATGTGATTATTTAAATTTATTGAAAAAGAAGTTATACTGGACAGTCCTGTCCTGAAGGAAATGAATGGGAATGTGAAAACAATATCTGTATATAATGGGAATGTTCAGCTATTTTGTCTTAATATTTTAATTTGCATAATCCATGCTACTCATATAATTCATGATTTAAGTATTTCATTACATTAAAAACATGAAAAATTATATATAAAATTATAAATTTATTTTGGATAGAAGTCCACCTCTATTTTTAGTTATTCAAATGCCATTTTGTCTTATTCTACTGTCCTATGAATTTATGTATTCTTAGAATCCAAAATACTGGCACACAGAAGTTGCTCACAAATGGTTTAATCAATAGTTTTATAGTTAAAACATGTGGATTTTGGAGCAAAATCACCAGGTTTAAGCTCAGAATTGCCACTTACTGGCTAGGTAATTTTGAACAGGTTTCTTTCATGTTGAGTGACTTGCCTTTCTCATCAGTAAAATGTGTTAATAACAGAAACAATATTTACTTGCACTATGAGGATAACATATGTGAAATATTTATCTGAGTGTCCAAAGCAAAATGAGTGCTTAGGAAAAGTTAATTAATATTAGGAAGAGAGAATTTTGATTTGTTATTCTTTCTCCTGCAGTTCAAGCAGACTTTGCTTCTTATTCATTGCTATACATTCTATATCTAGCACGTGGATTAGGGATTGACACCTAACCCATGATCTAATATTTATTCAATTTAATAATTCATTTAATCAATCTATGATATAAAGATGAACTTTTTATGGTTTTGTTAAAAGAGCTTTATAAGTGAATTTAGTATTATTTATAGTGCCAAATGTAAGTCAGGCTTTATGCTTAAAGATGAACTTAGAATGAGACCTCATTCTAGAGGACTTAAATGCTTGAAGAGAAAGAGGACAAATAAATAGAAAATGAAAGTTCATGGTAAGGAGTTTTTGTTAGAGGACAGTAGAGGCAGTTGTGAGAGCGCGGAAGAAACTAACTTGGACTAGGAGAGGGAAGGCTTCACAGAGAAATACTTTGGCGTTTAGGGTCAATGAATGGATGTTCCTATCACTCAAATATTGCAAGCACAGGAAGAAAAAAAATAGTCTAAGGCTGTGGGGAGCCTCTATGCTCATGTTGAATGTGGGTGCCTCTGGAACATAGAAATGGAGTCACCAGGCAATTAATGAAAACAGTGGCTCTACATTTTGAGAAGTGCTTGTAAAGGAGAAGAAAGATGGTAATATGATTAAAAAATTAGGTATAAAAGTGAATACTTACTAAAAAGTATCAGAGAAATAACAGCATACCATTAAGTATAAACATCTGGCAAATACCAAATAATTACAAAATCCACCCCCCCCACCAAATAATGTAACCAAAGTATTTACTTAGTTAGCCCACCTCTTCTATAACAATTCTGAAAGGAGACTTTCTATGGAGAGAATAGAAAGATAATTCAGACTTTCAGCTAGTAGTTGATTGAAATGTATTTTTTTAATATAATGGTTTAAAAAAATTTCTTTCAGCTTCACAACCCCTTATTGAAAACTTGTCTATAATTTTCTCTGTAATTTTTACTCAGGTTACGTTTCTTGCTAAAGGAAAAACCTTATGAAAAATCTGATCTTCTCATCTCACTTGGCATGGTCCCTGTTCAGCTGAGCCAGGAATCTCCTGCTTTCCTTCTCCTTCCTGAGCTTCTAGAGCATCAGGAGATAGGGGTAGAGACATAAAAGATGGGAATATGGAGAAGTGGCTATGAAGACTAGGCCTTAATGCCTTCTAAACAGAGGATAGAGCAATGTCTAGGATGAGCCTTTTTTCTTGAGTGCAATTTTAGGGTCCAGAGAATTGAGAAGATCCAGTAAGGCAGGTCTTTTACTTAAGAAGGGGAGAGATTGAGTGGGAAGGGTTATATTGGACATAATGATAGAAGTCTCTTAGCTTCACTGATGATACAGGATCAGCATGAAGAAAAAGGGCCACTCCAAGCTGAGGTATGGTCTGTGAACTGGCTATTTTTTTTTCTTTCTATAAAGGGTTAAATAGTAAATACATTTGGCTCTGAGTTCCATATGGTTTTTGCTGCAACTACTCAACTCAGCCAGCAAGAAAATAGCATAGCCAGTATATAAATGAGTAGGTATGGTTGTGTTTCAATAAGACTTCATTTATAAAAATAAGCAGCCAATGGGTTTAGCCCAAGGTCATAATTTGCTAATCTCTGCTTTAGCCTATCATTGGAATTTGAAGACTTAACAGGAGTTTGACCAAGAAAATCACAAGTCCTCTAGCTGTATTTGGAGTTAGAATAGGGAGGGCTACTCCTTATGTGTAAAATACAATTCTGTGATAAAAACAGTTTACAAGTTCCTTTTGTGGAATGCAACAGATTAAACTGCTCATACAGTATCCAAGTGGAAATTTACAGAGGCAAAAAGTTGTACATTTTAAATGAATGTCACAGACAACAAATGTTACAGAGAAGGATAAAAGATTATTTCATATTGAGTGGTCAGAGAAAACTTCATGGAGGAGATGAAGCTTTAACAATCTTTTAAATCACAAACAGCATTTTTGTAAATGTAGAAAGTGGAAAAGTATTTTAAATGTGAAAAAACATGAGAGAAAAGATGTGAAGGTTAGAATCTAGGGGGTCAAATACCATTACTTCAAGGACATAAAAAAAAATGGGCATTGAATGTAGCCAGTATTTATGAGGAAATAGTCTTCTAAACTACAGTTATACATGAAATAGAATCTGCTAAACGTTTATCTTCAGGCCAAGTAGAAATACAAGGAGAATGATTTCTCCTCCCTGATGATCTATTCCACAGACACTGTAATTTACAGAAGCAGAAGAAATAAATACAAAGTCAAACTTCCATGTAATAAATCCACCTGGACTATGTCCGCTACAAAAGTTATCACTTTTCCGTAGTGCATGAGACATGTAGCCTCAATCCCCTAGGACATCCTGCAAAACAGAGACAATTCAGCACATCCCTTGAGGAACTGCAATGATAATGAAGTAGAAAAAAGTAATATGCTTTGCCTCCCGGATGCCTAGCTAGATTACAAAAAAAAGAGTTGAATTAGCTCCATTATCTGCATTTTCAAGCTGTTCACAAAGAGTGGGTTGAATGGTACAGATTTCCACATTTAGTGCAATAGTATTGAAAAAAGGAATGATAGCTAGCTCTTTGAATAAGTAGTGAATATGTTCTCTCAAAACATAATTTCCCACTAGAAAACAAAAATATTAAGAATAACTTTTTTGGACAGGAAATAACAAAGTAAGTGCCAAAATGATCTCTGTTCTACAAACACTCATATTCTATTACATTATCTGCAAGTCTTCACTAGCAAGTCTTATTTCCTTTCCCCATTCATTTTACCTCCATGAATGCTTAAGTAGAAAATGGATCTCAAAGGTAAAGAACCCGTGTGGTCTCATCAGGAGTTTGATGGATTTCAGGCTGCTCTCTAAGGGCTAAACTTTTAAATATGGAACTGCTCCTTAGCCCAAATTAATCTATGTAAATCAAACTGCAGTTGGATCTCTCTTCCACTCTTCTTACTCTGACTCTTATCTTAGAAAAAAGAGGACTAAAAAAAGGAGCACTTCATATTTCTACAAAATAACCCCTTTAAAATGTTTACTTTTCAGCTACAAATGTAAATTTCAGTACTGTATTAATTGTAACCTATCTTGATGGTTACTTCTTCTTAAGCATATATCTGCAAAGAGTCATTTTTGTATATTACATTTTCTTCTTACAAAAATTACAATTAAATATTATTAACACTTACTATGCCAGATATTTGGTTATTGTTTTATTACATTAACTTTTTTGATTGACATAACAACCTTATGAACCAGATATTCTGAACTTTATTAAACTGAAGCACAGAGAGTTTCACCAATTCAAATCTAATCCATTCTGACTCAAGAGCCTATATTCTTAAACACTAAGTTATTACCTGTTTAACTGTATATAAATAAGATATCTGCTAAAAACACAGCAAATGTTAATTCAATATTTAAATAGATTTAAATTTTATAATGAAGACTCAGTTCCTTGTAAGAATTTAATTTTTAAAAAAAGTTTAGCAAAAGACTTCATCTGCTTCTCCAAAGAAAACTCATGTTTATCCAATCAATATTTACTGATTACCGGCTATATTTACATCATCCTGTATTAGGGAGATTTGAGTAACTTTGATTGATGAAGGAAAGAGATCAGAAGAACTTAAGAGACCCTATGAATAAACTGCAAGAGGGGCACGATCTCCCTGAAACTGCATACACAATTTTGAGTGTGTGATATATATATGCTTTTCTAAGTTGGGGGTTCATGGCTTCCATCCCATTTACAAAGTATCAGTGACAGTCCTAATTTAATTGCCATTGTCTTGGGAGAAATGAAACAAGGGAGCCCACTTTTGACTAGGCTAGTTAGGACTTCCAACCTAAGTGAGAAGATCCCACACATACCCCAAAGAACTTGCTCTAATCATCATTCACATAAGGTGGAAGATTAAAATTCTACTGCAGTCCCGAAACTCTCAACTGTATACATGAGAAGTCTAGAACTTGAGTAGTCACCTAACTTTTTCTACCTTGGTTGCTATTTAGTCACTAAGTCATGTGTGACTCTTTGTGACCCCAAGGGCTATATCCCTCCTGGCTTCCCCCTACTAGAGTGGGTTGGCATTTCCTTTCCCAGAATATCTTCCTGACCCAGGGATTGAACCCACATCTTCCGCATTGGTAGGCAGCTTCTTTGCCACTGAGCCACCTTGGAGACACAACTAATTCAGCAACTATATGACCAGGAATGATGGAGGGACAGAAAAACCAGTAGAATAAACAAAGTGAGTGCTAAGAACAGTGACCCACCTAGCCTTGTGACAAAGATTGTTTCATGGTTAAAAAAAAAATCCTAATGCACATTTAATGTTGATAAAAAATGGAATTTTAATGTCTTTATATTTTAACTCATTAAATGAATCCCCATTCATCCCTAAGTAAAGCTCAGTTCAGTTCAGTTGCTCAGTCATGTCTGACTCTTTATGAATCCATGGACTGCAACACATCAGGTTTCCTTGCCCATCACCAGCTTGCTCAAACTCATATCCATCGAGTCAGTGACGCCATTCAACCATCTCACCCTCTCTCATCCCCCTCTCCTCCTGCCTTCAATATTTCCCAGCATATACACTAGATACAGCGGTTTTAAGACATGACAAAGTCACTGTCTTTGACATTTTCTTTTTTAAGATATAAATTATTCCATCATTTGTCATCTTTGTCATGTTTATTCAGTGTAGGAGTCACAGTATGCGTGAACAAGTTTTCAGAAAAAAATCGCTGGAGTTTCAGTCTACATACTCAAGGAATGAATGAGGAGGAACTGATCAACACTATTTGAAAGCCAGGCTGCCTAGATTCCACTTTCAGGTCTACATTTGCCCATCCAGTCAAGCTTTCCTCTTTGCAATTTTCTTTCTTTCTTTTTTTAACCTCAAGGTAAGGTGGAGCTAGTGGTAAAGAATCCACCTTCCAATGCAAGAAATGAAAGACACTCAGGTTCTGTCCTTGGGTTGAGAAAATACCCTGGAGAAGGAAATGGCAACCTACTCTAGTATTCTTGTCTGGACAGAGAAGCCTGGCAGGATACAGACCAAGGGGCTACAAAGAGTTGGACATGAGTGACTGAACATACAAAGTATTCTAGAAGCAGCGATGGTGTGAGGCTTAGTCTAAAAGTAGGCAAATATCTTTGAGGCAAATTTTTTCCTCCCATAGCTTGGGATGTCTCATTAGCAGAATTAAGCCCCCAGTTTAATAGAATTATTTGGCAGTGTTGAAATATATAGGACATTTCACATGACAGATGCTTGTGATCACTTAATTTAGTGGGCTGTTAATTCTAATTCTACTTAGCATGCAATACCTTAATAAACGAAGGCTTTTGAAGAGAAATAACAATATCAAGTATTGCTTCTCCTTGTAAGGAAAATTATTCCTATTTACTTTAAATGCTAATTTACAGCTATGTGAAAATGTATACAAATCAATCACTCATTAAAAGGCTTCAATATCTCTTTAGTCAGTAAGAAAATGACCAAGTTATTATAATTAGATATAAGACCCAAGAACCCATACTTTGGAGCACAGCATTGCAGCTGTCCTCTGGGCTCACCATTACCCAACAGGTAATCAGTATGGACAAGGGGATAAGTTGTATATGAAAGTCTGTGAAGTGCTTTTTTCTTTTGAGACATGTGCTGGAAGTCATGAGTCAGGGGATCTGCAAACATGGGCAACAGACCTTTTATGGTATGGGGTGGATCTAGGTTTGACCAAAGAAGAAAGGTAAACCACAAAGAAAACCTCCCTTCTTACTGGATCATTTTAGTGAAGAAATTCAAGAAGTTTGAGATTGCTAAATTAGACCCTGGCTTGTCAGACCACTGTGAAAATATGTATGCTATGTAATTACCAGCTTAATTCATAACTTCTAAAATTTAGACATATGGTATACACGTAATCATGGGTCTCTTTGTGTATGATTTAAAGACATGCCCATCTTTTTTCAATGTTGCCAGCTTCATTGCAATATGAATTGGAAATATCATTTATTATACATAGCATTTTGTTCTATATACTTCTACTTGGGCATTTACTTGTGTGCATAGTTTCCTTCCTCTATTCTGTGTGCCAAACTCCGCTCTAATTTTTCTAATAAACAAATTAATCTCTTAAGAGACAGATAAAACATCATCTCTCTGATAAGTCCTTTACTCTCTTCTCACTAGTCCAGTTGATCCTTGAGAAATACTTTCTCTTTGATCCCACTTATATCTTCAGCTATAAAGCTCTATGGGCTTCCTTGACTCAGACAATAAAAGACTCTGCCTGCAGTGCAGGAGACCCAGGTTCAGTCTCTGGGTTGGAAAGATCCCCTGGAGAAGGAAATGGCTACTCACTCCAGTATTCTTGCCTGAAGAATTCCATGGACAGAGGAGCCTAGCAGGCTACAATCTATGGGGTTGCAAAGTGTTGGATATGACTGAGCAACTAACACACACACACACACACACACACACACGTAAGGCTCTATTCCTGTCGTTATTTGTTCAAGATAGCTATTCCTCTGAGATACCTTTTAGAACACCCAAATCTAGCTCTTGTTCTACATACTCAGCCCTATAAGCATTTCAACTTTATGTACAAAACACAATTCACAGGTGTCAGAAATTGTTAGGACACAGAGAATTAAAATACCAGCACCTGGTGCAGAGAATAGTGAAAAGTCAAGGGAAGGACTATTGTTAAAGTCTGTGAATTGAGCCCAATTCCTGACATTCACTTGCTATAGACACTTAGTTCACTTATATCTATGCAATAAAAGTACTGTATATTCTTCTGTAACCATATAATTCTATAATCTTTATAATAATCCTGGAGATAAATCACAAGGCAAAACCATAAAGTGAGGGTTAAAGTAGGAATATACAATACAAATGCAATAGAGTAATATTTACTTCATGGCTACTAAATAATGTCTAACACTTTATTAATGGAAGAGTGCTGTTTATCTTGCATTCAAAAGTTGTGTATTTTCTTTAGAAAACCTGCAAACTTATTCCTTCATACTCATCCATTATAGCATAAGCAGGCTTAGATAGATCAATTAGAGATAAGTTGTTCATTCAATTATATATAATATTCCTGGAACAAATAATGTTGCAAATTACAAAAAGCATTTTCCATATAATCAAAGATAACACCTAATACATGAGCTTCTAACTGATATAACAATGTATGGATTTTTAATCCTCTCTAAATGGTAAATCTACAGTAGATAAAGTTCTCAAGTGCACAGAAATAAGACAACACCGTTCCAATCAAAGAAACACGCTTAGTATACTGCATTATTCTTTTACTTTTTCCCTGTTTTCATTTGATCCCAATATAAAAAGTGAAGAAACAGACAATGGTACTAATATAATGATGTTTTAAAATTAGGGAGAGGTGGGTGACCTAAACAAAAGTGATTACACTTCACTAAAAGTGCCGATATGGTCATATATGTAAGGTTGTAATAATATGACTATCGAGAGCAATCATTATTAAATCTATGAAAAGCAATATATTCATCAATTACAATAGAATGCTAAAAAATATTCAAGTAATTCACAAGAAGGAAAGTGAAAAGAATCAGTTTGATGAGAAATAGAGGGCAAAGTAAAATACATAATAAAATGTAACATATCAATAATTATTTGTAAATTATCTAAAAATATCAAGAACAAGTTAGAGATTCATAGCCTGGATAAAAACGATGACCCAGCTCTATGCTGTCTGTAGGAACCAACTTCAATATAAAGACATAAACATTTGAAAGAACACAAATTATAAAAAAAGATATATAGTTCAAATAATAATTTAGAAGTCTACACTAATATTATGTAAGTGGATTTCAAGCATATAAAATTACTAGGGACAAAAAGGACACTAGAAAGTGACAGAATAATTAACATATCAAGAAGATACAGCACTCCTATATATGTGTACACCAGTTTCAAAATAATCGAACAAAAATGTAAAGATATGAAAGAAGGAATAGATAAATCCATATTTATTGATAGATACTTCAAAACCTGCTTTCAATATTGGTAGGGCAATTAGACAGAAAAAAAAGAGTGATTTATATATATACATATATAAAACACCATCAGACAGGATGACATTTATTGAACATGCCAACAAACACCAATGTTCTCTCATTCTTCTTTGCTATGCATCCTCCATGAAATCAGATAATCACCAGCTGTTTTATGTCACTAGTTTTCTGTTCTAGAACTTCATATAAAAGTGTCACACAATATGCTATCTTTTGAGCCCATCTTTCCCTCAGCACATTATTTTCATTCAATAAAATGTTTTTGAGATGCAATTATGTCATTGCAACTTGTGATATCTTCTTTTTATTGAGGCATAATATTCCACTGTGTGAACATGTCTCAATTTGAATACACTTGTCTAATGATGGAAATGCAGTTTGTTTCCAGTGTTAGGTTGTTACAAATAAAGTGGTTGTATGTATTTTATAAAAAAATATTTGTAAAATATATGTCTTTGTTTCTTCTAGGTAAGAACTGCTGGGTATTATGATCGATGTATATTTAATTCCCAAAGAAACAAACTTTATCCCCAAGAGGCAGTATGATTTTGCACTCTCATGAATAGATGCTTTTTGAATTGTGGTACTGGAGAAGATTCTTGAGTCCCTTAGACAGCAAGCAGATCAAGCCAGTTCTAAAGGAAATCAACCCTGAATATTAATGAGAAGGCCTGATACTGAAGCTGAAGCTCCAATACTTTGGCCACCTGAAGCGAAGAACTGACTCACTGGAAAGACCCTGATGCTGGGAAAGATTGAGGGCAGGAGGAGAAGGGGGCAACACAGGATGAGATGATAGGATAATATCACCAACTTAATGGATATGAGTGTGAGCCATCTCCGAGAGATAGTGAAGGACAGGGAAGCCTCGCATGCTGCAGTTCATGGGATCACAAAGAGTTAGACATGACTGAATGACTAAACAACAAAAATAACATATTAGAAAATTCAGCCCCTCTGTATTCTTGCTAACATTTGGTATTGTTGATCTTTTCAATGTGGTTTGAATTTGCATTTTCCCAATGACTAATTGTTTTATTATTCATTTATGCAATCATCTTTTTAAAATACATGCTCAAATATTTTTTGTTTTGATTGGTGTATTTATCTTTTCAGGATCACTGAGCTGTAAATTTTCTGTATTCTGGATACAAAGAATTTGTAAGCTACACATAATGCAAGTATTTTTTATCAGTGATATTTTTTCATTTTTTACAATTATATTTGAGGATATTTTTAATGAAATAAGTTCTCAGTCATGTTTCTTATATAATTATTATTTTTGTTTGCTAAAAAACATTTGCCTAACTCAAAGTCATAAAATTTTCCCATATCTACTCTTAGGAATTTTATAATTTTAACTTTATATTATGCTTCTGATAGATCTGGGATTATATTCTGTGTACAGTGTGATACAGAGCTCAAGCTTCATTTCTTCAACATGGATATATATCCGAGAGCTATTTATTATAAAGGACTTTATTCTCTCAATTTAATTACCATGGAAGTGTGCAATAAATATTAGTCATGTTCAAAAAACAAAAGAAAAATGTTTGGCCTTGCCCAATTCCTCGAAGGTGATCTCTAAACTCATGGAATATCCTACCTGATAAAAGTGGCTTTGTTTACCTGGGAACCTTGGATCATGACTGACAGTCTATACTAACAGTGCATTTTATAATGATAACTTTGGACCATGTAGCATCATCTGGACCTCTGCAGGTACTGAAGACTAAGGGCAGTCACAGAGGTGGTCTATCATACATATTTCACTGGTGCCCAATACAATTCTAGGACATCATGGATTAGGTAAGCTTCTGTATTTGACAGTACTCCACCCTGGGAGAAGCAAGCACTGTGTACATGACTCCACTGAAAGAAAGCAATGGGAAGCTTGCACCCAGAGCTCTTCTGGACCCTGTCATATGGCTCTTTTCCCATTGAGATTTTAATGTGTATATTTTCACTGTAATAAAGCCTAACTGTGAGTTTAACAACTTCACTGAGTTCTATGAGTTCTTCTAACAAATGATTAATTCTGAATGTAATCTAGGGGACCTGTCAAACCTGCAGATACTTTGTTGAAAATTAATTGAGCATTTATGTGATCAATTTAACTCTATCTTTTCATTCTGTATTTGTCTACTTTTTGCTCACAATCTTAATTACTGTTGGTTTATGTTGGATTTCAATATCATTAGCTATAAACCTTACATTTTTACTTTTAGATTTTTTGTTTTGGCCATTTGAAATTATTGAATTATTTTTTTAATTTCTGTATACACTATAGAATCAATCTTTCATTTTCTATTAAAAATCCTGCTGATAATTTGAATGAGATGGTGTAAAATCTAAGACTAATTTGGAAATAACTGACATCTTAAAAATGATGAACTTTCTAATTCATGAACATGAGTAGCTGTCATTTACATAGTCTTATTTTTTTATCACTATATTCTCACCTCTTGACATTTTCTAAATATCTATATTTCCATGGCATCTGTTCCCCAGCACAAAACTTTAGAAGTGTAAGGATATCATGCCTTTCTTCTAAGATGAAAGGGGAGCTCAGTCCTCAGGCAAAGGAAGGATCAGCACCACTGACCAGACAAGCTGGACCTCTGTCCCAATCTGAAATAATTCCTCAGTATCACACCTATGCCAACCCTCTGGGAATCATTAAATATTAAATTTTAGTAAGAGAAAAAATAAATGAAGGGAGACAGGGAAAAGAAAAAGGAAAGAAGTCAAATAATAAAATGTTTTCTATGTTGAAAAGTAAAAGTGTCATTAGCTCAGTCATGTCCGACTCTTTGCAACACCACGGACTGTAGCCCGCCAAGCTCCTCTGACCATGGAATTCTCCAGGCAGGAATACTGGAGTGGGTTGCCATTCCCTTCTCCAGGGGATCTTCCTGACTCAGGGATCAATCCCGGTTCTAACCCTATGTTAGATTACTATAATCTTTGGAGAACAAAGACTGTGTATTTTATTAGTCTGTGCTCCATACAGTCTCTCTCCCTCCCCAATACACATTATAAACACTTCATGGTGATTAAGTAAAATCTTGTTTGTGTCCTCTATTTGTCATATACCAGGTTTTTTTTTTTAATATTCAATATTTAAAAGATCAAATGCTATATTCACAACTTTGATTTGTACAACATTTTAATATGAGTTGGAACAACTCATAATTTCAAAACTACACAGATTAAAAATAGAGGAAGCAGCTTTAATTTTATACTTTTTTAAACAGTATATGGCTTTCCAGATTTTACTTAAATGCTAAAAAAGAGCAAGAATTAACTGTTAAAAACACATCTACCTGAAGAAAACAGTTTATACTGACAGCACTTACAAAAAAATTTAAGGGTTCATCATGTATTTTCAACTGATTTTTAAATAAAAAGTAAGGTTTATTTCAAAAATGTTTTATATTGTCAACTTTTTTAATCTTCATAACACATTTTTTCCCTTTACTCTGCTGCAGCAAAAGTTATTTTTTCATCTTTATAATGTCAGGTTATTTTTAACAGATAAAGGCAATTCTGCTAACTATAAATTATTAGTCTCCTGACATCTTCAGATTCTGTTCATAATGTATGAAATCTCATTAATTTAAGGCTGGTTAAAAAACAAACAAAAAAAAACCCTTCAAAGTCTATATAGTAAATGTCAAATGAACATCAAGTTTATAGCCTTTGTGTGCTCTTAGCTTGTACATTTGTTAAAAGATTAATAAACAAATGTATAAAAATTTATCAAATATACTAGGAAGAAAATAATCTACTGTAAATAATTCTCATTACTTCTTTAACTGCCTATTCTTTTGAATAACAGAATATGGAGGGAAAGATCATAGGATATGGCTTTATGAGTCTGTTGTTTTTATACGCTTCTGGTAACATAAGTAAAATATTCAATAAGAGGATCTTTGTGTTACAAGGTGTTGTTCAGTGGGAAGCATCTTCACAGAAGGGACACTAAAAACAGGTAGACAATATTATTTGGCCTGTTGAAATCCACCATCCCAAACTGATATAACTGGCACATTTATGGCCTAACTGTAGTTGCAGCTATGGAGGTTATGCCTAGGTCCAATGGCATAGGTTTCTACTTATGAAGGTAGGTTTAGCTCTTGTTACTACTGCCTGCAACAGAACTGAACCTAAGTTCCTAATATAGTGCGATCCTTTGAAAAAAATTAACTGCATGCTTGATAATAAATTCACTTCACCTGACCCCTTCTACCCTTAAAGAGGCTAACATTCGTTCTGACACAGATAGGCACATGATCTAAATACGTTTGACTTTGACATCAACCAGAACCATCATCTAAGAGCTTAGAGGATGTCTGATCCATCAGTATGAGATCACATATAACATTATATCAAACCACAGGAACCACAAAAAATAGCAAAGACTACACAAAAGTAGGTAGATGATCATGGTATTTATTGCTCATATCATATATTCCAGAACCTAGAGTATGCCAATGTTAAAAACTTCTCTAAATGCCTTTTGGAGGCAAAGCTAAAGAATTAAGTTAGCATCAATACTTGGCTAGGGTGCTTTGCTATCCTTAAGGAATCAGTGAACAACTTAATCCACTTAAATTTTATGTAGTGCTGTATTGCCAATAAATAGAATATGCAGTATAGGAACCAAGGGTGGAAGCAGGAGTGGCTCCACACGCCCTTTACCTCACTGACTTATTTGGGGATTTTTGTTCTTTCTGTTCCTGCAACTCTGGGTTCTGTAGATTTCAAGGTCCTATTTCCCAAAAAGAAAATATGTTTTGTCTAGGAGAAACACAAGAGACCCACTGAATCAAAAACTACGGCTGTGGCTTCAACACTCTAGCGTTCTTAAGCCAGTGATCCAGCCGTTAAGAAAAGGAATTTGTTCTCTTGGCAAAGAGGTAGGAATATTGTTACGCACTGTAGGCTGGGAAAAATATGTGTTGGCACCCAGCTGATTCATTTGGATGCATTTTGGTATGCCCTAGCTCACTGTTTATGGTAAATGACAAGAGAAGCAAGTATGGCTTAACAAAAGAGAGTCACGGTAAGGAGTTTTGAGTCTCTAATACATGACTCTGTGACACATTAGCCACAAAACCACCGGAAGTGACAGACCAGCTGAGTGTACAGTAGAAGGACATGGCTTCACCGTCCTTTCTATGTCCAATCCAGCTGCAGAGAAAGGGCCTGCGGTCTCTCTATCCTTGTATCTTCTAAGTTTCTCCCAGGAAAGTAGGCTCACTAGACTCCTGGAGGAGTTGTTTTCACTATGTAATATAGTAGATTTTAATGACTCAAAAGTTTACAGGGTTAGATACTAATATCTCCTTCTCATATTTCTTTCCAGAAATGGACACCTTTAATCCTGGCTGCTAGAAATGCAGTTGAACAAGCTTCAGTTCTGAGTCCACTTGAAGAATCACCTCAAAGGAAGAGAGCTGTTCTGTTCAAGAACATATCCCTTGCTGGGAAGAAAGCATCCTGCGACTACTGGATGTGGGGATATCAAGTTCTGGGCCCTTTGCCTCAACTCAGGATATCTCTGAAGGCTTGTCTCAGCTTCAGAGTTCTTTATAAAATAAATAGAGTTCTCCAATGAAAGGGTATTGTGGCCCAATGTCTCTGTACAACTGAGCCCTCACTTTCCTTCTATCAGCAATGATCCCAAAGGTGTTCCCTAATAAACTTACTGTTTGCTAATCTGCATATCAAAATCTGCTTCCGAAGAAGTCCAAAATAAACATGACTCATAGATGCAAAGATGCTAGTTTAAGATAAACTAATCAAACTGAAAAACTGTTGTTCATTTGATTTGTTTTTGTGAGTATATAATGAAATATATCATAAATAAAACTTTTAAGATGTGTTTTTGGATTAATATGTGTGCTATTTGAGTTATAACCTAAAGGCTTGATTAAACCAAGATTCTAAATCAAATAGACTCTGAAAGACACTCTGTTGTAACTCTATAGGCTACACATAGGTTCAAACAAAGTCTATTTTAACACTACCTGATTTCTTCACTGATTTAATGAAAAAAGCATTTTAACGAAAAACTGTTTTTAATAATATAATGTATCAAATAGTTTATAGCACAGAGGTTTATGATAATCTTTTTTATTGAAAATCTGATGGATTTTAATAATAAAAGATAAATAGTGAAGACACAGCTTCAGAAAATGTGATATTGTAAATTAACAGCATTGGAAAAACTCTGTTGACCTAGCTTTGCTACAACCACCCCATTTTACACTATGACTAATTAAAATAAATTTAAATTGCTTTATTCTAGTTAAAGCATGATCCCTGTAAACATTTACAAAGTAGCAGCCTTTCAAGAGTTTATAAAAGCTGCATAATATATTCTATTAGTAAAAACAGACATAAACACCTGAAGTCAAATAAGTTTTGAAATAAATACTAAACCACATCTTAAAAATCATATTAATATGTTAGGTCATTTAAAGAAGAAACCAGTAAAATATTCTTATTGTTATCAAAGATTTGGCCAATTTAACTGGCATTAATTCACTCATTTGGATCATTCATTCATACTTCTATAAACCATGAAATATGTCTTGGGGTATACTGGTTCAAAGATACACTCCTTTTATTCCTACTTAATTACTGTTTGTAAGACTGGCTACAAAAGGAAAGAGAGACGTAAATTTTCACCCATCTAGAACTGACTGAAGGGGAGAAATCAGAAGATAGTCAAGCAAAATACATGCAGTAGATGTTCAGTTCAGTCGCTCAGTCGTGTCCTACTCTTTGCAAGAGATGTTAAATATTGTTTAAAAAAGTAACAACAAGTATATTAATATATATGCAATAAAATAGGGTAAACTGATAGATGTTTATTAAATCATGATTCCAACCTTCATATATCTACTTATTGCATTTGCATTTCTTAAATAAAAAAAATTACTTTTCAGAATTTTTAGTCATTTAATTCTATTTAGAATGACAGTAGTTAAGAGATTTTTGAGGTTTTTTACTTCTTGTAAGCATTAAATAATAGTAGAATATCAGTTTAGCTACATGAAAATATGACAGGAAAAAATCTCAGAAGGATGTACAGCATCCATGATCAGTTTTATGAGTAGAGAAAAGCCTTTGCTTTTCCTCTCAAAGTTCAGTCTATGGCGATGCTCTCTGGCTTTGGTTTTGGCCTGGGTAAAATACGAGTTTGCATTCTCAGTCATTTGTCCTCCTGTTGCAACATATATTTGGCATACCTTCAGAATTGAGTGTTGGCTAAATTCCATATTTTAGAAACCGCTCTGCTTCTGTCTTCTCAATAATGAGAATACTGTAATTCATGCATTCTTTTACACAGGTTGTAAAAAGCTCAATCAGATTAAAAGCCTGATTCCAAAAATAACATTAACTCCTCTGAATAAAAATTTACATGACCAATTTTTCACTAGTATTATTGCCTAATTTCCTTTATTTTTTTAAATTATGAAGTATTTCAATTATCACTAAGCACATGGGTATAATACTATTTTAATTATGCTTTCTGTCAGCCAACTGTAAATGTTTTTATTTCAGAAAGGAGGAAGCAGACTTTTGCAGATCAGTGATTACCAACAGTAATCTCCACAATGCATGAGACTTTCCACAAGTGTATCTGTAAGCAGCTTTTGGCAGGAAAGAGCTCTCTGCACAAGCCCCCTTTGTCTTGTCATAAACTTAAGGCGACACCATGCCCTACTCATCTTCAGTCCTAGCTCATCTTTCAAATCTTTCAATCACACAATACATTGCCTAAGATGTTGGTCCTTTCCACAGATCAAAGAAATAGAAACAAAGAATAAGTAATTAACAGATGACCAGATCTCTTCCCTAGACTTGCCTTCAGTAATCTCACAAATTGAGTGAACAAGGTACATTTAAAGAAAAATCACAAGAAGTTGACAAGCCTGTACATAGTAGGGGATGACAACAGCCAAATTTTTCCTGAAGGAGATTTTAGACTAAGCAAAATTAAAGACAGTGCTTTAGCCAAGGCAACTTAAATAATTCAACTATTAATAATTTTGTCCACTGAATTTTAATTATTCCATTAGTAGGCTTTATCAACCAAGGGGACTGAACAGTTGTTTCATTTGAAGATTCGTAAGTTGAGCCATTTGGACCTGAGAATCCATGGTTCTGATAGTTTTCTGCTTAGATTCCTGGGCAAGAACTCCAAAAACCTGTTCAGGTAGAGTAGTCAATTCACAGGATCTCAGAGTAATCCATGTTAAAGAATACTGTACTAAAGTCATCTGTAATCCTGCCGTAGAGATAATTTTATTTTTCAGGTCCTTATTTTTTTTTCAAAACGGCCTTAATAGTTATGGATATTTTCATCAGGCCATCATCCGGATGCGTTGTTGAATAACATACCAGTCAGTATATTTAGGAAATAAAATGGGAATTTGTGGAGATCTTTAGCCAACTTTTGTGCATCTGTTTGCCCGCTTATGCTTTTCAATCAATAGCTTCCATTCATTCTCTAGCCATAACCTCTCCTATAAGCAGATGTATTAATTGACATAGGAATGTCAAATGTGCCCTGTGTAGGTCAGCAATTTTGAATCATTGTGGGTGGCTTCAGTCCAATGCAACAGACATTTAAGAGAAAAGTATATATGTTTGAAACAAAATGAGCTGGAGAACTCGACAGCAGCTGCCGAGTGGCGGAGCCTTGAGAAACAGACACGGCATAACTGAGTTTTCACCTAGTTGAAGGATTCCCTTCCCAGAAAAAGCCGGCAACAGCGGATATCCAAATAAATGGTTGGAACCTCAACCGAAATAGGAGGCTCTGACCCCAGAGCACTTACCTCATAATCCAAGACTGATGCGGAGGCAACTGAGTACAAAGGACTCCTGTAGGTGCTTTACTTTGCATTAGAGGCAGAGATGAGTCACTTCAGGTCCTTCTTCTGATGCCGCATATAATGTTGAACAAATGTCAACAGGAGGCTGGAGAGGACAAAGAGATTTATTTGAGGTCTTAGGATTTGCAATTCAGGGAACATAGATCTAGGTAAAACTGAAAGAGGGTTTCAGAAAAAAGAGTCAGGGGCTTATAAAGGCCAAAGCTTCAAGGTTGTTAAATTTGTCTTGCAAGAATTATGACTGACTCTGAAGCAGAAAAGAGATATTTATTCTTAAGAGATAGCCTGCTGAGAGTTATGTTGAATAAGAGCCCAATAAGGATTTTAAGTTTCTGGAACACTGTGCAGGTGTTCTGGATGCCTGTTCTAAGACGGTAAGTGGTCAAAGTTCAGATTCCATCTGGGCTGAGATGAGTACAAGTCTTGCTCCTTCGATGGCCTCCCTGTTCCATTTCTGAGAGTTCTCTGAGCAGTTCCAAATCCATGTTGATTTTCCTTTCCTGTAACTTGTACTTGGCTTTTAAAATGTTTCCTATCTTTGTCATTTCTTAAAAGTAACCAGCCTGAAATAATCTATTTGCTAAAGAGACAGATTTTAGGGCAACAAATTCTGTTTCCTTTCAAGATTAAATATGGAAATCATTTCAAAAATCTTTTTATGCTTAATTTTATCTACTAGGAAAGCTTTATTATATATATAAATATATGTGTATATATATATATATATATATATACACACACATATATATATTTATATATATTTAAATTTCAATTAAAGACATAGCTATAAAAAGAAACAGACTTTATACTTTTGATCTGCTTAACCTTCTTTATCCATATTTCCTGTAGAATGTATTTTTCTCTTATAAAGCAATAATGGTACAAAGATCATTCATCAATTTATATGTCCCCAGTGTTGGAGGAAACTAAAAAATAAAAATGTTTCACTGTCATAGATTGAAAGTCTCATAGATTGAACACCCTTAGAGGCAACAGTTCCATGGACAGTGCCTATTTATAGTTGACAGGTTCTATGCAAATTTAAAACTTTAGATTTTGATCATCATCTGGTAGGCAACTGCTTATAATGACCAATTTTGAAGAAATAAACTTTTATGTAAAATATTTTATAGGCTTTCTAATTAAAGTTAAACACTTGGACTTACAGGCATCTTTTAAAGCTGAAAGTCTTACACTTTCAGGGGGATAAAACTTGCCATCCCAAAATGTGTCTCTTTGGTTTGAGGATTATTTTAGGCTGATTGTTTTGAAGAAACAAAAGGCTCAGGAAGATCTTTCACCTTCTAGAATAATTCAGATAAAAGGTCTGTTCCAAGAACTATCACCACAGATAACTAGAATATAATATGAACTATCCAGAGTAGACTAGGGGAAATACAGTAAGGCCTGTTGGGTCCTCCATGTTTTATTATTTTTGCGTGGCCCGGTAAACACTGGCTTACCAAACATTTGCTCTTTTTCACCTTCCTATAAATTTCCTTTCTTCCCTTTTAAGTCCAAAATTCTTATTCATTTCACCTTCTCTCAGGTGGCATATGAGCTCCAATTGCTCAACTTGTCTTTGGGCCCTATATTCTTAGGACACCCCCACAAGTACATAATTAAATTTTACCTTCTCCTGTTAATCTGTCTCATGTCAATTTAAGTTTTACACCTGCCAGAAGAACTCAGAAGGATAGAGGAAAGTTTTCTTTCCTCTCCCACATACTCAATTCTTCCCCTGAACATCCTTCCATTTGTTATCATATAGCTATCTTTTTTATGATTATTAGAATAAAAAATGAAAATGTAAGTAAGATTAGGATTAGTACCAAACTTAAATAGTTTTCAAAAACTGTTTTGTTTCTTTGGAGTCTTTAGATAGGGCAGAAGACTCTGAAAAGTTAGAGGAATGTTTCCCATTTTTTTGCAAGTATCCCTTTTACAGACACTTTCTCTTCCCTGATTGAAGTACCATATTAGATGAGGCAGGCAAAAAAAAAAAAATTATTTTGGATTGTAGCTTTGTTCTTTCCTACTATATAGAGAAAATGTGGTATCTGTAAGACACAGTATGCACATGCCCAAGATTCTCTACAAGATCCATTCCCCACTTAAATAGATCACATGTACAAGACAATTAAGAGAATATTCAAAGCAATTATACCCAAGTTCACAGGAGCCAGATCAAAACTTCAAGAAAATACAGCTGGGCAAAACCAAACACATTTGGCAACCATCATAAGTTAAAGTCAGTACATCTATTGGTACACTCAGCGTTGATAATTGTGTACACAAGTATCTACTCTGTACCAATGAGTATCTGCTTGTGGATGAAAATACCCTGGTTAATGGAAAGGAAATTGCAGAGAAATAACATCTGTCACTGAAGTTTTAGCTTGTAAATTAACACAGAATAAGTCTTCTAAAATCTTCTTCCTAAGTAGCACTTCTATGCCCCCAGAAAGTCCCGTACACTAAAATCTAAGTAAAAATAGCCAACCACATGTATTATTAAGCATCTATTGTGTATATTTGAGTGTGTATATACATACATATGTATACATATGACTCTCTTAGGGACATCATCATGATATATGCATGCTGGTCTTAAGAAAGTAACATTGTTAGAAATATAGATATCAATTTGTAATTAAAAGTAAATAGTTAAACAGAAGTTTTTGGTAGAAGATTTCTAATGGAAAGGAGGGAATTTAAAGTTAAACAATTTATGTTTCAGTGTCAATATATCTGGCAATAACGATGTAAACTTCGACACATTCTTTAACCTCCCTGATTATCAGTTTTCTCATCTATATAAAATAGCTAGTGCTACCATGTCCATAAATGTCGACAGAGCAGTTTAATATGTGAGTGAAGATCTTTGGACTGCATGAGAGACACAAATACTGCCTGATATACCAATATGGATTTTTACTCCATCTCTCGCTAGGGAGACAAGCCATTGTAGAGCTGAAAACTCAGATCTTTGCCAAGGTGAATGGTGAGCTCAGCCATATTGTCTGTCTTCTTCGTCTTGCCCAACTACTCACTACTGTGAAAACTACATGAAATCAGTAACCTTTGTTTTATTAACTGATGAGAACCAATAATTTGACACATAGTACATGACCAATGTTATTTCTTATAGGAATGGATGGGAATGTTAGCAGATGCTCAAAGGGGGTTCCTAGTTACCAGATTAGGCAGATATTAGAAGTAAATACAAAATTATAGAGATCTATTTTGAAACTATAATATGCTTGTAGGTTTTATTTGTTTTATAGTGATTACATGCAACTTATAAACCCAGGACCAATATGTTTGTCTACTCAGGAGTCTGCCAAGAAAAAGAACTGAAGCTACTGCTGAGATAAGATATATCTTAAGGGATTGAGTAACAAGAGTGAATTTGCAGAGCAAGTTCTTGAGAAAGTATTTTAACTGTCCTGAGCCTGTTTACTGGTCAAGGCCTGAGAAAGCATCCTAGGTAGTCTCTATGCAGTCAGACTCAACAGAGATTATTGGATAAACTAAAAACAATAAAGGATGAAAAATAATTAGATGACTGAAGTGGTTATATGCATTGTGATAGAATAATTTCTATAGTACAAACTGCAAACTGTCGTAATTAAGAAAAGGCCCTGCATTTTGATTAGTTGGCTCTGATTGAAGTAAAAGCCAGAAAGTAGAGTAGTAATTAACAAAGGCTTGGATGAAGACAAAAGCCAGGGTATGCTTGATCATTTGTAAGAGACAAAGTTATAATACCAAAAGAGGAATCTGTTCTGATAGCTTCCCTTATATTCCCTTATGTTGCTTATAGGATGTGGAAAAGTCTGCAAGAAAGTTTTGGGCTAAATCTAAGACGAAGATTTGGGAACTGAATAATGGATGAAAAAACCATCTGGCAGAGGTTAGAACAAGATGGCAGAGGAGCAGGTGGACGTGGAATACATCTCTCTCCACAACATATCAGGAATACACCTCAGACAGAGAAGTGCATGCAGAATACTAGCTGAGAGTAGACAGGAGTACCTGACAAGTGGAAAAGAATATACAGAACCACACAAAAGTCAGCAGGATGAAGGAACTGGGAGGGGAAACAGTAGTGTTAGTAGGACTGGACCTGCCCTCGGAGGTAGGGGAACTGAAGCAGGGGCCCAATCCCCACATAGGAGTAATTGTCTGAGTCAGAGGAGACACATTTAAGGCTGTGAGTAAAACAGCTGATCTGTGGCAGCCTAAATGGAATGGGAATCAGAAAGTCCTTGCAGCAGCTATACATCCCCCAGACAGGGACGCAGGTTCCCTAGAAGGCACAGTGGCTGGGAGCTGGAGTTTAGGGATTGTGGAGCAATCCCAGGGTGAGGGCTGCTGTTGACTGTTGAGAGACAGATAGAGGATATGTGATGGAGAAGACTGTGGGGGGAAATGCCTGTGGAGGAAAGCCAGACAGCCATGGAAGCAAGGTGATACTGCTGAGTCACATGTCGGAGCGGGGGGTGGGGTGTGGAGTCATCTCCATAGCCTCTCTCACCTGACACGCCAGCATCTGCCGCTGGAAGACAGAAAGCCTGGCCAATAAAACATCTGACACACTGAACTGCAGAGCAGGACCCCAGCCAGGGTGCTCTTTAAGTGACTGATGCACTGAACTACAGAGTAGGACCATAGCCAAAGAATGAAAAGAACTGAGGATGGTCTCAGAAACCTCTGGGACTATATCAAATGCACCAACATTTGAATTATACGGGTCCCAGAAGAAGAAGAGAAAAATAAAGGGTTTGAGAAAATGTTTGAAGAGATTATAGTTAAAGTTTTCTTTCAGCAGAAATTCTGCAGGCCACACGGGAATGACAGGATAAATTTAAAGTACTGAAAAAAAAATTCTACAACAAAGATTATTGTACTTAGCAAGGATTTCATTCAAAATTGATGGAGAAATAAAAAGCTTTTCAGACAAGCAAAAGTTACGAGAATTCAGCTTTACAATATCAAACCAGCTTTACAACAAATGTTAAAGAGATTTATATAGTCAAGAAATATAAGAGAAGAAAAAAGATCTACAAAATCAATCCCAAACAATTAAGAACATGGCAATAGGAACACATATATCAATAATTACTTTAAATGTAAATGGATTAAATGCTCCAACCAAAAGACACAGACTGGCTGCATGGATACAAAAACAACACCCATATATATGCTGTCTACAAGAAACCCACTTCAGACCTAAAGACACATATAGACTAAAAGTGAGAGGATGGAAGAATATATTCCAAGCAAATGGGAAGCAAAAGAAAGCTGGAGTAGCAATCCTTATATCAGAAAAAAATGACCTTAAAATAAAGAATATTATAAGAGATAAGGAAGGATAGTACACAATGATCAAGGGATCAATCCAAGAGGAAGACATAACAATTGTAAATATCTATGTACCCAGCATAGAAGCACCTCAATACATAGGACAAACACTAACAGGCTATAAAAAGAGAAATTGACAGTAACATAATAATAGTAGGAGACTTTAACACCCCACTCACACCAATGGACAGATCATCAAGACAAAAAATAAGGAAACATAAGTCTTCAATGATACATAAGATGAGATGGATCTCATTCATATCTTCAGGACATTGAACCAAAATGCAGAAGAATACACCTTCTCCTCAAGTGCACATGGAACATTCTACGGGATAAACTACATCTTGGGTCACAAATCAAACCTCAGTAAATTTAAGAAAACTGAAATCGTATCAAGCATCTTCTCTGACCACAACACTATTAGACTAGATATCAATTACAAGAAAAAGAAAACTGTAAGAAACACAAACACTTGGAGACTAAACAACATGTTTCTAAATAACCAACAGGCTACTGAAGAAATCAAAAGGGAAATAAAAAATTTCTAGAAACAAATGACAGTGACAACTCAAAACCTATGCACAAGAACTGCAAAAGAAGCTCTAAGAGGGAAGTTTATAGCAATATAATTCTACCTCAAGAAACAAGAAAAACACTGAATAGACAACCTAACTTTACGCCAAAACAACTGTAACAAGAACAAAAACTCTCAAATTTAGTAGAAGGAAAGAAATCATATATATCTGAGCAGAAAAAATGAAAGAAACAATCAGTTCAGTCCAGTTCAGTCACTCAGTCATGTCCAACTCTTTGTGACCCCGTGAACTGCAACACACCAGGCCTCCCTGTGTGTGTCTCCCTGTCCATCACCAACTCCCAGAGTTTACACAAACTCATGTCTATCAAATCAGTGCCGCCATACAGCTATCTCATCCTCTGTTGTCCCCTTATCCTCCTGCCCCCAATCCTTCCCAGCATCAGGGTCTTCTCCAATGAGTCAACTCTTCACATGAGGTGGCCAAGGTACTGGAGTTTCAGTTTCAACATCAGTCTTTCCAATGAACACCCAGGACTGATCTCCTTTAGGATGGACTGGCTGGATCTTGTTGCAGTCGAAGGGACTCTCAAGAGTCTTCTTCAACACCACAGCTCAAAAGCATCAATTCTTCAGTGCTCAGCTTTCTTCACAGTCCAACTCTCACAGCCATACATGACTACTGGAAAAACCATAGCTTTGACTAGACGGACCTTTGTTGGCCAAGTAATGTCTCTGCTTTTTAATATGCTGTCTAGGTTGGTCATAAGTTTCCTTTCAAGGAATAAGTGTCTTTTATTTTTTTTTTATTTTTTATTTTTTATTATTGTTTTTGCCATACATTGTCATGATATCACCATGGGTTTACATATGCTTCCCCTCCGGAACCCCCCTCCCTCTTCCCTCCCCCCC
>ML661325.1:5372265-5412918 GCA_007570785.1 Antilocapra americana
CCAGTTCCATTCTTCTTTCTCAAGATTGCTTTGGCTATACGAGGTTTTTTGTATTTCCATACAATAAGTGTCTTTTAATTTCATGGCTGCAATCACCATCTGCAGCGATTCTGGGTTAGGGTTAGGGTTAGTCTGACACTGAAAGAAACAATAGTAAACAATAATAAAGATTAATAAAATGAAAAGCTGGTTTTTTGATAAGATAAACAAAATTGATAAGCCTTTAGCCAGACTCCTCGAGACAAAAATCAAATCAACAAAACTAGAAATAAAAAGGAGAGGTTACAACAGACAATGCAGAAATACAAAGGATTTGAAGAGACTTATGAACAACTATATGGCAATAAAATGGATAACCTGGAAGAAACAGATTCTTAAAAAAGTCCAACCTTTCAAGACTGAACCAGGAAGAAACAGAAATTATGAACAATCCAATTAGAAGCTCTGGAATTGAAGCTGTGAGCAAAAATCTCCCAAAAAACAAAAGCCCAGGACCAGATGGCTTCACAGGGGAATTCTATCAAACATTCAGAGAAGAGCTAATACCTATCCTTCCAAAACTCTTTCAAAAAATAGCAGACGAAGGAACACTTCCAAACTCATTCAATGAAGCCACCATAACCCTGATACAAAACAATGCAAAGAACAACACAAAAGAGAAGACTACAGGCCAATATCACTGATGAACACAGATGCAAAAATCCTCAGCAAAATTTTAGCAAACAGAATTCAGCAACACATCACAAAGCTCATACACCATGATCAAGTTGGGTTTATTCCAAAAATGCAAGGATTCTTCAAAATACACAAATCAGCGTGATATAATATATTTACAAATTGAAAGGTAAAAATCATATGATCATCTCAATAGATGCAGAGAAAGCTTCTGACAAAATTTAGCATCCATTTATGATTAAAACTCTTCAAAAAATGGGCACAGAAGGAAGCTACCTCAACATGTAAAGATCATATATGATAAGCTTACAGAAAACATTATTCTCAATGGTGAAAAATTGAAAGCATTCCCCCTAAGATCAGGAACAAAACAAGGATGTCCACTTTCACCACTATTATTATTCAGCATAGTTCTGGAAGTCCTAGCTTTGGCAATCAGAGAAGAAAAAAAAGAAAGAAAGAAATCCAGACTGGAAAAGAAGGAAAGCTCTCATTGTTTGCAGATTTCATGATTTTGTACAAAGAAACCCCTAAAGGTAGTGTCAAAAAATTACTAGAGCTAATCAGTGAATTTAGCAAATTTGCAGGATACAAAATCAATACACAGAAATCACTTGCATTTATATACTAACAATGAAAATTTCAGAAATAGAAATTAAGGAATCAATTAAAAAAATAAATATCTAGGAATAAACTCACCTAAGGAGACAAAAGAACACCGAAAATTATAAGACACTAATGAAAGAAATCAAAAACACATAGACAGAGATACTCCGTATTTCTGGGTAGGAAGAATCGATATTGTGAAAATGACTATATTAGCAAATACAACCTATAGATTCAATGTGATGACTATCAAATTACCAATGGGGTTTTTTCACAGAACTCGAACAAAAAATTTCACAGTTCATATGGAAACAAAAAAGACCCTGAATAAAAGCAGTCTTGAAAAAGAAGAATGGAGCTGAAGGAATCAACCTTCCTGACTTCAGATTGTATTACAAAGCTACAGACATCAAGACATTGGTACTGGCACAAAAACAGAATACAGACCAGTGGAACAAGATAGAAAGTCTAGAAATAACCCATGGACCTATGGATACTTTATTTTTGACAAAGGAGGCGAGAATATACAATGGGGCAAAGACAGCCTCTTCAATAAGTGTTCCTGGGAAAACTGGACAGCTACATGTAAAAGAATGAAATTAGAACACTTCCTAACACCATACACAAAGATAAACTCAAAATGGATTAAAGATCTAAATGTAAAATCAGAAACTATAAAACTCTTCAAGGAAAATAGGCAGAACACTCGATGACATAAATCAAAGCAAGATCCTCTATGACCCACCTCCTAGAGTAATGGAAATAAAAACAAAAGTAAACAAGTGGGACCTGATTAAACTGAAAAGCTTTTGCACAGCAAAGGAAACTATAAACAAGGTGAAAAGACAACTCTCAGAATGGGAGAAAAAAAATATCAAGTGAAACAACTGACCAAGGATTAATTTCCATAACAGCTCATACAACTCAAGGCCAGAAAAAAAACAAACAAAAACAAATCAAAAAGTGGGTAAAAGACCTAAACAGACATTTCTCCAAGGAAGACATTCAGATGGCTAACAAACACATGAAAAGATGCTCAATATCGTTCATTATTAGAGAAATGAAAATCAAAACTACAATGAGATATCACCTCATACTGGTCAGAATAGCCCTCATCAAAAAGTCTACAAACAGTAAATGCTGGAGAGGGTGTGGAAAAACGGGAATGTTCTTGCAGTGTTGGTGGGAATGTAAACTGATACAGCCACTATGGAAGAAAGTATGGAGATTCCTGAAAAAACTAGGAATAAAACTGCCATATAACCCAGCAATCCCACTCCTAGGCATATACCCTGAGGAAACCATAATTGAAAAAGACACATGTATCTCATTGTTCATTGCAGCACTATTTACAATAGCTAGAACATGGAAGCAACCTAGATGTGAATCCATTGACAGATGAATGGAAAAAGAAGTGGTGGTACATACACAATGGACTATTACTCGGCCATAAAATGGAACACACTTGAGTCAGTTCTGATGAGGTGGATGAACCTAGAACCTATTATACACAGTAAAGGGAGTCTGAAAGTGAAAGATAAATATCATATTCTAATGTGTATATACAGAATCTAGAAAAATGGTACTGAAGGACTTATTTGCTGGGCAACAATGGAGAAACAGACATAGAGAATAGACTTATGGACATGGGGAGAGGGCAGGAGAGGGTGAGATGTATGGAAAGAGTAACATGGAAAGTTACATCACCATATGTTAACTAGATAGCCAACAGGGATTTGCTGTATGCCTCAGGAACCTCAAACAGGGGCTCTGTATCAACCTAGAAGGGTGGGGTGGGAGGGAGGTTCAAAAAGGAGGGGATATATGTATAATCTATGGCTGATTCATGTTGAGGTTTGATAGAAAACAAAAAAATTCTGTGAAGCAATTACCCTTCAATAAAAAATAAATTAAAAAGAAAAAATACAGAGAGAGCTCAGATTGAGATTAGCACAGAAAGAGGAGACTAGAAAGAAAATGAAATTAACTATATAGCAAAATCTGTAACATTTAAAGTACCTTTCACTTGACTCTGTCATGAAGCCTTTATGGTCTGACACTAAAGTTTAAATTTAGACTATGATGTGAAATTTATATTATTAATACCTGGTAAAATTATTAAAGTATTCTTGAATAAATAATCTGAGAATTAAAAAAAAATTGACAATGCAAGATGATGCTATATGATGTGGATCTATTGGAAATAACATTGGCCAGGTACCACAAAGTCAGAGTGCCAGCAGTAGTATAATCAGGCATGGCAGCGTTAGCACTCAGGGAGCCACTGGGGATCATTAATCAAAGAAGCAAATGATAAACAACAATGCTTAACGAAGTTTAATAGATGGCAGTATCTAGTGGATAGATGATGTAGGAAATATAGGTTTAGAGGAGTAAGGTGTAAAGGCAGAGAGTTTTGCTGTTCTGCACGTCACTAGTTCAATCACAATGAAAGCAATGGTAAAATAAAGAAAGGCACAGTGAAAATAGACAGACTGAAGAAAATATCAATAGTTGTGATATGTGACTGAATACTCTTTTTGTCTAAATCAAAACACAGTAAATTTTCACTAAAGAAAAGGAAAATTAGGAGAATAATTTATGTGCTTATCATCCTCAAGGTAATAAACTTTATTTTCTGAATTTATCAAATCATTTAATAACCACATCAGGTTTATGAGTTTCATCATTTTCCTGTTACAGATAAAAAGTCAGGCTCAGAGAGTGTGGACCATTAGGTCATATGAAAAAAAAAAAAAATGAGAGAGCCAGGATGCAAGTCTTTGTCTGTCTTATTTTAAAGCCTGTATTTTTCTCTAATACCTTGCTACAAAGTACCTTGCACTATCAAAGACTAATGTAAAGACCTTAGGGGGAATAATAGTCAAATCTTGAAAAAAAGTACTGTCAAGAACGAACAGGAAAATTTGCATATTTAAAATTATTAATACATAAACTCATGTTTTAAAAAGTGTTAATTAGAATGTGCATACATATAAAATATACATGTTAACAAATGGTTGGCTAGAATTACTAATTCACCTTACAGTGGTTGAGTCCTTGTGGCTAGACTAATAATAAAATTGACACAAGACAAACAAATAGGAGTAAACAAACTTTAATTTGTGCATGCTGTGTCTCATAGAAATGGGAGCTAATAATAAGCGGCCAAAGCAAGCAGCTTTCACAATTATTAGCCAATGAAACAATACATTTGAGAGGAGTGGACAGGAAAAAGAAATTTAGGTTTTGCGTAATCATGAAGAATTTAAACGGAGTTTGGGTTGGAGATAATAACAAGGTTTTATACAGGCTTCTGGTTCAAATTCCCTATCTGTCAATAAGGATGTCCTCCTACCTCAGTCACACTCAGATATAATGTTTTACAAGCTATCTGAGTATCATTTAGCCCAGTAAAGTTGGCACATAAAATTAAGCATCACAGGGGAGTTACATGAAAAGGTCAGAGAATGCATTAACCCACCCACATGAATAAATTCAAGCCTCCTCTCCTAGGAGAGAGTTTAATGGAATTAGAGAACTTCAAAGTAGCTTGATAAGTTGATATACTATTTAAATTTTTTGTGTTTTGAGAATAAGAGTCAGCAGAATATGTCATTTAAACTTAAGCTGGTGGGGGAGACAGTATTTTTAACTTTTCAGAACCACATTCTATGTCTTCCAATTCTTGCAAATATGACTAATGTTCAGTTTTTATATTGCATACGTTGTATGGACTCACATCATTTGTCTTTTATACCAAATGAATAATCTTACAAAGAATGCTCATCTTGAATACAGGTTTTACTTATTCTTTTTTTTTTTTAACTGTCTCCCAAAGGGGGAAAAAATGCAAGAAGGTAAAATGGTTATCTGAGGAGGCCTTACAAATAGCTGAAAAAGACGAGAAGTAAAAGGCAAAGGAGAAAAAGAAAGATATACCCAACTGAATACAGAGTTCCAAAAAATAGCAAGGAGAGATAAGAAACCTTCTTAAGTGAGCAGTGCAAAAAAATAGAGGAAAAGAAGAGAGTGGGAAAGAAGAGTGATCTCTTTAAGAAAATTAGAAATACCAAAGGAAAATTTCATGCAAAGATGGGTATAATAACGGACAGAAACAGAAACTCCCTAATAGAAGCAGAAGAGATTAGGAAGACACAGCGAGAACACACAGGAAAACTATTGAAAAAAAAAAATGGTCCTAATGATCTGGATAACCCATGAGGGTGCTGTCACTAACCTAGAGCCAGAAATCCTGGAGTGTGAAGTCAAGTGGGCCTTAGGAAGCACAAACAAAACTAGTGGAGGTGATGGAATTCCAGCTGAGCTATTTCAAATCCTAGAAGATGATGCTGTTAAAGTGCTGCAATCGATACGCCAGCAAATATGGAAAACTCAACAGTGGCCACAGGACAAGAACAGGTCAGTTTTCAGTCCAATCCCAAAGAAGGGCAATGCCTGAGAATATTCAAATTGCCAGATAATTACACTCATTTCACATGCTATCAAGGTCATCTTCAAAATTCGTCAAGCAAGGCTTCCATAGTACGTGAACTGAGAACTTCCAAATGTACAAACTGGATTTAGAAAAGGCAGAGAACTGGAGGTCAAATTGCCAACGTCCACTGGATCCTAGAAAAAGCAAGAGGATCCCCCCAACCCCAACCTTCTGCTTCATTGATTATGCTAAAGCCTTTGACTGTGTGGATCACAAGAAACTGTGGAAAATTCTTAAAGAGTTGGGAATACTAGACCACCTTACCTCCCTCCAGTGAAACCTGTTTGAGGGTCAAGAAGAAACAGTCAGAACTGGACGTGGAACAGTGGACTGGTTCAAAATTGGAAAGGAGTATGGTAAGGCTATATATTGTCACTCCATTTATTTAACTTGTGTGCAGAGTACATCATGTGAGATGCTGGGATTAAGCATAGTTAGAATAAAGATTGCCGGGAGAAATATAAATAACCTGAGATATGCAGATGATACCATCCTTATGGCAGAAAGCAAAGAGCTATTAAAGAGCCTCCTGATGAAAGTGAAAGAGGAGACTGAAAAAGCTGGCTTAAACCTCAACATTCAAAAAATGAAGATCACGGCATCTAGTCCCATCACTCAATGGAGACAGTGAAAAATTTTATTTTTGGGGGCTCCAAAATCACTGCAGACAAGTGACTGCAGCCACAAAATCAAAAGACACTTTTGCTCCTTGGGAGAAAACCTATGACAAACCTAGAGAGTGTGTTCATAAGCAGAGGCATCATTTTGCTCACAAAGGTCCATAGTCCAAGCTGTGGTTTTTACAGTAGTCATGTATGGACATAAGAGTTGGACTATAAAGAAAGCTGAGCACTGAAGAATTGATGCTTTTGAACTGTGGTGTCAGAGAAGACTCTTGAGAGTCCCTCGGACTGAAGGGAGATCCAACCAGTCAATTTGAAAGGAAATCAGCCCTGAATATTCATTGGGAGGACTGATGCTGAAGCTGAAGCTCCAGTACTCTGGCCACTTGGAGTGAAGAAATGACTCACTGGAAAAGACCCTGATGCTGAGAAAGATTGATGGCAGGAGGACAAGGGGGTGACAGAGGGTAAGATAGTTGAACAGCATCACCAACTCAGTGGACATGAGTTTGAGCAAACTTCAGGAGATGGTGAAGCTTAGGAAAGCCTGTCATGCTGCAGTTCATGGAGTTGTAAAGAGTTGGATGTGACTTAGCAACTGACTATCAACTACTGGGAAAGAAAAAAAACGTAAGATAATGCATCATTGATTTAATTTCTTTACATGATTTTAAAATCTATGAGTTTATCAGAAATGATCATGTACCCTTTATTTCAGGACCAATATTTCACCTGAATAATTCTGTAGTTAAAGTGGCACTAAAATAAAAATTCTTGCTATATGAGAAACAACAGTATTAAATAATCTTTGAAGGGTTCCGAAACCAACTCTCAAATCTCCTGGGACATTGGGTATAGCATTATTGGTTTCCTCTTCCCCGAGTCAATGGATAAAAATAAATTAGTTTTTTAACAAGTCTGAGGAGACTTTATTAATAGTTGCTTGATCAAAACTTAAAAATGTATCTGGTTGCCACAGGGTAGTTCATGCATTAACACACTATTTTCATTAATCAAAGGAGAAAATAAAGTTTTCATCTCTACAATTAAATTTTGAACCAAGTGATCTTAAATAACTAACATCCATCCTGTGACCTTACAAGAAAATTAAAAAAATAAAAATATATCTCTATGTTGGAACAATGAAATTTTTCTGAGACTTGGATCATTAATGATAATAAACAGTAAGATTAAAAAATTTGAAAATAAAAGATTCTACAATTATAAGGTGTCCATACATGCGTGGATTTATCCTTGGGCTTTCTATTTTGTTCCATTGATCTATATTTCTGTCTTTGTGCCAGTAACATACTGTCTTAATGACTGTGGATTTGTAGTATAGCCTAAAGTCAGGTAGGTTGATTCCTCCAGTTCCATTCTTCTTTCTCAAGATTGCTTTGGCTATACGAGGTTTTTTTGTATTTCCATACAAATTGTGAAATTATTTGTTCTAATTCTCTGAAGAAGACCTCTGGTAGCCTGATAAGAATTTCATTGAATCTTTAGATTGCTTTGGGTAGTATACTCATTTTCACTATATTGATTCTTCCAATCCATGAACACGGCACATTTCTCCATCTATTTGTGTCCTCTGATTTCTTTCATCAGTGCTTTATAGTTTTCAATATACAAGTCTTTTGTTTCTTTAGGTAGAAATACTCCTAAGTATTTTATTCTTTTTGTTTCGATGGTGAATGGAATTGTTTCCTTAATTTCTCTTTCTGATTTCTCATTGTTAGTGTATAGGAATGCCAGGGATTTCTGTGTGTTGATTTTGTATCCTGAAACTTTGCTATATTCACTGATTAGCTCTAGTAATTTTCTCGTAGAGTCTTTAGGGTTTTCTATGTAGAGGATCATGTCATCTGCAAACAGAGAGTTTTACTTCTTCTTTTCCAATCTGGATCCCTTTAATTTCTTTATCTGCTCTGATTGCTGTGGCCAAGACTTCCAAAACTATGTTGAATAGTAGTGGTGAGAGTGGGCACCCTTGTCTTGTCCCTGACTTCAGGGGGAATGCTTTCAGTTTTTCACCATTGAGGATAATGTTTGCTGTGGGTTTGTCATATATAGCTTTTATTACGTTGAGGTATGTTCCTTCTATTCCTGCTTTTTGGAGGGTTTTTATCGTAAATGGATGTTGAATTTTGTCAAAGGCTTTCTCTGCATCTATTGAGATAATCATGTGATTTTTATTTTTCAATTTGTTAATGTGGTGTATTACATTGATTGATTTGCGAATATTGAAGAATCCTTGCATCCCTGGGATAAAGCCTACTTGATTATGATGTATGATCTTTTTAATGTGTTGTTGGATTCTATTTGCTAGAATTTTGTTAAGGATTTTTGCATCTATGTTCATCAGTGATATTGGCCTGTAGTTTTCTTTTTATGTGGCATCTTTGTCGATTTTATAAATGTCTTACTTTTGACAATTAACTTATAGCAGTATATTTGACTCCAAGTTGTATAAAGACATAATGGGGTATATATATCTATATATCTATTGTCATTCAGTTGCTAAGTCCTGTTCAACTCTTTGAGACTCCATGGACTACAGCACTCCAGCCTCCTCTGTCCTCCACTGTCTCCTGGAGTTTGCTCAAATTCATGTCCATTGAGTCAGTGATGATATCTATTCCATCCTATGCTGCACCCTCTCCTTTTGCATTCAATATTATATATATACATACACACATATATATACAGCATATACTTTTATATATATATATTTACACACACACATATATTATATGGAGCTTCCCTGGTGGCTCAGAAGGTAAAGAATCCACCTGCAATGTGGGAGACTCAGGTTCAATCCTTGCGATGGGCCGATCCTCGGGAGAAGGGAATGGCAACCCTTTCCTGTATTCTTGCCTGGAAAATCCATGGACAGAGGAGCCTGGAAGGCTACCGTCCATGGAGTCACACAGAGTCAGACACGATTGAGCAATTAAGCATGCACACATACATGTTTTATACACACACACACACACACACACACACACACACACACAAGATACAGACATCAATTTATATACAGATATATTTTAAAATCATAGTTGCTTGGTGCTAAATAGGTAAAATAAAATTCTAGTCCATTCTCATTTTACATGAAAAAAAATCTAAACCCAGACGACAAAAATACCCAAATCTTGACCTTCCCCTGGGATACCATATTCACTTGCAAATTTTATAGACACTTCTTTTATTTTTTCTTCCCCACTGTACTGAAGGTATCCACTAGACTTTACAGGCCTTTTAGAAAATTTAAGAGTTAGTCACTCTCATCTCCCATTCTTTGTGACCCCATGAACAGTAGCCTGCCAGGCTCTGTCCATGGCATTTTCCAGGCAAGAATCCTGGAGTGGGTTGCTATTCCCTTCTCCTGGGGATCTTCCTGAACCAGGGATGAAACTCAGGTCTTTTGCAATGTAAGCAGATTCTTTACCTTCTGAGCCACCAGGGAAGCCCCAGGAAATTTAAGAGTGTCTGCTAACTGCCGAGGCATTAGACAAGTTTTCACCAAACCTCTTCTAGCGGTTCCGGAGAAAATGGACATTTTTGTGAAGAAAATGCTCTCTCTGTTTCCTCCCAGCTGATTAAGCTTTTCCCTGAACACAAGGTTAGTCCGCATAGACTAGCTATGATTTCAGATCCCATCTGCACCTCAACCAAAGGTCTCTGCAGGGTGTGCAAGAAGCACAACCATCTAGGGTTACTCTGCCTTTTGTTGTTGTTGTTGTTGTTATCACACTGCATGTAAACTGTAAGTTTGTTTTCAAACCCTTTCATATACACAACCCAACTTTCTGCTTGTTTTTCTAACAATGGTAATTTTTCTCTTAGAGTAATTCTTGTCCATCACACTATTATTTTCTAATTAACCCTTTCTATTTACTATGGTACTTTTCTCATGTTATTCTCTTTTCCATTTATCAACATTCAATTACTATCAAATGGCTGCTTCTTAATCATTGCTATAACTTTGTTCTTACTCTTTAGCTTTATAAAGATACCTACTTATACTTAAGAAAACTATTATGCCAAATATAAATACTACACTAAGAAGCATTTTTAAACAGTACTGTTACTTTGAGGTATCTTGAAATCTCTTATATCCATTTCACTGCAACTAAGACTCAAATTATTTTTTTCTTATACTTGAGCACACAGCCATATTACATCTATAAACTCCTTAGTAGCAGAGCATGGCCACAAGACTTAGCTCTAGCCAACAGTTACAAGGAAACTGACTGACTCACTTTCAGCTCTGGCTGGCCAAAACTTCCCAACTTATACTATTCTTTCCTCACTCACTTATGTAAGACTGATTAATACTTCATAACTACAGTCCATTTAAAGTGGTAACATTAGAAATGGAAATCACCCATTAACTGAAGAAGAACCACTCCACTATGAGAAAAAATAAATCAACAGTATTTAAGCCAATATGTATTTGGGGATAATTTTTTATAGGCATTAACTAATACATGACCATTACATTAAATTATAGAACAGAACAAGTATATTGCCTTGAAAAACAAGCAGAAACTTCTTAAATAACAATAGATTTGAAATTACATACTCATGAAGTTTTTATCTGGATGAATATTTCTGTTTTCTATATAAATATACGTGTTTATGTGTTTGTGAACATATACATATTCAATATTATATATATATCAATATATATTTTGCATAATATACAGGTTTTCCTCATCTGTATGTAATTTAATAAAATGTTTCAGTAAAAAGAACAGAGAAAAAACAGCATACAAGCATTCAAACACTGAGAAAAGGTGGTTATATTAGATATGGAAGAAATGAGGGAATTTTTTTATCAGATGTTATATTAGATTTGGATTTTTAAGCTATCAAATTCTAACAAATTTTTATAGAAATAATGTACATAAATTTAGCAAGAGATGAGGTGATTAATGTACTATTAAACTAAAAAATATTTCATGTTATTATGAAACTTTAAAAGATTAACTTTTCTTAAAGTACTGGATTGAGTGTCAAAGTTAGTCCTTTGTTGTCAGTTCTTCTGCCTAATTGACTATGCCAAAGCCTTTGACTGTGTGGATCACAGTAAACTGTGGGATTTCTTAAAGAGATGGGAATACCAGGGCACCTTACCTGCCTCCTGAGAAATCTGTATGCAGGTCAAGAAGCAACAGTCAGAACTGGACATGGAACAACAGATTGGTTCCAAATCTGGAAAGGAGTATGTTGAGGCTATATATTGCCATCCTGCTTATTTAACTTATATGCAGGGTACATCATATGAAATGCTGGGCTGGATAAAGCACAAGCTAGAATCAAGATTGCCAGGAGAAATATAAATAACCTCAGATATGCAGATGACACCACCCTTATGGCAGAAAGTGAATAAGAACCAAAGAGCCTCTTAATGCAAGTAAAGGAAGAGAGTGAAAAAGCTGGCTTAAAATTCAATATTAAGAAAGCTAAGATCATGGCATCTGGTCCCATCACTTCATGGGAAATAGATGGGGAAACAGTGGAAACAGTGTCAGACTTTATTTTTTTGGGCTCCAAAATTACTGCAGATGGTGACTGCAGCCAAGAAATTAAAAGACGCTTACTCCTTGAAAGGAAAGTTATGACCAACCAAGACAGCATATTAAAAAGCAGAGACAATACTTTGCCAACAAAGGTTTGTCTAGTCAAAGCTATGGTTTTTCCAGGAGTCATGCATGGATGTGAGAGTTGGACTATAAAGAAAGCTGAGAGCCGAAGAATTGATGCTTTTGAACTTTGATGTTAGAGAAGACTCTTGAGAGTGTCTTGGACTGCAAAGAGATCCAACCAGTGAATCCTAAAGGAAATCATTCCTGAATATTCATTGGAAGGACTGATGCCAAAGCTGAAACTCCAATACTTTCGCCACCTGATGCAAAGAACTGACTCACTGGAAAAGACCCTGAGGCTGGGAAAGACTGAAGGTGGGAGGACAAGGGGACAACGGAGGATGAGATGGTTGGGTGGCATCACCAACTTGATGAACATGAGTTTGAATAAGCCCCGGGAGTTGGTGATGGACAGGAAAGCCTGGCATGCAGCAGTCTATGGGGTCACAAAGAGTCGGACACGACTGAGAGACTAAACTGAGCTGAACTCGTTCAGTTACAGATCTTTTGTCTCAATACATCTTTTCCACATTAGAGACTATTTTATTTACAAGTATAAGCCTTGTAATAAGCCTACAAGTATGCTGCCCATTTGCCCTTTAACTTATGACTTCCAAAGAAACTTGGAATTCACTAGGATATCTTTACACCTTTTCTAAATTAGAGATAGAGAAGGCATGACCTTAAGAAAGCAGTTGGCAGTGAGACTATTAAACTGTGACTATTTAAAAAACATTTTAAGTTAAAAGCATGTTCATATCTATATAAATGTCTAATAAATAATTTAAGACAATATTACTAATAATTCACAATGTTGAATCATTTAAACACAACTAGCAACCACTGCACATATAAGTAATTTATTTTCTCAAAAAATAACTTTTAAATGAGGGTATAACATCTCTATTTCTATCACATGAATTATGAATGACATTTTAATCTAGTATTTTCAGTAATATGTTTCCAAAATCACATGCATCTTAGTAAATTATCTTATGGGCATTCATTCAAAGCAACTGGAAACTACAGAAACTTTTAGGTGACAAACTGCCACCTTCTGTTGTATTAAATCAGGAACAATTTCTCATTTTGAATATAAAAAATGACTATTTAAGAAAGTTATATGTTGTGAAGTTCAAATCTCAGGTAATATTCAGAAGAGTACAGTGGACATGCACTTTAATATATCATTTTAACAAGACTTGCACCTATTTTGTGAAAATAAAATTGGTTCATTATTTGTCATTCGGGGTAGGATATTGCTTCAGATGAAAAATAGGGACTGATGCTTTCTTATAGACTTTGTAGCTTTCATTAATTTGGACATAAGTATTTATGCTCTAAGTCAACAGGTTGGTTCACAATGACAAGTATAACACAGATTGTCCATTTACTCATATTAATGTTCATAAAGATAATGTCAATGAAATATAAGGGAATTAAACATCCCTTGGCTATCAAAGTGGAAACTTATATTAATGCTACAGAATAGTAAATAAATGAAAAGTCTATGATATTTAATTTTACAATATCTATTTTGACACTATGTTTTCTTTTTACATTACATATGGTATTAGTTAAAATTTGGTGCACTTACTAAGAATAAGCTCAGTTCAGTTCAGTCGCTCAGTCATGTCTGACTTTTTGGGACTGCATGAATTGCAGCACGCCAGGCTTCCCTGTCCATCACTAACTCCTGGAGTCCATACAAACCAATATCCATTGGGTCAGTGATGCCATCCAGCCATCTTATCCTCTATCGTCCCCTTCTTCTCCTGCCCCCAATCCTTCCCAGCATCAGGGTCTTTTCCAATGAGTCAACTCTTCCCATCAGGTGGCCAAAGTACTGGGGTTTCAGCTTCAACATCAGTCCTTCCAATGAACACACAGGACTGATCTTTAGGATGGATTGGTTGGATCTCCTTGCAGTCCAAGGGACTCTCAAGAGTCTTCTCCAACACTACAGTTCAAAAGCATCGATTTTCTGTGCTCAGCTTTCTTCACCATCCACCTCTCAGATCCATACATGACTACTGGAAAAACCATAGCCTTGACTAGACAGACCTTTGTTGGCAAAGTAATGTCTCTGCTTTTCAATATGCTATCTAGGTTGGTCATAACTTTCCTTCCAAGGAGTCAGTGTCTTTTAATTTCATGGCTGCAATCACCATCTGCAGTAATTCTGGAGCCCCAGAAATAAAATCTGACACTGTTTCCACTGTTTCCGCATCTATTTCCCATGAAGTGATGAGACCGGATGCCACGATCTTCATTTTCTGAATGTTGAGCTTTAAGCCAAGTTTTTCACTCTCCTCTTTCACTTTCATCAAGAGGCTTTTTAGTTCCTCTTCATTTTCTGCCATAAGGGTGGTGTCGCCTGCATATCTGAGGTTATTGATATTTCTCCCAGCAATCTTGATTCCAGCTTGTGCTTCATCCAGCCCAATGTTTCTCATGATGTACTCTGCATATAAGTTAAATAAGCAGGGTGACAATATACGGCCTTGACGTACTCCTTTTCCTATTTGGAACCAGTCTGTTGTTCCATGTCCAGATCTAACTGTTACTTCCTGACCTGCATACAGGTTTCTCAAGAGGCAGGTCAGGTGGTCTGGTATACCCATCTCTTTAAGAATTTTCCACGGTTTACTGCAATCCACATAGTCAAAGGCTTTGGTATAGTTAACAAAGCAGAAGTAGATGTTTTTCTGGAACTCTCTTGCTTTTTCAATAATCCAGCAGATGTTAGCAATTTCATCTCTGGTTCCTCTGCCAATGCTATGGACAGAAGCAGAGGATATTAAGAAGAGGTGGCAAGAATACACAGAAGAACTGTACAAAAAAGATCTTCATGACTCAGATAATCACGATGGTGTGATCACTCACCTAGAGCCAGACATCGTGGACTGTGAAGTCAAGTGGGCCTTAGGAAGCATCACTATAAAAAAAGCTAGAAGAGGTGATGGAATTCCAGTTGAGCTATTTCAAATCCTCAAAGATGATGCTGTGAAAGTGCTGCACTTAATATGCCAGCAAATTTGGAAAACTCAGCAATAGCCACAGGACTGGAAAAGGTCAGTTTTCATTCCTATCCCAAGCACTTGGCTAAGAATTGCATGCAAATCTCTGCAACCATTAGATGAGAGATGTAAGAAAATAATCATTGTAAAGCTTTTTATTTTTTAAATAAATACTTTAGTGTTTATCATATGCTGGGCACTGTTAAAGCATTTTATAAATACAAACTTAATCTTCATTACACCCTCCATGTAGATACCATTATTACTCACATCTCGCAGATGGAAACTGAAGCCAAGCGAGATTAAATAATTTGCCCAAACTTGTGCAGCAATTACATAGTGGGGTAGAGGAACAATCCTAGCCTCTGTGCTTTAAACTAGAGATTAGACGGGTTAAGACAATCATCTAGTTGTCAGCTACAAGTTGCCACTTGCTAAGAGCACTGCCAGGGACTAAACAACAAGGGCATCTGCCATCTGCCTCTGTGGCGACCGAAACCTGTATGGCCACACCTGCTGACTGTCAACAGCCACGAGAGGAATCAGCATGGAGAGAGGCATTCTGGGCTCCAGGAAACTGGTGGAACAGGTCTTTAGATAGTTGTATTTTCAGGAGCTGATTTCAAGATCCCAACCCTTGCATCTCTTCATATCTAGTCTTGGTGACATCATCTTGTGACCGGCAGAAAACTTTTTGTCGAGTAAGCACTTGATTGTCCCGAACTCGCCCTTCACCAAAATCTTATACATTAACCTTCCCCCCTGCCTCTTTGGAGCCGTCTCGCAGAGCTCTCTGAGATGGTGTCTCCTGGGCTGCAGTCCTCATTTTGCCTCATATAAAACATAATTTATAACTCTGAAGTTGTGCATCTTTTTTAGTCAACAGAGTAATTACTATAATGCATAGTAAGGAGTTATTAATCTGAAATCTACCTGTAAAGCTGCCCCTAGAACCAGGTAAGAGTGTCCTCTCCCCTGATTCCTAAACTTCAGGGAGCCCTCTTCTGCCCCTCCTCTGTTCTGTCCTTTCCATGGAGAAAGGAGGACACAGAGGAGAAAAGGACCCTTTCCAGCTCTCTCCAAGGCCCCATTCCAGCCGGCAAAGCCTTGCAGATAATATTCGCACCTGCTCCCCTCAGCTGGTATCTGCATGGTATCTGCATGGAAGGTGTAATGAAGATTGAGTTTGTATTTTAAAAATGTTTAAACAGTGCCCAGCATGTGATAAACATAGTAAGTATTTATTTTAAAAACTAAAAAGCTTTACAACTGAGTATTTTCTTACATCCCTCATCTAATGATTGCTCAGGGCTCTCCCCCAACTCCATCCTCCTGAAGTTGATCGCACTTCCAGTGGTGCAACCTCAGGCCAAAAGAATTGCCAAGGTGGTTTTTAAGAGCAGGCTGGGGAGTTTCCAATATGCTGCTGGGATCATTCCTTGTCCAGCATAGAGCTGAGAATAAAGAAGAAATGGATGGGCTACTGTCCAGGGACTTGAAACCAGCACTTTCAGCACCTCAATATCCCTGGTTTCCAAGAATTCTAAACCAAAGCCTGGGTATCAGGTAATTAAGAAGGTATATTTGCCAAGGTTGAAGGGAAAGTATTTTATTTATTTTCAACTCTCATCTTATACAATAAAATTTGAAGGGACTGGTCTTTCCAGAAAAACACATTCCTATCTTTTGACAGTCTACTTATTTAATTTAGTATAAAATGTATGATGAATATGGTAGAATACATGAACTTATTCTTAACATGGTAAAGGAAAAAAAGTGTTTTCTCTTCTCCCTTCAACTATATTTCATTAATATTTTATTTGACAGATTTATTTTAAAGGAATAATATACCGGGAAGTCCCAAAGCTGAGAATGTAGATGTAAAATCATAATACAAAGAATAACGAAGTAATCCATAAGTCACTGAGCTGGTAGTGGATGTAAAAAATGGTACACTAAAACGTAGTCAACTTCAGAGTTCCCATCATTCCATCAGTGACCGCCATTTTCTCAAACCCTTTGTTGAATGTAGGGAAACACATTGATTTCAAGTTTCCTTATCATTTTTTAAGTATTAACTATAAATTTTTTGCTGTTGAAATATTTCCTGTGTATATATATTTTTGTTTCATTATATTTTTAAAAGAAAGCTTAAGCTTTATTTTTCTTATTCTATCAGGCTACCTATTGCTTTCATAGAATGTCTCATAGTGAGCAAATAGTGTTCTATTTGTTCAAAAAATGCTTAAGAGGGAAGAGATAAGATGAGGTATGGGATTAGGAGGTACAAACTACCATGTAAAAATAAATAAGTAACAAGGATATATTGTATAGCATAGGGAAACATAGTTATTACTTTGTAGTAACTTTAAATTGGGTATAAGCTATATAAAATATTGAATCACCATGTGCTATACATCTGAAAATAATATAATACTGAAGTAAACTGAACTTCAGAAAATGCTTCCAATTTTAAACTAAACACAACTGCAAAAAACTCAATATTTGGACGCTAGTTGGAAGATAATAAGAATCGAAAACAAGTGTACTGAGACTAACCAAAAAGAATAAGGAGAAAAAAGATAATCATAAAAGGTAAAAATTTCTTACAAAAGTAGAATTCCAATTTCAAAGGTCATTATTTTGAATTAAAAGTTAAAATACTATATTTTGGGTTTTTTTTAATTTATTTATTTTAATTGGAGGCTAATTGCTTTACAATATTGTAGTGGTTTCTGCCATACATTGACATGAATCGGCCATGGGTGTACATGTGTTCCCCATCCTGAACCCCCCTCCCACCTCCCTCCCCATCTCATCCCTCAGGGTCATCCCAGTGCACCAGCCCCGAGCACCCTGTCTCATGCATCGACCCTGGACTGGCAATCTGTTTCACATACGATAATATACATGTTTCAATGCTCTTCTCTTAAAGGGTGTGCCCTGCCCCCTTCCCTCCTGTTTCACTAGCATGGCAGCCAGGAATTCTCAGAGTTCAAAGCAGGAAGGCCTTTCTCTGACAGCATCTAAGGTTTTAGTGGGTGTTTATAAGCTACCCTTCTACTCATTACATTGGTTAGGACTCTTCAAAGACCCAAATTAAGGGACATTTTACAATATAACTGGCCACATGGCCAGTACTCTTTAAGGATATCATGGTCATGACAACAAATTGTTCTAGATGAAAGGAGACTGAGTAAACGCGACAGTTAAATGCAATGTGTGATCCTAGATTTGGATACAGAAAAAGGATACAAGTTGGACAACTGGCAAACTCTGCATAACATTTGTTATTAGATAGTGCTGTGTGAATGGTAATTTCCTGGTTTTCATACTGTACTGTGGCTATGTAAGATCATAACATTTAGGAAACCTAAATGTATACAGGATTTTTTGGTACTAGTTTTTTTTGTATATCTGAAATTATTTTAAAATAAAACATGAAAGAAAAAAAAGCATATGTGCCTGTGATCTCAAGTTTAAATCTCCAGCCCAAATCTCTTCCCTGAACTCCAGACTAGTTTACCTAGTGTGTTCAGTTTTCTGCTTCATATGTCCCTGTGATGTAAGACAAGAGTTCAAGTTGAGAAATTTTAAGCTTGAAATGTCTGTGTTCCATCACAGGGACATAAAATACTATATTTTGAAAATTAAGCTCTGAAAGTACTAGTCATGCCTGAGTATAAACGATGTATTACACTGTAGACAGCTAACCAGTAGGTGGACACTATATTATGCTTCAGGAAGAGAAAAAGAACACAGATAAAGTACAGAAACATATTGTATTTCATTAAAAAAGTTTTCTGTGTGACCATTTTGAGTAATGTTTTTTTGCTCAAAAATTATTTTATGAAGGTGAAGTGGCAGCATTTATCATATCTATTTAGCTCTCTTAAAAACACCTCCAATTCTATGGAGACCAAACTGGCCTCTTTCAGATTTCAACTTTTTCTGAGACAAATTCTACTTATTCACCATGCCACTGTTACATAATTCAGCTCAACGGTTTAGGCAGAGACCATTGTACCGGTATGGGATGGCACCTGTCTTCCTAAATCTCAGTCTTTTAACAACTCATCCTTTGTGGTTGGACGGGAGATATTTAATTCAAGATATAGTCTCTCCTAGCAACTCTGATTTTTAAACAATAAGAGATAATGAATATGCACTGCCACTTGGCACTGAACACAAAAATTAAAAAAAAAATAGATAATCAGCACACTGTCTAACATGAACAGTCTGTAGGGGAATGGAGAAAAGCAGTCTATCATTTCATGGCTTGCCCATGTAATTCCCAGAATTGGAATGATCAGACAAATTCTATGGTTTTTTCAGTTGCATGTCTTATAAATATTGGAAAAAGACAAAACAGAACCACATATGTGATCTGCTAGAAGACTGCATTGTTTCTCAATGAAACATTTAGCAAAACAGATGGCTGTAGAATTTTAGCCTGAATTTCAGAAAGCATTCTTATTTATATTGTATTGTGTTGTAAGCTGTGATTACACAATGCTAGAAATGTTTGAAAAGTGAAATATTTCAACAAATGTGCTGTTTGTTGGATAAAATGTTTTGACTAACTTCCTCCCTCAACCCCTCACACACACTGAGTCAAGGAATTTTGGAACTTGAATCTCATCACAGCAATCTCTATCAGATGTGGTTAAACAGCTAGTCAAAGGACCATTTTAGAAAAGTTTACTACGTTATGTGGTTAAAATAGCTTTTCTTCTTTCAGTATGAGCTCTTATACTTTACAGTAGCATAAACACACATTGATGGTAACATTTAAAAGCCCTATGAATATCCTTGGGGAGGAAGAATAGTTAACAGTGTCATAATATTTTTTCCATAATTTTTGTCAGAAATCATTTCAGGCTTTTAGCTTCTAAAATAGCTTTGAGTTCATGTTGGGATTTGCTAAATCTAATTCAAATGAGGGAAATGAAATAGTGAAATTCAGATATGCTTTAAAGAGTTATTTATAAAAAAGAAAAATAAAAAATAAAGAGCTATTTATTAGGAACAGAAATTAAAAAAAGGAAAGATATACAAAGCAGCACATTTAAAGAGTTTACAAATAAATTTTTTGTCTTTGTTGTGGTTGCTAATGTACACTTGGCATTTGGTTAATTCATGATAAAGATGGTATATTGATGAATATTAAGGTCTTATGCATATTGACAACATTAAACAAAAGATATAAAGATAAATATTCTATTAGGGTGTATTTCCGTAGAAATTCTGTATGAAGTGCAAATGTGCATGAGAAACTATGTTGCTGGATACTGGAGACACAAAAATAAGTAGAATATAACTCCTTCCCTTTGTTCAATTCAGTCGCTCAGTCATGTCAGACTCTTTGCCACCCCATGAACCACAGCACACCAGGCCTCCCTGTCCATCACCAACTCCCAGAGTCCACCTAAACCCATGTCCATAGAGTCGGTGATGCCATCCAACCATCTCATCCTCTGTCGTCCCCTTCTGCTCCTGCTCTCAATCCTTCCCAGCATCAGGGTCTTTTCAAATGAGTCAGCTCTTCGCATCAGGTGGCTAAAGTACTAGAGTTTCAGCTTCAACATCAGATCTTCCAATGAACACCCAGGACTGATCTCCTTTAGGATGGACTGGTTGGATCTCCTTGCAGTCCCAGGGACTCTTAAGAGTCTTTTCCAACACCACAGTTCAAAAGCATCAATTCTTCAGCACTCAGTTTTCTTTGTAGTCCAACTCTCACATCCATACGTGATCACTGGAAAAACCATAGGCTTGACTAGACGGACCTTTGTTGGCAAAATAATGTCTCTGCTTTTTAATATGCTGTCTAGGTTGATCATAACTTTCCTTTCAAGGAGTAAGCATCTTTTAATTTCATGGTTGCAATCACCATCTGCAGTGATTTTGGAGCCCAGAAAAATAAAGTCTGACACTGTTTCCACTGTTTCCCCATCTTTTTGCCATGAAGTGATGGGACTGAATGCCATGATCTTCCTTTTCTGAATGTTGAGCTTTAAGCCAAGTTTTTCACTCTCCTCTTTCACTTTCATCAAGAGGCTCTTTAGTTCCTCTTCACTTTCTGCCATAAGGGTGGTGTCATCTGCACATCTGAGGTTATTGATATATCTCCCAGCAATCTTGATTCCAAGTTTACACTTTTGCAATGGTCTTATTTTGATAAATACACAAATAAGGGACACATACTATCTTCATTAAATCATAAGTGTTGTGTTATAGTAAAAAAGTCCACATCATATGTCAGAGGGTCCATCCATGGACTGGCCCACTGATTTTAAGAATTTTAAGACTGATTTTAAGAATTTGTATAATCGATTTTATCATAAGTTAGCAATTACATCATAAAGTTAACAATTTTACTATAAGTTCTCATATTAGTGCACTAGCTACTCTGGGGTTAGTTTGATACCAACATCAAGACTACAGAAGTAAACTATGATAAAAAAATCTACAAGTAAAAAATGTTAGACAGGATGTAGGAAAAAGGGAAAACTAGCACACTGTTGATGGGAATGTAAATTGGTGTCGTCACTATGGAAAACAGTATGTAGACTCCTTAAAAAAATCTAAAACTCAAACTACCATATTTTCAGCAATTCCACTTCTGGGTACAGATCAAGAAAAAATAAAAACATTAATTCAAAAAGATGCACCTCAATGTTCACACTAGCACTATTTACAATAGTCAAGACATGGAAGCAATGCAAGTGGTCATCAACAGAAAATTAAGTAGTATACACAATGGAATACATCTCAGACATAACAAAGAGAGAAATACTGCCATTTGCAGCAATGTGGATGGAGTTGGAGAATAATATGCTTCATGAATAAGTTAGAGAAAGACAAAAACTTTATATTACTTATATGGGGAATCTACAACATATATATATATACACAAAACAGAAACAGACTCACAGACAAGAGAACAAAGTTGTGGTTACCAAAGAGGTGAAGGAAGAGACGAAGGACAAATTAGGGTTGTGGGATTGATAGATATAAACTACTATGTATGAAATAGATGAGCAACAAGAATATACTGTATAGCACAGGGAATTATATCCATTATCTTATAATAACCTACACTGGAAAATAATCTGCACAAATAAGAATCACCATGCTGTATACCTGAAACTAACACAATGTTGTGAAACACTTAAGTGAAAGTCATTCAGTCATATCCAACTCTTGGCGATCCCACAGACAGTAGCCCACCAGGCTCCTCTGTCCATGGAATCCTCCAGGCAAGAACACTGGAGTGGGTGGCCATTCCCTTCTCCAGGGCATCTTCCCAAACCAGGGATCAATCCTGTAATGTGGTAGACCCAGGTTCAATCCCTTTATATATAAAGACTGCAGAAGTGGAAAGCAATTTTTGTTCATATCTCTTAGGTTTCTAATTTACCATTTAACATCCTCAGGCACCTTTACCTCTAGTCCCATGGTTCTTGAATCTACACGGTCCTTAATAGCTCATACTATTAATTTTAATAATAACTGCCCAAAATAACACTTACATTAATGTTCACACTGCATTATACACTACTCTCAGCATTTTATATATATTAATCCTTAAATCTTATAGTAAATATAAAAGGTAGGTAATATAAGCATTCTCTTTTTACAAATGAGGTTTTGCTTTTTGAGTAATCAATGCTCCATCATCAACATATTAATAAATTACTCTATGCAACAAGTATTTAATGATCCCTACTCTGTCCCAGGCATTAAAGTGGGTGTGAAGGCACAACTTATGAAGAGCCCACTCTCTTTCTTCACAGTTTATAATCTAATGGTAGGGCAGTTAAATTAATCAATAGCTATAATATAATAATTTCTAACAAATATAAGAAAGTGCCTAAGGTTACCAAAAAAAAGGTCATATAAAAATGTCAGTAAGGGTCTTAAAACATTTCCTAGCATAGGAACGTTTAATCAAGTAGTGATTGTATTCGGAAAAGTTTGTGAGGGGAGCAAAGGTTACTCCAGACAAAAGGAACAGTGTCCATCAAAAAAACCTTTGAAAACATTTGAAAGCAGCCCTATTTGTACATAGATGCTTGCTGGGTGGCTCAGTGGGAAAGAATCTGACTGCCAATGCCGGAGTCACAGGAGATGTGGGTTTGATCCCTGGGTTGGGAAGATCCCCTCGAGCAGGAAATGGTAACCCACTCTAGTATTCTTGCCTACAGAATTTCATGGACAGAGGTCCCTGGCAGGCCCCAGTTTATGGGGTCACAAAGTGTCAGATCCCACTGACTGAACACTCTTTGTATGTAGCCATTTGAACTTCTGTTAATCATATGCTCTGTGAGAATGATTGGAGAAGTGGGTCCTTAACCCATGAGAGATCCTAGCTAAATGCCCAACAGGCAAATCCAAAGGATTTTGTGCCTTTCTTAATTCAGTTCAAATCTCATGATGTGATGAAATCTATGTCTGCTTGTTAAAAAACACGTAAAAGCTAAGATTATGATTAAACTTTATATAGATTAGAATATTTGATGGAGAGACAAGTGAGAGCCTAAAGAAAACTGGAAATTGACAGAAAGCATTTCACAATCATAAAGGTCTTGCAAAACATCCATCTTGGATGTTCTCCAAACTGTTAACTTTGTAGTTCTATCTAGCTCTGTGTAACTACATGTGACTTTTCTCCGAACTGCATCTTGCTACTAAAATCACTACAAATAACTACACTGCTGCAGTTGAAAAGACAGAATGTGTTATTAGTTTGAATAGTAATTTACATTTACTTATTCCTATACTTTAATCACTCCGTGAACCAAAATTGTCCCACACTAAGTATTTCAAGTAGTCAAGACATTTAGAGTATTACTCTAATGCTCAAGTGTTTAGATTATTAACTCTTAAATTAGGCGGACTTAGCCTTCCTTAATGTGGGCAGTGCAAGTAATCCTAACAAAACTTACTTTGTGGAAACTATGGCCAATATCTTGCCATTCAGGTTCCTCAGAACAGAGACTGACTGAGTTAATGACCTTTTAATTTTTTTTTTTTTAGATTTGTGTCAATCATCAGTTCCTTGTGATTATCACTGCAGGGACTATATTTTAGCTTAATCATGTGGAACCTTTGAAGCTAAACAAGGGGACAGAAGGCAGCCACCTTATTTCCCTCTATGCATAGGGACTCAAAGCACAGAAACAGTTCTCCAAATAAATCTCTCTCACAGTGTGATTTCTACTCCCTTGATTCATTCACAGTTGAGAAATGGATAAGAATTCAAGTGTTATGAAATGGGTTTTCCTTAGTTGTCTTTACAAAATATATATACAGAGCCAGGCAACACACTCTGGTTTACTTTCATTTTTGTTACTAAAACATTCAAAATGGTGGCAAGAAGAATGCCAATCTAGCATATTATATAAGTTTGAAATCAAATCCAACTCTGATCTGAATTTCAAAATTTGCTTCAGCAGTAATCTTTTTATACAGGTATTATATATAATTTAAAAACTAGAGAAAGCAAAGCTTTGAACTCATGGTAGAGTCAGATTTAGCAAATCCTAAAGAGAGAAATGAACTAAAGGGTGACATTCAAATAAATGGTTTCTTGGCTAATTCAAGCACTGAAAGTGAGCTGACTCCCAAATTACTTAGAAAATAAGACACTCTTTGTAAGCTCTTGATGTTTCTGACATCATATACATTTCTTTAAACTGATACAATATCTTAAGAAAAATATAAAATAAAACACAAAGCAAAAGCCATAAAAGTAAATATTACTATTGTTCATATATGGAACACACTATAGTGTGTTCAAAATTTATTATAATCCTATCTCCAATAAAATAAAGTATAAGGAGATGAATAGATAAGCAGACATATAATTATATACATAATTAGGAAACAACACAAAGACATATAACACAAAGTAATGGCATAGTGAATTGTAGATTATCAACAGAGTAATTCAACATAATCACTTATAAAGTACCACAGACACAAGGGAAAGTTTTATTTATTTTAAAAGCATAAGTTTCATGCACATTTGATTGCAACTATGGAAACTGCATGTACATGTATGCGTCTGTTCACCTTGCCTCATGAACACATCAAAATACATGAATATGTGGAACAACTCTTGCTGAAAACAACCTGGAGATGGACAGAAAGGCTCTTCTACAACCATGGTTGTAAAGAAAGATCCACAGGGAGTAAGACAGAAAGGGAGGAACAGTGATTGGGTCAGGACCTATGCCCTTCCCAGAACACACAGAAGAGGGGGTTAAAGGATTCTCCCTGGGGAGTGAGGGGTTCCAGCCATGTTAGGCACCTCAGCCCTAGGGTCTGATACCAGGACAGTAAGTCCCCTTTGCTGGTTTGAAAACCAGTGGGATTAACAGAAGGCTGGAAGAAACTGAGACTCTGCCTTTGAAGGATGCGAGCATGCAAGCATATGCTTGTTTATACCACCCCGCCCCCAGAACAGTGAGGAGGTTGGCTGAAAAGTACCTGGGGGGGGGCTCTGAACAGTTTACACGCTGACTGCTGCATGAAGAATAAACTGTGACGGACTGTGGTAGGCAGAATAATGCCTCCCCACATGCCACCTTATATTGCAAAAAAAAAGGACTTTGAAGGTGTGATTGTATTAAAGATCTTGAGAGGAGGAGATTAGACTGGATTATCCAGATGGGTTCAATGTCATCACAAGGGTCCTTAAAAGATGAAGGTAGGGAGGTTACAGTCAGAGACGTATCTGAAGATGCTATGCTGATGCCTTTTAAGAAGGAGGAGGGAGTCACAGCCAAGAAATGCAGGAAGAGGCATTTCCCAAGAAGATGAAAAAGGCAAGAGGACAGATTATCATTCAGAGTTTCAGGAGGGATTGTGTTCCTGCCAACAGCATGATTTTACCCAGCGAGACCCATTTTGACATCGAACCTCCAGAAATACAATAAAGTTTGTATTGGTTTAAGCCACCATGTTTCTGGTGATTTGCTGAAGCAGTCAAAGGAAAATAGAAAAGGGAGTAAAGATATAACTGGGGAGATAATTTGGGACTGATCCAAATAAGAATGGTGACTTGAACTAAGATGCTAATAGAAGAGCTGGCACCAAATGACTCCACTATAGATGCTACATAGCGCTTTGAAGGAGAATTGTAATAATTTACAAACAGATTGAATGTCAGGTGCAAGAGAAAGATTAAGGTCAAGAATGAAGCCCAGGCTTTTGGTCTGAGATACTCCAAGGGAGTTGCTGACATTTACCGAGATGGAGAGAACATGGGAAGAGTAAGAGGAAGGCCTCCAAGTGAATCTGTCAAACATCCCACTGGCTATTCAAGGAGAATTTCTGCAGTAAAGACTGAGTTTCAAAGGAAACTTTGTGAGTAACCACTTTTAAATAACATTTAAAGCCAGGCCATCGAGTCAGATCTTCAAATAGAGGGAAGAAGATAGAAAAGAGGTCCAAAAGCTGAGCTCTAGGTCATTTCAGCTTTTCAGATGGTAAAGCTAACGAGGAAATATCACAGGGAACTACAAAGACTATGAAGTAACAACAAATATAGTGGGAGAAATGAAATAGGTGAATATAATGCAAATCCTGGTGAAGGACAGAAGTCAGGGAGGAGAAGTGGGAAATTCATGTAGGAAATGTTGATGAGAACTCAACGAGAGAACCGAGAAAGGACTTATTTTAGCAAAAATGCTTAGGCTATTTGGGGCCTTGAAAATAGCACTTTCAGTGAAGTGTTAGGGGAATGAATCTGACTTGAAGAATTTGAGTAGTGCTAATTTGGAAACCATGGACACATTTCCTAACCTCTGGAAATGCCAGTTTCCTCCTCCAAAATAGAACATAATTACTCATATGCTATAAAGTTCTTGTAAAGATTAAATGATGTGCTTTTAAAGTATCCCTTATAATTTCTGCCACATAGAAAAATGTTAGCTATTTTCTTTCCTTTTCTATTCCTCTCCTATATTCTAGTGAAATAAATATATTCATATTTATATATTTTATACAATGAATATGAGAGAGACAAACTATGTGTACAATATGAATAAGATGTAAACTTTCTCTATATCTTAACACACTGATATGATCACATTAAATTCCATGTCTTGATTCATGGCCAATGACTGCTGAAGAATTTCTGTAAATTTCTATAAATTCACATTCTCTAAATGACCACTGGCCTGATATTTAACTGCTTCTCAATTAAAGGATAGTCTTATTCTCTAGATTAATTCGTTCATCTGAAAATGATATAAAGCCCTCCAAAATCATGTCTTAATATAAGAAAAAAACAGTTTAACCCCCTTATAAAACAAACACTAGTAAGTCCCAGCTAGTAAAGAAGCACAGCAATGCCAAGGGAAACCAAGGGAAGCAAACCCAGCTTATACTTTTTCATGCAGGTAATCTGCTCTCAAGACTTTTACTTAATGGTCACAAAAATGGATGGTCTACTTCCACAGCCATAGATTACCCACAGAAGAGAAAGAAGAGAGCAAAAGATAAAAGAGATATGTCAGCTAATTTAATTCTTTTAAAACAGGGTTCTTGTAAGCCCCAACCAGCAACTTTCAATTACATTTCATCACTTAAACCTAAGCACACTATCATTGCTATTGCTAGATGGGCTTGAAGGATGAGTACTGTTTTTTTTCAGCCTGATAGTATTAATAAAGGGCAGAAAAGAAGTTATGAAGGATAAGATACATCAAATCCAGAGTTTGTGTCTCTCTGATGGAGATGTCAACCCAGATACACACACAAATACCCCTTAGAAGGAAGCAAACACACAACACTCAAATGAGCAAACACTTTACAGATGAGCTGAGAGAGGTGGAGTTTTATGATGCAGAAATACACACTATTTTCAAATTGATTATTAGAAATATTTTTATTCTTACAAGCAAGAATTCTTCCGTTGGCCCTAAGCTCCAAAGCAAATGATCATAATGGAAACCAAGAGAGCAGTTTACTTTCATACTACTTCCAGGGAAAAAAAAATTGATTTATGATGCCAGTACAAATATTAATTAGTGAAAAGTAAATAATAATGAACTTTTACTAGAAAGGAGGCCAGGTGATTTTGATCATTAATTTCTAGCTCTCTAAGTCATTACGGTGGTAGCAACTTCTAGAAAGAAAAATGCTTATACATCAAAAGAATGATTTTTATGGGTATGAATGCTTAAACCTAAACTATATAATACCATTGATTTCAAAAAAATATTAAGTAAATATTAATTTTGGCCATAGTTTTATAAAGTGACAACTATAACAATAACAAAGAATGGTTAAAATCTGGGAAAACTCAGATCAGGCCATTCTAGACTCTCTCTGTGAGTTACCCAGGTGAAAACTCAGAAGCACTCAAACCATCACCAACTTAGAAAGACCAGATCACTCAGATCCATAAGTGTCTACAGAAGGTTATTACGGAGATGTGGAATTGAAGGAATCAGCCTGAGAAGCCACAGGATACACAGCAAAGGGGATATACAACTGCTAAATTGCTCATGGGAGTCAGGAGACAGATTAAGCAGTATTTGTTCCTAAAATCCTGTTTCTCCCTGTTTACTTTCCTTGATAGATCTGGCACCCACTGATCAGGTCAAATGATTCCTTTCCTGTCTTAATCAGATGCTATTGGTTTTAATAAGCAGAGATTATTAGGTCCCTCTTATCTAATAGCCAGGAGTCTGGGTTGAGAGACAGAAATGAAAATCCTTTTTCTCTTCAGTACAGTCTCCTTCCAAGAACTGCCCAAAACATGGTTTCAGGGATGTCATTATCCTATGTTACAGCCACTTCAAACAAGCTGCCAGCTGTCACTGACATTTCAAATATAGGTCCAGTACCAGCCATTTCACTTTTTCACAGTCCACTTGACAACGTCAAAAACTTCTGTGATGATGAAACGGAACTGATTGTTAATGATATGACTTCTGACACGGCAGCTCCTTTAAATAAAGCCTTGAATCTCTCTCTCTTTTATACATATATTTTATAAATGTATATATATTTATATATGCCTCTGTGATTTTCAAAATTAAATATACTTTCTTTTTCTAGACCTGGGGATTGTGTATTTAAATGTACCTGGAAGCATATTTAAATTAATCAGGCTAATCCTCTTGAATGAGATTTGGTATAATCTACACAGGTTCACCTTAGATTACTCAAGTTACTATGTTGAAATGGACTGTGCTGTCTACTGTTCTCTGGAAGCCTAGACTGAAGGTTTAATGCTTCTCGGGGAAGGAGGAATGATTGAAGCCTCCTTCCCCTCAAACCCCACAGGGGATTTCTGACAGTATTTGGAGACATTTTTGGCTGTCACCACTGGGCAGGTCAGGTGCCAGAGGCATCTAGTGAGTGGAGGCCAGGGTTGCTGCTAAACATCTTACAAATTATAGGACAGCCTCCAAAACCAAGAACCATCCTGCCATAATGTGGATAGTATGGGGGCTGAGAAACCCTTCTCTAGAGGGATACTGTGTTTCTGGTGAGTTGATTCAGAATCTTAGTTCTTGTGACTGCTGATTTTAAACCAATAGTTATAGAAGGTGAAATACACATATTTCATATATATATATACTGTATCTGACTCTTTCCAACCCCATGAACTGTATCCCACCAGGCTCCTCTGTCCATGGGGATTCTTCAAGCAATATATATTTCATTTGCATATCTAAATGAAAAATATATAGGTTTTCTTCTGCCATCTCATCTGATGCTAGCTTTTGTGAAATCAAACATTCTAAAAGTAAATTAGCTTGGCCTTCTGTTCTACAATTAAATGTGTCCATCCTTTTCTACCTTGTTGTCTGCCCCAGGTGCTGATTTATATCAGTGAGATTCAGATTCTCTGTGAGTCTGGCCATTCAGAGCCCAAAGTGAAGACTGAAAAGAGAGACAGGGGTAAGATTATATATTTTTTGCCTTAATTCCTTCTATATCATGTAATCTGTGTCCTTTCAAAAGTCACCAATCTTCTCCACATCATTTTTCCCTTTATGGGACCCCACCTTTCTCCCATTTTAGAATTAGGTCTACTAACTTCTCTACTGTCATAAGATCAGGATTGCTGACCTATTCCATATATTCTTCCTGCCCTGACACCAAGTTAGCTAGTTCATTTACTTGGTTGTGTCCGACTCTTTGCAATCCCATGGACTATGGCACACCAGGCTTCCCTGCCCATCACCAACTCCCAGAGCTTGCTCAAACTCAATGTCCATCGAGTTGGTAATGCCATCCAAGCATCTCATCCTCTGTCAGCCTCTTCTACTCCTGCCCTCAAAATTTTCCAGCATCAGAGTCTTTTCCAATGAGTCAGTTCTTCCCATCAGATGGCCAAAGAATTGGAGTTTCAGCACCAGTGCTTCCAATGAATATTCCGGATGGATTTCCTTTAGGATGGACTGGTTGGATCTCCTTGCAGTCCAAGGGACTCTCAAGAGTCTTCTCCAACACCACAGTTCAAAAGCATCAATTCTTCGGCTCTTGGCTTTCTTTTTTGGGGGGTATAGGGTACTTTATTGATGGTACACAAGAAGGCAGGGTCCCTAAGCCCCTCCTCTTCCTCAGGGCCTCAGGGATGGAAACTCTGTGGAGGTCAGGAGATTCTCAGTGTGGTGGAGGATCAAGGTGGTGCAAGGACTCCCCAGCAGCTGAGTATTCTCTCTTCCTTCATGCTCCTGCTGGGGCTGGGGGTTCAAGGACCTTATTCTGTGGAGGCCATGTGGACCATGAGGTCCACCATCATGTTGCTGCAGCCAAATTCATTGTTATACCAGGAAATGAGCTTAACAAAGTGGTCATTGAGGGTAATGCCAGCCCCAGCATTGAAGGCAGAAGAGTGAGTGTTGCTGTTGAACTCGCAGGAGACAACCTAGTCCTTAGTGTAACCTAGAATACCCTTGAGGGGGCCCTCCAATGCCTGCTTTATGAACTTCTTGATTTCGTCATACTTGACAGGTTTCTCCAGGCAGCAGGTCAGATCCATGACAGATATCCTGGGGGTGGGGACGGAAGGCCATGCAGGTGAGCTTCAAGTTGAGCTCAGGGATGACCTTGCCCATGGCCTTGGCAGCACCAGTAGAAGTAGGAATGATGTTCTGGGCAGCCCCTCGGCCATCACACCACAGCTTCCCAGAGGTACCATCCACAGTTTCTGGGTGGCAGTGATGATGTGGATGATGGTCATGAGTCCCTCCACGATGCCAAAGAGGTCATGGGTGACCCTGGCCAGTGGCCAAGCAGTTGTTGGTGCAGGAGGCATTGCTGATTTGAGGCAGTTGTCATACTTCTCGTGGTTCATGCCAATCACAAACATGGGGGCATCAGCAGAAGGCGCAGAGATTATGACCCTCTTGGTGCCACACTTCAAGTGAGCCCCAGCCTTATCCATGGTAGTGAAGACACCAGTGGACTCCACCACATACTTAGCACCAGCATCACCCCACTTGATGATGGCGGGGTCTCGCTCCTGGAAGATGGTGATGGCTTTTCCATCAATGAGGAGCTTCCCATTCTCTGCCTTGACTGTGTCATGGAACTTGCCATGGGTGAATCATACTGAAACACGTAGACCATGTAGTGAAGGTCAATGAAGGGGTCATCGATGGCAATGCTGTCCACTTTGCCAGAATTAAAAGCAGCCCCAGTGGCCAGGCGCCCAAACTGAACAAATCTGTTCACTCCAACCTTCACCATTTTGTCTCAGGGATGTGGCTGGCACAGCACCAAAGATGCAGTTGTCTGTCGAATGGTAGGTATAGAGAGCCTCAGCTTTCTTTACAGTCCAACTCTCACATCCATACATGACTACTGAAAAAATCATAGCTTTGACTAAATGGACCTTTGTTGGCAAAGTGATGTCTCTGCTTTTTATTATGCTGTCAAGCTTCGTCATAGCTTTCCTTCCAAGGAGCAAGTGTCTTTGAATTTCATGGCTGCAATCACCATCTGCAATGATTTTGGAGCCCCCCAAAATAAAGTTTGTCACTGTTTCCATTGTTTCCCCATCTATTTACCATGAAGTGATGGGACCCGATGTCATGATCTTCGTCTTTTGAATGTTGAGTTTTAAGCCAATTTTTTCATTCTCCTCTTGCACTTCCATCCAGAGGCTCTTTAGTTCTTCTTTGCTTTCTGCCATAAGGGTGGTGTCATCTGTGTATCTGAGGTTATTGATGTTTCTCCTCTCAATCTTGATTCCAGCCTATGCTTCATCCAGTGCTGCCACCAAATTTTAGTATAATTATTATGTAATTAAAAAGTCTTGAATTATTAACTCAAATGTATCATCTGTTTTCTGCTACAGACCTAATTCTGTTTTGGGAGTGTCTTTTGTGTTTGTCTAGTCTCTTGCGTTTAACTAGTCCACAGCTGCCCCTTTATGTCATGGCCACTTGAATGCTCTAACATCACACAAGAAGTAGCACCAAAGAGAAAAAAATAAAAATAGAAACAGTTAAAGCACAATAGCACATCTATGATGATAGTGGATGAATTATAACTTGTTAAACATAAACCTCAATTATCTTTGTTTTATCAATATGTAAGAATTGACAACTATTCTCAAGTTGGAAACTAAAATGGAACACAAACCAGCAACATGCCCTTGTGGCTAACCTAGTACTGTCAGGTTATGCCTTCACTCTCCCACATTCTTGCTACATGTCTCCTCCACATCTTCACCTTCCTACACCTGGCTGGCAGCAATAGCTTCCTAGTTCATGACCCAATCTCTCAACACCGATCCATTCAGCAAACCATTGCTACCCTAGAATGTCCGTTTGATCTTCCCTGCTGATAAGTTTTAGTGTTTTTTATTTCTTCACATTTTCCTACTGAACACTGCTTGAACTCCTTAATATTTTGCAGTCTGACCTCAAACTTCCTTTACAACCTTATCTTACATTCCTTTAGGAGTCTCCTCTACCCAATTTAGAAGTGATACATTCCCTTCACACCAATTTGAAAAAAAAAAAAAAAGTCTGAACCTCAAAGTCTAAACACAGTTATCTGTTTTTAGTTCTTTTCAACTGAAAATTGTATTTTATTTATTTATAGAAAGCTGGTTGACTAAGCGTGTAACTCAAACAAGCAAGTATGTGTTTTTTGTTGAGGCAACTCTCATACTCTTATTTGTAGGAGAAGTGTTTTATGTATACTTCCAGTTTAATTGCCCCAAATATCAAAAGGAGTTAAGATTTAATGTGAGTAATAACTTTACTTCTTCTTCAGAGCAATTTAAATGAAGAATATCATGGGTATTAATAGACTCTGGAGCCACCATGCTGATTCAAACTGTAGCACCAACAGTTCATCCATTACTGTTTTTGCATCATCAGGGAAAATATGAACACAGGATAAAAGGACAAAAACATTTCAGTATTACTAAGAAAATAGTTTTTGCTGACAAACCTATTAAAAGATTTTTTGAATCAGGAAGGAGGTGGGAGGGGGGGTTCTGGAAGGGGAACATATGTATACCCATGGCAGATTCATGTCAATGTATGGCAAAACCAACACAATACTGTCAAAAAATAAAATTAAATTGAATTAAAAAAACTAAAGGCCCCCCTAGGGCTCAATGGACCACATTTTTATAACTGCTCCTGTAAACACTGAATTAAGGTCTTCAAGCTGTTTCTGTCTTTCTCAGGAGCCCCAGGTTGTTGCTAATAGAAGACAAGAAATCATGAGTCAAAGAGAAGAAAGGTGGAATCTTGGAACTTATGTTCTGGTGTTCCATGTTTGCTCAGGGCTTCAGTTATGTGTTTTCAATCCCGTGTGTGCCTCTGGACCCTGAGCAAGATGCTGCTTCTCTCTGAAATTTTTACATCAAGCTTTCCAGCTGTGTTTCCTTTAACATTTTTATGTGGCATAGCAGAGTTTCCAAAATATTGCTTATAGTTATTAGTTTTCAGGTCCTTTGGTAGAAAATGAGCTTCTGAAAAGTAGAAAGCATATTTTATTCATTTCAGCACGCACTGCCTAGGGTTGGTACATGGTAGATGTTTTTATTTATTTATTTTAATTAATTAATTTATTTTTTTAAATTTTCTTTACATTATTGTGTTGGTTTTGCCATACATTGACATGAATCTGCCATGAGCATACATATGTTCCCCTTCCAGAACCCCCTCCCTCCTCCCTCCCGATTCCCACTCCCTGGGTCATCCCGGTGCACCAGCCCTGAGCATCAAACCTGGGCTGGTGATTGATTTCACATATGATAATTAACATGTTTCAATGCCGTTCTCCCATATCATCCCACCCTTGCCCTCTCCCATAGAGTCCAAAAGACTGTTCTATACATCTGTGTTTCTTTTGCTGTCTTGCATACAGGGTTCTCGTTACCATCTTTCTAAATTCCATATATATGCGTTAGTATACTGTATTTTTGTTTTTCTTTCTGGCTTACTACACTCTGGATAATAGGCTCCAGTTCTGTCCACCTGAGTAGAAATGATTCAAATGAACTCTTTTTAATGGCTGAGTAATATTCCATTATGTATATGTACCACAGCTTTCTTATCCATTCGTCAGTTGATGGGCATCTAGGTTGCTTCCACGTCCTGGCTATTGTAAATAATGCAGCGATGAACATTGGGGTACATGTGTCTCTTTCAATTCTGGTTTCCTCGGTGTGTATGCGAGCAGTGGGATTGCAGGGTCATATGGCAGGTCTATTTGCAGTTTTTTAAGGAATCTCCACATTGTTCTCCATAGTGGCTGTATTAGTTTGCATTCCCACCAATAGTGTAAGAGGGTTTTCCACATCCTCTCCAGCATTTATTGCTTGTAGACTTTTGGATGGCAGCCATTCTGACTGGTAAAGAGTGGCACCTCATTGTGGTTTTGATTTGCATTTCTCTAATAATGAGTGATGTTGAGCATCTTTTCATGTGTTTGTTAGCCATTTGTATGTCTTCTTTGGAGAAATGTCTGTTTAGTTCTTTGGCCCACTTTTTGATTGGGTCATTTATTTTTCTGGAATGGAGCTGCAGGAGTTGCTTGTATATTTTTGAGATTAATTGTTTGTCTGTTGTTCGTTTGCTATTATTTTCTCCCATTCTGAAGGCAGTCTTTTCACCTTGCTTTTAGTTTCATTTGTTGTTCAGAAGCTTTTCATTTTAATTAGGTCCCATGTGTTTATTTGTGCTTTTATTTCCAATATTCTGGGAGGTGAGTCATAGAAGAGGACACAAATAGATGGAGAAATATACCATGTTCATGGATTGGAAGAATCAATATAGTGAAAATGAGTATACTACCCAGAGCAATCTATAGATTCAATGCAATTTCTATCAAGCTACCAGAGGTCTTTTTCAGAGAATTAGAACAAATAATTTCACAATTTGTATGGAAATACAAAAAACCTTGTATAGCCAAAGCAATCTTGAGAAAGAAGAATGGAACTAGAGGAATCAACCTACCTGACTTTAGGCTATACTACAAAGCCACAGTCATTAAGACAGTATGGTACTGGCACAAAGACAGAAATATAGATCAATTGAACAAAATAGAAAGCCCAGAGATAAATCCACGCATCTATGGACATCTTATCTTTGACAAAGGAGGCAAGAATATACAATGGAGAAAAGATAATCTCTTTAACAAGTGGTGCTGGGAAAACTGGACAGCCACTTGTAAAAGAATGAAACTAGAATACTTTTCTAACACCATACATAAAAATAAACTCAAAATGGATCAAAGATCTAAACATAAGACCAGAAACTATAAAACTCCTAGAGGAAAACATAGGCAAAACACTCTCTGACATAAAACAAAGCAGGATCCTCTATGACTCACCTCTCAGAATATTGGTAGATGTTTTTTAAAAAATGAATGAAATAGTTTAGGGAAAGTGGACTTTCTGGCTGTGGTTAAATTATCATTGCAATGACTAATGATTGAAAAAAATAATGGTAGGCCTCTTTTATAAAGGCTTACCATATTTCAAGCATGGTTCTAAGTGTTTTCTATATATTTCATTTAATCCTTACACATTTTTACATTCTTCAGTTATTATTCTCAGTTCATCCCTATCTGTACTTTGTTGAAAAAGAAACTGAAAGTTAAAAGGGCAAGTGATGTTTTCCCCTGAACTCACTCCACTAGCAAATATTGGAGTCAGTATTCAATAATACGGTACTTATCTGAATGTTAGAGATTTCACATAGAAGATGGAAAGTGTGTTTTGGGGGGCTTTGCTGTGGACCTTACTGGTTTCTTTGATGGCAACATCATTGTGCATATTGATCTGAGAATATCAGGATCAGATAACTTTTTTCCCACCCAGGTAGGGCAGTGCTAAATATAGTGTATGCACAGATGGTGGAAATTTGGTTTCCTTGATGTTTTCATGACTCCGATTTGTTTATCTGTGACTTTTATTAAAATATATGTCTTTTCTTCTGATCCTATTAGCATCTTAATGAAAAACAAATCTAAACTTGTCTTATGTAAGCCTCCCTTACCTCACTTAGCTCAGGGACCTTATACCCAAATGATCAGTGGCCAAGCTGAGGAGGAGAAAAAACAGTTTAAAAAGCAGAATCACTCCGGATTGCTTTGAAATAGGGTCTCAGTGGGCTTCTCCTCTACAGAGACTATGATGCTTTTATTCTCTAGATGCATTTATCTCCTGGTAGCAGAGTTCCCCAAACTAAACTTGGAGAGACAAGTAAGCCAGGATTCCATATGTTGCTGCATGTAATGGAAAATATGCCTTGTTAATGATGGGGTTACCTGAATTCCTAACGCAGAAAGCATTTTCCAGCAGGAAGATATTTATGTAGTCACATTTTTTATTAGTGGGATATATTTAGTAATCCTAGATTAAAATAGTTTGAGAATAAATATTTCCCCTAAGGTCAAAGTAAATTAGCTATTTCCTACTAGACTGTACAGGAAATTTCATTCTAGGCTACAGAATTCTTAGGGATGTTTGTATGTTTATCTGTTTTGCTTTGCTTTTTAAGCAGTATACACCCTCACTACAGTATGAATTCCATGACAAAGTTCCTTCTCTGTATTCTAACCTTCTAAGATGAACATTCCTCCTATGTTCACTTTATCCTTCTCAGCTAAGACACTGTCATGTCAATATATTATCAAGAGTGTATCTCATTTTTACCATCTCACATCTGTCAGGCTGACCATCTTCCAAAAGTCTACAAATAACAAATTCTGGAGGGGGTATGGAGGAAAGGGAATCTTCCTACATTGTTGGTAGGAATGTAAACTGGTGCCACTACTGTAGAGAACAACATGAATGTTCTCCAGAAAACTAAACACAGAGTTGCCTGTGATCCAGAAATTCTAGTCCTAGACATACATCCAGAGGAAACTCTAACTTGAAAAGATATATGCACCTCAATGTTCAAAGCAGCACTATTTACTATTTAGCCAAGAAAAGGAAGCAACCTAAATGTTTATCAGCAGATAAATGAAAAAGAAGATGTCATATATGTGTGTGTGCACACACATGCTTATTTGCTCAGCTGTACTCAACTCTTTGCACTCCCTTGGACTGTAGCCCACCAGGCTATTCTGTCCATGGAACGCTTCAGGCAAGAATCTGGAGGGGGCTGCCATTTCCTTCTCCAAGGGATCCTCCAGACCCAAGTATCAAACTTGTTTCTCCTGTATCTCCTGTGTTGCAGGCAGTCTTTACCTGCTGGGTCATTGGAGAAGCCTATACACATACATGAAAGGTTTTGTTTCTGCCCTCCAGGAGTCTGCTTCCCAGTCCTGTGTAAGTTCTGGAGGCTTTCTGGTGGGGTTACACAATTGCACTCATCTCACACGCTAGCAAAGTAATGCTCAAAATTCTCCAAGCCAGGCTTCAAAAGTATGTAAACCGTGAACTTCCAGATACATAAGCTGGATTTAGAAAAGGCAGAGGAACCAAAGATCAAATTGCCAACATCTGCTGGATCATCAAAAAAGCAAGAGAGTTCCAGAAAGACATCTACTTCTGCTTTACTGACTATGCCACAGTCTTTGAATATGTGCATCATAACAAACTGTGGAAAATTCTTAAACAGATGAGAATACCAGACCACCTTACCTGTCTCCTAAGAAATCTGTATGCAGGTCAAGAAGAATCAGAACTGTTCATGGAGCAATAGACTGGTTCCAAATCGGGAAAGGAGTATGTCAAAGCTGTATATTGTCACCCTGCTTGTTTAACTTATATACAGAGTACATTATGAGAAATGGCAGGCTAGACGAAGCACAGGTGGAATCATGATTGCTGGGAGAAATATCAATAACCTCAGATATGCAGATGGCACCACCCTTATGGCAGAAAGTGAAGAAGAACTAAAGATCCTCTTGTTGAAAGTGAAAGAGGAGAGTGAAAAAGCTGGTTTACAACTCAAATTTAGAAAACTAAGCTAATGACATCCAATTCCATCACTTCACGGCAAATAGATGGGGAAACAATGGAAACAGTGACAGACTTTATTTTGGGGGGCTCCAAAATCACTGCAGTTGATGAATGGAGCCATGAAATTAAAAGATGCTTACTCTTTGAAAGAAAAGTTATGAGCAACCTAGACAGCATATTAAAACACACAAACATTACTTTTCCAACAAAGGTCCATCTAGTCCAAGCTATGGTTTTTCCAGTAGTCATGTTTGGATGTGAGAGTTGGACTATAAAGAAAGCTGAGCACCGAAGAACTGATGCTTTTGAACTGTGGTGTTGGAGAAGACTCTTGAGAGTCCCTTGGACTACAAGGAGATCCAACCAGTCCTTCCTAAAGGAAAATCAGTCCTGAATATTCATTGGAAAGACTGATGTTGGAAGCTGAAACTCCAATACTTTTGCCACCTGCTGAGAAGAGCTGACTCACTGGAAAAGACCCTGATGCCCTGATGTTGAGAAAGATTGAGGGCGGGAAGAGAAGGGGATGACAGAGGATGAGATGGTTGGATTGCATCACTGACTCAAAGGACATGAGTTTGAGTAAACTCCAGTCATTGGTGATGGACAGGGAAGCCTCGCGTGCTGCAGTCTATGGGGTTGCAAAGAGGCGGACATGACTGAGTAACTGAACTGAACTGATATCCATACACAGAGGCACAGACATACATATATGAGGGTACTACTCAGTCATGAAAATAAATGAGATAATGCCATTTGCAGCAACGTGGATGGAACTAGAGATTATCATACTAAGTGAAGTTACGTCAGGAAGAGAAGGACAGGGGCTTCCCCAGTGGCGTAATGGTAAAGAATTTGTCTACCAATGCAGGAGACATAGGTTTCATCCCTGATCTGGGAAGATCACACACGCCATGGAACAACTAAGCCTGTATACAGTGTGCTCTATTAAGCCTGTGCTCTGGGACCCAGGAGCCACAACTACTGAAGCCCACATGCCCTAGAGCCAATGCTTTGTAACAGGAGAAGTCACCACTATAAGCAGGCTGTACACTGCAACTAGAGAGTAGCCCTCACTCTTGCGACTAGAGAAAAGCCCATGAAGCAATGCAGACCCAACGCAGCCAAAAATTAATAAATATAAACAAATAAAATTTTAAATAAAGACAATAACTTATACATTTTAAAGAAAAGACAAAAGAAATATAACATCACTTAGGGGAAAACTAAGATGGCGGAGGAATAGGACGGGGAGAACACTCTCTCCCCAATAAATATACCAAAAGAACTTTTAAAGGCCGAGCAAATTCCAAAAAACAGGAACTGAATGCTGGCAGAGGACATCGGGCATCTGGAGAGGCGACCCATTGCTGACGTGAGGAGGTAGGACAAAAGAAAGAAAAGAAAAAACAAAGTAGAGGGAGAGACAAAGAGCTGGGGACGGGTTCCATCCCGGAAGGGGAGTCTGGAATAAAGAGGAAAAAAAAAAAAAAAAAAGAGGAGAAAGGTTTCTGAATACCAGGGAGCATTCTCTCTGGCAGATCTGCGGTGGATCTTGGAGAGCAATATAGCTGAGAGCAGAAGCAGATTAATAGCTAAGCCCTGCAAGGTTCGTATCTGTCTACAAAGCACAGCCGAGCAGCAGTACACTCGAAGCGGACTGCTCCTGCTCAGGGAGGGGCGGGCCGTGGGCTCAGGGAACGGAGCAGCCTGAGGGACCAAACCTTCCAGGAAAAGCAACCCCCCCCCAGGCCCGTGCACAAAACAAAGGGCGGTGAGGAGTCAACAGAGAGGCTGGGCAGCTGCAGGCTGCGGACCGGCCCAGCCCCCGCCTGAGAGCAGTGGGCATAACCCAGCCCCAGGGAGGCTAACCAAGACTTCTGGGGATTCTGGACAGATCGGTGCTGTGTACACCTTAGAAGGAGTGCTCAGCTGCACGAGCGGCTGGGACGGGGGAGAGGAGAAGCCCCACTCCCCAACTGTGCTGGGCGGACGACAGAGAGCCTGAGCAGAGGGGGCGGGGGAAGCCCTTTCACCAGGAGCAGGGCAAACTCCAAAGCGCTGAATAGACACTTAAAAGACCAGCAGACATAAGACGCTTAAGCTAGCAGAGCCAACAGCTTTGCAACTGACAGGAGTAACAAATTAAATCCCTGCC
>ML661325.1:5417918-5575862 GCA_007570785.1 Antilocapra americana
CCATTCACCATCGAAACAAAAAGAATAAAATACTTAGGAGTATTTCTACCTAAAGAATCAAAAGACTTGTATATAGAAAACTATAGAATACTGATGAAAGAAATCAAGGAGGACACAAACAGATGGAGAAATGTGCCGTGTTCGTGGATTGGAAGAATCAATATAGTGAAAATGAGTATACTACCTAAAGCAATCTATAGATTCAATGCAATTCCTATCAAACTACCAGAGGTCTTTTTCAAAAATTAGAACAAATAATTTCTCAATTTGTATGGAAATACAAAAAACCTCGTATAGCCAAAGCAATCTTGAGAAAGAAGAATGGAACTGGAGGAATCAACCTACCTGACTTTAGGCTATACTACAAATCCACAGTCATTAAGACAGTATGGTACTGGCACAAAGACAGAAATATAGATCAATGGAACAGAATAGAAAGCCCAGAGATAAATCCACGCAACTATGGACACCTTATCTTTGACAAAGGAGGCAAGAATATACAATGGAGAAAAGACAACCTCTTTAACAAGTGGTGCTGGGAAAACTGGACAGCCACTTGTAAAAGAATGAAACTAGATCACTTTCTAACACCATACACAAAGATAAACTCAAAATGGATCAAAGATCTAAGCATAAGACCAGAAACTATAAAACTCCTAGAGGATAACATAGGCAAAACACTCTCTGCTATAATCCAAAGCGGGATACTCCATGACCCACCTCCCAGAATATTGGAAATAAAAACACGAATAAACAAATGGGACCTAATTAAAATTAAAAGCTTTTGCACAACAAAGGAAACTATAAGCAAGGTGAAAAGACAGCCTTCAGAATGGGAGAAAATAATAGCCAATGAAGCAACAAACAATTAATCTCAAAAATATACAAGCAACTCCTGCAGCTCCATTCTAGAAAAATAAACAACCCAATTAAAAAGTGGGCCAAAGAACTTAACAGACATTTCTCCAAAGAAGATATAAAAATGGCTAACAAACACATGAAAAGATGCTCAACATCACTCATTATCAGAGAAATGCAAATCAAAACCACAATGAGGTACCACTTTACACCAGTCAGAATGGCTGCCATCCAAAAGTCTACAAGCAATAAATGCTGGAGAGGATGTGGAGAAAAGGGAACCCTCTTACACTGTTGGTGGGAATGCAAACTAGTACAGCCACTATGGAAAACAGTGTGGAGGTTCCTTAAAAAGCTGCAAATAGACCTGCCATATGACCCGGCAATCCCACTGCTGGGCATATACACCGAGGAAACCAGAATTGAAAGAGCCACGTGTACCCCAATGTTCATCGCTGCACTGTTTACAATAGCCAAGACATGGAAACAACCTAGATGCCCATCAACTGACAAATGGATAAGAAAGCTGTGGTACATATACACAATGCAATATTACTCAAACCCAACATGGGAGACAACAAAAGGAATGCAGATGTATAGAATAGACTCGTGGACTTTGTGGATGAGGGTAAGGGTGGGATGATATGGGAGAAGGGCATTGAAGCATGTTAATTGTCATGTGTCTAATCAATCGCCAGCCCAGGATTGATGCTCGGGACTGGTGCAGCGAGATTTCCCGGGGGAGAGGGAGGAGGGAGGGGGGTTCCGGAGGGGAAGCATATGTAAACCCATGGTGATATCATGACAATGTATGGCAAAAACAATGAAAAAAAAAAAAGATTTTGAAAAGAAAATTTAAAAAAAAAAAGAAATATAACATTACTTATATATGTGTAATCTAAAATATGACACAAATGAATTTATCGATGAAATAGAAACAGACTCATGGAGCAGACTTGTTGTTCCCAAGGGGGAGGGGAGGAAAGGAGGGATGGGTTAGGATTTTTGGATTAGCTAATGCAAAATATTATATACTGAATGAATAAATAATAAGGTCCTACTTATTACCACAGGGAACTATACTCAATATTCTGTGACAGACCATAATAGAAAAAAGAATATGAAAATAATGTATATATTGATATATATATAACTGAATCACTTTCCTTTACAACAGAAATTAACACAACAATGTATCAACTATACTTCAGTAAAATACATTTTAAAAAAAGAAAGTGTATCTCATTTTGTTTTCAAACCATTCAGTAGTTTTTTGACCATGGCCCACTGGAAGACACACATATTACATCATGATCTGTGTAAAGACACAATTTCACAAAGGGACTTTTCTCTTACAAAGTGTAACATACTTTGATATTGTTATATATTCTCCCTACAGGTCCATAAATTGATAATGTGTATATTTACAGGTCATAATCCTCAGTTTGAAATGATATTCCATTTTAAAGTAGTGGCTCTCAGAGAGTGGGGAAATTAAAGAAAAGCTTATCTAATATTAATGAATAAAAGTACATATTTGCTATAAGAACACCAAGAGATCACTGGTTCTAAATTTTTGCCATGAATGAGGCTCACCTGAAAGGCTCAGGGCTGGTGCACTGGGATGATCCAGAGAGATGGGATCAGGAGGGAGGTGGAAGGGGGTTCCGGAAGGGGAACACATGTATACCCATGGTAGGTTCATGTCAACGTATGGCAAAACCAACACGATAATGTAAAGGAAAAATAAAATAAAATAAAAATAAAATAAAATCATATTTAATGTATAGAAAAAATTAAAAAAGAAAGTCTTATTAATACATTCAGAGATCACTGGGCTCCATACCTGGAGATTTGATAAAGTAGATTGGTGAGCAATCTAATAAAATGCATTTTAAATAAGTTCTCAGGTAATGCTAATGCTGCTGGTTTGGGGGATACACTTTGAGAACCTAGGGGTTTTCACACTTTTGAGTCTAGGGGGAAATCAAGGATTTCTTCCCACATTTTTTTCCACCTGTCCTCAGAATTCTAAGGATGCCCCCTTGTGGCAAGTCAAGGAAAAAGTTAGGAAGACAAGACATCCAAAATAGCACTGAGGAAAGCAGTAGAAATAATTCTCACATATAAGGGAACAACAGAGGAGGAGATGGTTGGATGGCATCACTGACTCAATGGACATGAGTTTTAGCAAACTCTGGGAGTCAGTGAAGGACAGAGAAGCCTGGTGTGCTGCAGTTCATGGGATCTCAAAGAGTTGGACACAACTTAGCAACTGAACAACAATGAACGACTGTCCTCTAACATTCTCAAGGGTAACACTTGCACCCCTAATACTCATATCCCCATTGTCAAGCCTTCCACCTAACACACTTTTCCCTAGATACATCCAGAAAGAAGCACCAAAGAACCGGTGTGAACTCAGAATTCCAATATGTCCCTTGCTCCTGCAGGATTCTAAAACTCCTCCTACCACTTGAAGTCTGTTACTTCAGAACAAGCTGTTGTGCTATACAAATCCCAGCTGCTGTCAAAGCCAAACACTGACTGACACAGCTAATGACTACATCCCAAAAGATCGTTTGCTTATCGCTGCAGACATGTCTCATGTAGGTGGTTAGCCCTGAATCCCATGCCCTGGAACTTGCTGGTGCTATCAATGCAGGGGTCCACTCCAGGCTCCAGCGGTGATCTGAGGTCCACAATTAGAACAACCTTCCTCTCAGTGCTGAGCTCAGCTTCATATATGCAACAGTGAGGTGTACCAGATTTTCCGGCACAGAGCTCTTTTTCCTTTATTGATGCAGAATTGACACACACTATTATGTAAATTACAGGTATACAATAAATAATGCATAATTTTTAAAGATTATATTCCATTTATAGTTATTTAAAATACTGGCTAAAATATTAACTATATCCTCTGTTCTATGATATAACCTTGTAACTTATTTTATATATGCTAGTTAGCCCTTTAGATGCAATCACTAATCTTCACACACCACAATTACATAAACTAAAAATATCCAGACTTTAAAAATAAAGCTAAGGACTTCCCTAGTGGTCCTGTGGCTAAGACTGTGCTGCCAGTGCAAGTGACACAGGTTTGATCCTTGGCCAGGGAAGTAAGTCCCCATATGCCACATGGAGAGACCAAAAAATAAAACTGAACAATTGAAAAAAGAAACTAAAAGCCATCAAAAAACAAAACTACCTGCTTTAGAAACACAGGCCACGTTTCTTTGATTAGTAATGATTTGCCTATTTTTTCACCATCTGAAAATAATGAAAGGAAATTAAAATGATCATTTTTCTGCCCTAAAGGAGCTTATTATATACTTGAGGATATAAATACACATTGAATTTCTTGGATCTAAAGATTTTTCTCACATTCGAATATCTCTAAGACCTACTGACATTTAAATGTAGTAATGTTCATTTCTCTCTGAAAGTACAACTCTTTAATAAATCAGTGCCATGTTACTAATCTGTGCCATTTTGGAATCAAAATCAGGAAAATTAGAAACTATAATACAACACAAGAGGTTATGTAAATGTCTCTCCAGATATTTTTAGGCTATACAGCTAATGGGAGTCAATTTTTAATGATAGAAACCTTGAGAATGGAAAATGTAGACACTGACTTCTACACACACACACACGGTGTGCACAGATATCACTACTAATACTATTTATCACCATCACTATCCATAGTTATTAATGTAAATCTTATACTATTTTAATGTGAAAGGTATCTATTCCTCCTCTCTAGGAACCAACAAACCTCCAAGCAATGTTAATAAGCACAGAATAGCACTCAGGTGTTTATAAATTGTAATACAAAATAATTCTCAGCAAAGCATCCATAAATTCCAACCTAAAATATTAAAGCATGCTAATAAAATACAAACTTGCTTCTTCAATAGTTTTAAAAAGAATGTCTTTCTTGATACAAATAAATAGTGCAAATAAATCTGCAAAGTTTCAGACCTGAATTTTGACATTTTAATTGCAGGAGTGAGAATGAAAAAATATCTGTACATTTGGTTAGACTGGAAATGAAAAACAAAACAAAACACAGCTTTCCTTAGCAGCTTACATTTGCCTAGGAAATGGTAGCAAAAAAAAAATGAATGATGCAGTCTGGAAAACAATGTCATTCTTGAGCAAAGGTTGGCATCTGGATCTACTTATAATTAGGCAGTCAAACTAAGTTCTGCAGTCAGACTGAAGCCTTCTCCATAATTTTAAATATCCACTTCCAAATGCATATACGGTTTTAGAAATGCACAATGATGCTCTGAAATAGGTGCCCAGAATTTATCAACCAGAAGAAAACAAAAGTTTGTTAGTAAAACCATTTTTCTTTACAACCTACCTTTTATTTCTGTCTCATTTAGTAATAGCACAATCACACTGTGTGGTGTTGTAAAAGTTGATGAACGGTGCTTCGTTTTCTATTGGGATATCTCATTTCAACATACATTGTTGTTATTTAGTTGCTAAGTCCTGTCAGATTTCTTTAAGCCCCCACAGACTATAGCCCACCAGGCTCCTCTGTTCATGGGATTTTTCACTGGAGTGAGTTGCCATTTCCTTCTCCAGGGGATCTTTTCAAGCTAGGAACTTAATCCATTTCTCCTTGGTGGCTCAGACAGTAAAGAACCTGCCTGCAATGCTGGAGACCCAGGTTTCATCCCTGGGTTGGGACGATCCCTGGGGAAGGGAATAGCTACCCTTCACTATTCTTGGCTGAAGAATTCCATGGCGAGAGGAGCCTGTTGGGCTACAGTTCAAGAGGTCATAAAGAATCAGACAGGATTGAGCAGCTAACACTTTCTTTTTCACTCCGGCACTGGAAGGTAGATTCTTTACCACTGAACCACCTGGGAGGCTCTCATAGCTTTGTTACAGATACTCAGAGCAGAGCAAAATATATAAATGGTATAAATAAAATTATTTGCTTATCTAAACATATGTACAGGAAAATTTCCATAAATAAAAATTATAAATGCCCAAAGAACACATATAAGGGAACAATTATCCTTTTACAAGTAAACTCACTATATTTATTTAAATATCACATTCCTTGAATCCCCTTAAAATCTGATTCATAACATTTTGATTTGCATAGAACTTCACAGGAACACACTTCATATGAAGCATGGTATTTCCATGTCCTTTCAAAACATCGAAGTTCATATAGGCTTTATAGATCTGTGAAGTAAATTATCTTCTAGTCTGAATATGTTAATGTTACAGAAGAATGTGTCATTTACAGGGATGGAACTTTTACAGTAAGTATCTGTGAGATGAGTGAATTTGGACCAAGAGATTTACAGACAATGTCCAGCCATGTAAACTGTACATACGCAACCCTTGTACAATACTGCAGCTGGGGGTCTGATGCAGAGGAACGGAGGAGGCAGCCCGAGGGAACAGGATTCCTTTTATAGATTTGCAGCATGTCAGAGCATATATATGGAATCCTGGGGGTGATATTCTCTGAGGCTTTCTTAATAAGGGATAATACAGAGATATTCAGGGCTTCCCTATCGGCTCAGAAGGTAAAGAACCTTCCTGCAATGCAGGAGACCTGGGTTCGATCCCTGGGTTGGGAAGATCTGGAGGAGGGCATGGCAACCCACTCCAGTATTCTCGCCTGGAGAATCCCCAGGGACAGAGGAGCCTGGTGGGCCACAGTTCATGAGGTCACAAAGAGTCAGACACGACTAAGTGACTAAGCATAGCATGGCATGGAGATATTCACAAAAAAGAAATGATTTTAGTTGTATATGCCATATAAGCTTTGGCCAAAATTGAAGTTGATGTGGGGGAAGAGTGTGATTTCAGAGCTCCTAAGACTTCTAATTATCTTCCGCTTCACTTTTCCAATCTTCAAACTTAGGCCAAGATGGTGATGTACCAGGAAAATGGACAAAGGGTAAGGAAAGAGAGAACAAGGGAGGGGTGAGGGAGAGAGAGAGGGCCACCGATGACTGATATTTCAGTACAACAACATAGACATAAGAAACACTGCCTTGGGAGTCTCCTACAGAGAAATAGGGTAGCTTCATGGAGGTACCTTTAACTTCTTAATACAGCTAGCTTGGAGCTTGTCTTCTTCTGCCTGAAGTCTGGTGAACAATGGAACTTTCACGAGGACAGAGAAGGCATGCACAATATGTGTGAGCCTGGCCTTGCTCCCTTGCTGCCACCTTTTGAATACATCATCGTGATGCTCTGTGACCACAGAATTCCGGGAGACCCATGAGTTTCGTGATACTCAAAGTCACTACAAGGTCAGCATGTATATCTACTACTTGCTTCAAATCCAGAAAGCAAGCAGTGGTGTTCTAAGAAGTATGAATAACCAAGTAACTGGGTCATACTCTTCCCTCCTCATCTCTTTTTCCTGCACTAGCCAATCAGTGATCAGGAAAAGACAACAGAAAGAAAAAAAGGGGGAAACAGGGCAACTTGTACCGTGTTTTCCTTTCAGTCCTTTACTTAAGCTGAAGGTAGAGAGTACTGGTAGGATTTGCATGTATCGAGAGGATAAATAAGACCTGGGTAAAGTTTGTGCATTTCTGCTGCTATGATAAGAACAAAACACATAGGCCACCAGGAGCTCTGAAACACAAATCGTGCAGTTTCGGTGACTCTGCAAGAGTTCGGTATTATTTAAAACTTTTAAAAATAATTTTTAAAACATTAGAAAAATAAAAAGTGAAAGTCGCTCAGTAGTGTCCAACTCGTTGTGAGCCCATGGATAATACAGGGAATTCTCCAAGCCAGGATACTGGAGTGGGTAGCTGTTCCCTTCTTCAGGGCATCTTCCCAACCCAGGGATCAAACCCAGATCTCCCATATTGCAGGCAGATTCTTTACCAGCTAGCCAACAGGGGAGCTTAAAAATAAGGTTCTTAAAGCCCTCAATATTTTAACATTAAATTTAAATGTTAAATTTAAGATTATACTTAAAGCATTTAAAATTTAAACAAATATAAAACATTTAACATTAACAGTGTACAGTGCAAAGGTTAACAGTAAAATTTATGTTAAAATTTTTTTTCTTTAGTTAGAATACTCTTAACTAATATTGGGTTTCCTATATTGCATTAGTGGTAAACAACCCTCTGTCCAATGCCAGAGACATAAGGATGTGGGTTTGATCCCTGGATAGAGAAGATCCCCAGCAGGAGGGCATGGAACTTGCCTGGAGAATTCCATACACAGAGGAGTCTGGTGGGCTACAGTCCACAGTGTTGCAGAGTCAGACTCAATTGAAGCAACTTAGCAAGTACCCATCTAATAATTAAAAACCACCATGACAGGTAGAGAGAGAGAGTGGATACTGAAGAAAGGAAAACATATCATATCTTAGTACCGTTAATAGCGTAGTTTTGTTGCCTTTTGAACAAGGAGGCTTACCTTTCCATTTTGCATTGAGCTCTGCAATGGATGTAGCCAAGTCGGTATTAAAGTTAACATAAAATTTTAAGGGAAGAGGAGAGGATATTTTTCTTGTATCAGCAGAGAGAATGGAGTGCTACATTGTAACCAAAAACACTTACAAGGGAGTCTCTCTTATGACTCGGTTATTGTAGGAAATCTTGCACACTCTCACACATGGGTTCCCCAGATACGGTCTTATTTGCCACATAAGCTTCTCCACCTCTCACTGACATTAGTTAGCCTAATAGATTTCCCTATTTTAGTACAGGAGTACCCTTGGTGAATGTCATCGCTGCTTTAGTCCCAGGTCTGAACAGACACAGTTTATCCTACAACAACAGGCTATTCACTTGACTCAAACCATTACTGTCAGTTTCACGTGAAGTTCTGGCTTGAGTTCTGCTGGAAAGGAGGTGTGAAATCATCCAGAGGACAGGGATATGAGTGTAATACCCACTTGTCTCATCCAGGTTCAGGTTGAGGTCCACAAAATCAGGACACAAGATGCATCGCCCATTTGCTGAATACTCTACTTAAACTTTTAAGTAGAGTTTATTTTGTCATAATCACAATCAAAAATCTTAAATATGTATCCTAGACCACAGAAGGCAATCAGAGAAATGAGATGAGGTTTGAAGTCTTCCATGGGTTGGAAGTAAGACTGTACCATTTACTCGACAAGTTAATCACCCTCTGAATATATTTTCTCACTGATAGTGAATCAATTATATTCATATATTATTTTTCTCACAGAAGACAGAAAATTATAACCGAAGCAGGCAATCAATAGTAAAGGGGGGGGGAATGATTAGCTGCTATGTTTGCCATTCATTTGGCAATTAAGACTTAGAATTTCTTTCCCACATTTAGGAATTCTCTTCCATATGAAACAAAGTCCTCTATCAAAAATATAAAATGGCTAGATATTTAATCTCCTGACCTCTTCAGCAGTAAGACTAACTGGCATAACCCTGGGTACTCTAATCACAGGCATTCAGCTCCAACTTGAGTAATATGCTGGTGATGCACAGTATTGAGGACCGTCCAGAAGCTCTTCTGCTGAGGCTGGCGTGAGTTAAAGCAGACGGCAGAAGCATCAGGGGTGACCTTTCCAAAGGCAGAAGGAATAAGCTCCTGTGCTCTTTCCCAGGGGAAACAATCCTAGTGTTTGTGCCAGGGCAGCACTGTACCATCATCTGTAATACTGGTCCTCGGCTTCGGTTCTACTTCTCTCCTAAAGATGCTAAGAGCTGTCTGGTAACTTCTGAAAACATTTTCTGCTTCTATTAGCTAGCCTTGTTTTCTGTTGCTTGAACTAATAACCTGGATTGATGCATCAGATGATGAATCTATTCATAAATTCCAACAGGGCTTGACGATGCAGGGACAAATAATATTTCACTCTAAGTGAGGATTTCTATAATCTAGAATCTTATTGATGACTACACTGTTGAGAAAAACAATGGATGTTTATTTTGTATTATTTTAGGGAAATAACTACGAATTTGAAATGCGCAAGATCACTTTCAAAGGAATAAGGTAGCTCAAGGGTGTCTTTTGCTGTAAGTGTGCGTGGATTATATAAAAATTTTTATACAATATGGCATTCTTATTGCTGAAAGATATAACAGTTCCAGGGCCAAGTTCATAGAAGATTCTCAGTTAGTCAAGGCCTTTTAACTTGATTTTATTAAGTGCAGTATAAGGAACTGTCATACATATTTTCTTAGCACCTCACTTGCTGGACAAGTAGGCTGATATTTCTGCTGATCTTTAAAAACATACCAGGGAATTACATATCTGAAGCTCTCTGATGCTTGTGACCCCCCTTTCCTTTACTCAAGAGAATATATGTAAAAAGAGTCAAAGAGGAATTAAAAGGGTATTGGGATTTTAGAAATAAGAATTCACACATCTCTCTTAATCACGGTAGACTCACTAACTCCTTTGGTGGTAGAAAGAAATCCAATTACTACCAGCCTTGGGCATCCTAGCTTTTTCACTGGATTTATTTAACTTTCTTACTTGACCTTGCTCTGGTATCTATTTCTCTTTCTGGAGATTCTCTGAAACTCTTGGTTTGTCTCTTATAACAGGACGCAAATGTACCTCTTGGACTATATGTAAAACACTGTTTTCCCTTTGTTTATAACTATGAGATTAATATGATTTAAAATGACATTTTTTTCTCCAGTTTGGACCTCAGAGTTTTTTGCCCTCCTGACCCAGCTCTGTCTTCCCTAAGCTGCTTCCAGGCATCAGTCTATCAGTCAAGGTCTCAACCCTCTCCAAGGAACAAGAAGGGAGCTAGATCCCATACTCATCAATGAAAATTTTTCATCTGCAAGAAACATGATCTCCAACTAAAACAAATCTAACAAAATAAACGCTATGTCACTCAATGATAAATCTGCATTAGAAAGTGTGAGCCTTGGTACAGTCACTTAGAAATATTATGAGTAACTCAGAGGCATCATATTTTTTCATGATGTCCAAAGAAGACTGTCAATAGCTTTCTTCATGGTCCCAATACTTCAGCTGTATCTCCCACCATTACATTCTCACAGGAAAGTATCCCAAATAGGAAAGAAGGAGCAGGGATTAAATGGCTTTCAATTTTTACTAAGAAAGGGATTTTTTTTTCTTTAAGAATATACTTAGAGGATCTCCCTTCATCTCACTGTGTGACCCATCCTCTCTATAAAAATTAATGGTAAACAATATCTTTATTTTGTGAGTAACAAAGAAAGTGTTAAATATCATTTGGATATGGAGTCAACAGTGGGTGTGGTACCATGGATTTTATCAAGGCATAGAGAAGCAACATCTTGCAAAAGTCTCAGCTTTAAAATCCAAAGTTCAGGACTATAATTCAGATTTCAGTAGGCAGGTTATATTTATTGTGACTAAGGCATAAACTGTACTATTCAGTCACAAAGGTGGAACCCTTTAGTATCTGTAATGAATGTCTTCAGTTCTATTTCCTTTCATTGTATTGAGCGTGCTGTCACGAGCATGATATAAGGTAGGTATGACTGCAACAGCAGTGGAGCTGAGACATCCACATGAAGGAGATGAACCATACCAGTGCATTTTTCTGCAGGGTTTTGGATCATGGCAAATGAAGGAGTGAAAACTGCTTATAAAGACAGATGAGTCAAAGGCAGATATAAACCTTGCTTTGTTTGAGCCACTCTGCCCCAAGAGACTATGGAGATGCAATCCACAGTGGTAAATGTTACAGAAAAAAAAGGGATTCAGCTGAATACTATTCTGACTGCACCACAGAAAGTGCTGCCTACTTGCTGGGATAGCTTGTAAAACAGAAGGCTCTAGATCAGACATTTAAAACAGAATTTGTCACAGTACAAAAAGTCCTCAGTCAATATCCATGGTACATAGTTTGTAATTATCTGTGCTAATAGACTAGGTTGGACCAAAACAATTCCTACACATTAGAATCTTGTTTGTAAACTTTTACTCTTTTGTCATATTATCTGTTCCATAAAACTATCTTGAACTTGACTCATCAACATTATTCTATCTTTAAGAAGGGAGTTTAAAAAACATCAATGTAAAATGGCCCTGCAATGTCAGTAGCAATCGACTGTAGGGAACATAAGTGTAGCAATATAATGAAACATAAAGAAATCTTTCACTGACATTTTATTTTCATGACTGGATGAAATGGCCAATAATAATATTGATTATTTCTTTTTCACTACATGCTAAGCACCTTATTTCTTATGTATTATTTTTAATGATTATAAAAACCCTGTCTCAAAAATAATTGAACTAGCTTAATTCACTCAAGCTATGCAGCTAGTGAGTGAGAGATGGAGCTGGTCTTAAAATCCTAGGATTGTCTTATTTCTAATAGCTTGCTATAAACAAACCAGCATGTCTCATAATACCTGCTTTACTTTGGAACAATTACAGACAGATGTTTTCTTCTCAGATGCCAGACATAAGAAAGAAAAAGGGGAGAAGAAAAAGGGGAGAGGACTGCGAAGAGTTACTGCTACTCTCCTACGTAAAGGTCAAAGAAAAGACCAAGAATAAGGCTGACAAAATATTGCCTGTGCAGCAGGTATAGAAGTCATGATTCTCCAGAAAAAAAAAATAGAATAAATAGGATGTGTGCGTATAAGTGTCTAAATAGGTATAGATATAGATACAGATATGGATATAGATAAAGATATAGATATATATGGATGTATTTTTTAAGGCATTGTCTCACAGAATTGTAGAGGCTGGCAAATTTGAAATCTGCAAGGCAACCTGGCAGGTAAAAACCCAGGGAAGAGGTAATGTTGTAACTTGAGTCTAAAGGCAGTATATAGGCTGAACTTCTTTTTTCTCAATGACTTTACTCTTTTCTAAAAACTTTCAACTGATTGAATGAGGTTCACATAATGGAAAGTAACTGACTTTACTCAAAAGTCTATTGCTTTAAGTATCAATTGTATCTAAATGAATATCTTCACCATGATATCTAGATTGGTGTCTTACCAAAAACTGGGTACATCACTGACTCAATGGACTTGAGTTTGAGTAAACTCCAGGAGACAGTGAAGCACAGGGAAGCCTGGCATGGTGCAATCCATGGGGCAAAGTCAGACATGCCTTAGGGACTGAACAACAACAAGGGTACTAGAGCCTACTCAAATTACTCATCAAATCAGGGAAGTGACAGTTGAAAAATGCTACACAGAACACTGAGAAAACTTATACTGGGACAAATTACATTATCACTTAATGCTTTCATTGGCTACTAATTTTAATATATTAATTCTATATACATTATATAGAATTGACATTATTAATATTTCATAACACTAATTTTTATCATTATATGCAATAATATCACTTTCCTTCAATAAATTTAAGGCACAGAAACATTCAAGCAATACTAATTAAATAAGTATCAAACATCTAATATAAGCTATGTGATATGCCAAGTCCTGGGGATAAAAGGAGAAAAAAGGGCTTTATCTCTGTTCTCAAGAAGCTAAGAGTCTAATGAAGGGAGCAGAGAAACGATACAAAGCATAATTAGATAATTAGATAAAATAATTAGGTCTTCTTTTCACTACTAGTCTCAGTGTCAAAGCCAGGGTTATTATAATTATTAAAGCTGGATTAAGTCACTCTGGTCTGTTAGGCTGATAAAGGTGAGCTCTATAAATTCAAGAATGTCTTTTTGTCATGAATAATTTTTCAGCACAAATAGGAATATTAACAAATTTTCAAATCAGTAATAACAACTTGTTAGGAATGCAGTATATGCACATTAAGTCTACAAAAGTATAAATTGAAGCTTATAGATTTTATAGTTTCAATAAAACTTATTCTACTAATTTTGGATGTACATTAAAGTTCTAAACATCCAAAAACCACATAGGGACTAAATAAAAATGTGGAAAGGACCCTGCTCAGAGGATTAAATTATTGGTTGTTCCCAGAATCAGTGAGAAAATGGGTAGTTTTGACTTAGACCTGAGTTCAAGAGTCTGCTTTGTCACTATCAGTAGTGACCTTAAGGAAAGTTACTTATGCTGCGAAGTCCTAACTTATTTTTCCTGGTGATAAAATCAACTGATTGTTGAGAGTTGTTGTAAAGATTAAATATGATCACACAGGTGCAAGTGCCAAGCAGAACTTGAGAGTATAATGTTCATAGTAAGGGCTATTTCCTTATTTGTATTAAATACAAAACTTAAGATAACACAGGAAAACAGCTCATGAGACTGCCCATTATATTTTGTATCATTTATATTTTTTACTTTGGTAAAAAACTGCTAATGTGATGTGAAATTAAAAGGTTTTTCTGCACCTACATCATTGCTGCTGACAGACACACAGACACACACATACATACTCTGTGTGAAACACAGCACACACTTCTATATTATGAACTTGCAATCATTTAGAAACTCCTCCAACGATTTCTTTCTCTCACTTAAAGGTGTCTCATGTTTCTCAAAAGCAAAGAACACTTGAAATGCACTGGTTTGTACAGGGATAACTCATAGGCTTACAAGTTATCAAAAATACCAGACTAACAAGGTAAAGAGGGCAAATGAACATAAATAGTGAGGCTGACCTCTGTTCTCGTAGTTCTCTGACTATTGCATTTCTCCAGCTAATGGATTTAAGAAGACATTTGCCTCAGGATGTTTTGTGTCCTCTGAAGCTATTCAGTGACAAATACGCTTTCCATACCTTTGGCTTCATTCTGGAGAGCAAAACAAATTTTGATGAATGCTCCTTAGAACACTGTATAAGAATGGAGAGTCAGAGACTAAATATCAAACTTGAGGCTTGTTAGCTTAGATCACAAAAAGTTAGAGATGGATGATATCTATTTGACCAAGCTTCTCTCTCTTTTCTTTTCCTCCTTTATAATAAACAGTGGTTTATTTCATGGCATTCTGAGTATGTTTATACAAGAATAATATTAAGAAATGTTTTTAACTTTATATCATTCTAGCTTTTAGACTAACAGTATTTGAATGTGGGATGGTCTAATCTTTTTTTTTAATTAATTTATTTTAATTGGAGGATAATTTCTTTACAATATTGTGGTGGTTTTTGACATTGACATGATACAAGCTTCTCTTTTTAAAAATGCAGTGCCTGAATTATTCAGAAAACTTCATTGTCAGAAAGGCGACTTACTTTCTTTTCTTTAATTTCTAATTATAACATTATAGATATGCATTAAAGAAAATTATAAAAATAATTGGTTTGTGGAGTAGAAAGTATTAGAAGAACATAAAAAAAAGTTGTTTTTTTTAATAAGGTACATTATTGTGCTTTCCTATATAGTCTTTTATCATTACCCAGACAAAAGTCTCCTATATTTAGGAATTAAACTTCTTTTTAATCTTATGACACAAAAATGTTAGTAATATTAATAAACAAGTTTTAAATCAGATTTATATTTTTAAGTCCCAAGGTTGGAAATTTCCTCAGCAAAGTGTGCATCATTAAATTATCTTCTAACAGATGCAAAGATGCTTTTAAGATACTGTTTTAATTTTATATATTGGCTTATTAAATTTAATTATGAAATATTTGAATTATATAAAGTCATACAGTGTGTGTGTATATATATATATATATATAAAGCAGAATGCACATATAACAACTATGTAAAGTAACAAATATATAAAATAAGTTGCATATAACTGGCGTGCATAATAGTAATATAAACACTTGCGAGTACATTAACCTTAAGGTTTTTTCCTGAGGCTTTTACCTTTTTGCTGCTGTTGTTCAGAACACATTCTTTGTTTCCTCAGTTTGCTCGACTCTGTGTCATTCTGTACATTTGGTAAGACAGCCACCTCTTCCAGTCTGGAAGGAGAGGCTTCATGTGGGCGATAACCCGCCTCCTTCAACCTTGTTCACAGGCTGTCTCTCCTACCTTCGCGGTTGTCCAAGCAGCCTATTTGACTTTTAGTGGGGCTCAGCAGTTGAGGGCCGTGGGAAGATCCGCTGCTGTCCCAGGAGGGAAGATTTCAGTCTTCCTTCAGGCCAGTCGGAAGCCTGGCCCAGGAGGCAGCAGCTTTTAGAGTTCCTGGATATAGACATTCCTGCCGGACTGCCACCTGTGCCAGGAAATGTAGCATTGTCCCCGAGTGGCAGCCGCAAAAACTGGGCACCAGACAAGACCCGCCACCAAGAGGAAAACCAGGCCCCAGGCGGCAGAGCGGGCGCCGGGCATGCGTACCAGCCGCCCTCGGGGCGATGCTGCCACCCGGAAGCGCGCAAAGATGGCCGCCCGCCCGCCCGGCCGTCCTGCCGAGATCGCCTCAGCGGGCCCTCAGGCCGACACTCCAAGGCAGGCGAAGGGGACTCGGGCACACGACGCCTGGGCTCACCCTGATCTGACGCTTCACGCCGGCCCGGGAGGGCGAGTCCTCGCGCAGGAGCAGGTCAGAATCTTCTCAGATGGCGACAGGCGTGTGGGGCTTGTGGGCACAAGTTCCAGTGGCTTTCAAAAGCCAGTGTTTTGGAGGGCCTGTTTCTCAGATGGAGATCTTAAAAGCTGGCTAGCCTGATGTGCTGTGTTTAAAACCGTCCGTCCTCAGAGAGAAGCTCCGTCCTGTGCCTACTGCGGGACCGTGGGTGTCCAGCCAGGGGTGGGATTTCTGGTGAGATGCCGGCCTCGTCCATGTTCTTCCAAGTGGGCCTGCTCCCCGTTGCTCAGTGCAAGGTGTTGCTGAGCCAGTTTTTAAGTGTTTTTTGTTTGGTTTCAGAGAAAGTTGTGGGATATGTAACTGTAGGTTTGGAGTATGTGGGGAAATTAACAAGTTGGCGCCACTCAGGTTCTCTGGTCCAGCCCTCTCACCCCTTGTTCTGTAAACAGTGACTTTGCAGATTATGTAACAGCTGAGCTCCCTTATGCCTGGTGAGGAGGTACTTGCTTGGTCACGGGCTGCTCTGTGTGATATGCCGTAAAAGCTTCACCTCGTAAAGCCCTGAAGGGTTGTCTGGTGCTTCTGCTGCTGCACCAGCCAGCAGAGAATAAACCCATCTGAAGTTCCTAGGGCTCCTGTCATTTTCTCCCAGCCTCTTAGCTTGCTTGTTGCTTGCTGTGGGTTCAGGGAACAGTGAGTACAGTGAGATACAGCGAGACAGTCGGGGCTGCAAACAGGGTACAGAGTGTTTTGGGGAGGCAGTGTATTCTGGACTCCCTTACCATCTCTGTTGAACCTAAACTTGTCTAACTTAAGAAATAATATTCTTCTAGGATGTTCCTCAGTCAGATCTCTGCTTCTTCCTTCTCCCATTCAAGAAGTAGCTGGTTTCTTGAATTTGCTTTTTATTATTGTTTTTTACCATTCCTTTGACTATTTAAAACAGGTTTATCACACATAGATGTCCATAAAAACCAAATATCTTTGAACTTTTCATGTCCTAAAATCTTCATAGAAATGCTTCTACAGTGTATATATTTCTCTGTATCTTGCTTTCTTTATTTAACATTATCCAATAATCTGCACTGGTAAAGAATCTGCCTGCAATTCAAGAGACACCAATTCAATTCGTGGGTCAGGAAGGTCCCCTGGAGCAGGGATAAGCTACCCACTTCAGGGGTCACAAAGAGTTGGACACAACTGAGCCACTTTCACTTTCACCAGTATTCTTGGGCTTCCCTGGTGGTGCAGACGGTGAAGTATCTGCCTGTAATGCGAGATACCTGGGTTCCATACCTGGGTTAGGAAGATCCCCTGGAGGAGGACATGGCAACCTACTTCAGTATTCTTGCCTGGAGAATCCCCATGGACAGAGCAGACTGGTGAGCTACAGTCCATGGCGTGGCAAAGAGTCGGACACGACTGAATGACTAAGCACAGAACAATCATCTATAAGATGCCTCTTATGTATGTTATATGACAAGCAAATATAAATTGGCTACAGCCACTCTCAAACTATATTTGCCATCCAGAAAAAGTATTTTATGAACAATATTTTTTCTACTTGAGCCAAATAAGGTGTATCAAAATATTTAGTTTTTGATTTCCACTTTCTCTGTTCATGATCCATTTTGTAGCCTGAAATTCACAACAGTAAATGTTAACTTTGAATCTAAAGATGGCATCTCTTTCTTCTCAGGCCCAACTCTAAAATAGTATCTTTATTTACCTTCCGGGTATTTTAAAGAATAATTCTATGATTTATCAGCAAGAATAACAATACTAGGGAATTTGAAATGAAAACAAAAGGGCATGAATACCTGTGGGAGGTGCTGGGTGGATGGGAGAATCCAAGCAGAGGATGTTAAAGATGCTATCCAAATTTTAAAACGTTATACTTAGCTTTGTGTAACTTATATCAGTGATTTTATTTCTTCCAAATTTTAGAAGAGCTTTATCACATACATATTGCATGTATCAATATATAGAAGATAAGGACAATAATTAGGACCATTTCTAAACAAATTGAAAGGAGTTTTTTGTTTTGTTTTTTAAAGGGATGGATAATAGATAGAAAAAACTGTGCTGTAGTAGTCACTAAAATCCTGTTTGCATGACACCACATTGACTGAGTTCCGTTACTATTTATGTTATTTTCTGACAGTCACTACTACACAAAATACATTTGTATTCTGATTGTCTTTTATTATTTTTATTGGAGTTTAATTGCTTTACAGTGCTGTGTTAGTTCCTGCTGTACAATGAAGTGAATCAGCTATATGTATACATATATCGCCTCTCTCTTGAAACTCCTTTCCCGCCCCCGTCCCACCCATCTAGGTCGTCACAGATCACTGAGCTGAGCTTCTGTGCTAAATAGCAGGTTCTCACTAGCCATCTACTTTTCATACGGTAGTGTATATATGTATCAACCCCAGTCTTGTATTTCATCCCACCCTTCTCTTTCCCCTCTGTGTCCACATATTTGTTCTCTACGTCTGTGTCTCTATCCCTACCCTGGAAATAGATGCATCTGTACCATTTGTCTTGGGCTTCCCAGATGGCACTAGTGGTAAAGAACTCATCTCCCAGTGCAGGAGACATGAGAGACACGGGATCACTGCCGTGGTGAGAAAGAGCCCCTGGAGAAAAATATGGCAATATACTCCAGTATTCTTGCTAAGATAGCCCCGTGGACAGAGGATCCTGGCAGAGTGCAGCCATTAGGGTTGCAAAGAGTTGAACATGACTTACCACATGCCATTTTTCTAGATTCCACATATATGCATTAATATATGATATTTGTTTTTCTCTTTCTGACTTACTCAATACTGTATGACAGACTCTAGGTCCATCGACATCTCTAAAAATGACCCAATTTTGTTCCTTTTATGGCTGAGTAATATTCCATGGTATGTGTGTAATACATTTTTATCTATTCATCTATCATTGGACATTTAGGTTTTTTTCCATTAGATGGTAGGCACTGTTCTTAGAGTGGGACATAAGAAATAATGAAGAAGACAGAAGGAGTCATTGCTTGCCTTTGTCAGAAACTAAGCAGACACTGCCTTATGTGGATTTCATTGAGACAAGACATTTTAAGACTTCATGAGAAGTGAAGTTGCTCAGTTGTGTACAACTCTTTGCCATCCCATTGACTGAAGCCTACCAGGCTCCTCTGTCCATGGCATTTTCCAGTCAAAAGTACTGGAGTGGGTTGCCATTTCCTTCTCCAGGGGATCTTCCCAACCCGAGGACTGAACCCAGATCTCCCACGTTGCAGGCAGACGCTTTACCCTCTGAGCCACCAGAAAGCCCCTTTCAGACTTAGTCTAAGAATCAAAAGAGCCTAGTCTAGAATTAGATCTTAAGCCCTGAAACTTCACCGTGGAAGGTAAACTGCTAATCTGGCATTCCTTAAAATTATATTCTTAAAAATTTACGCCTGATTTATAAGCAAAAAGTGCACTCTCAGGGACAGAGGGACACATTCTACAGTGGAAACCTGCTCCGGGCAGAATGTATTCACTCTTGTCCTGAATAATTCAGCATAGACTTGAAAACTGAATACCAACAACTTATTAAAAAAGAGAAATGTTACAATTAACCAGGATGACCTTCCTTTGATGTTCCTAATTGTATTAAAACTCTTCACACATCTGGTTTAAATGTAATTTCATTATGATTGCATACTGTGTAGGGCAAGCATATGCAGTTTTGAATCACTGGGCTGTACTTTGCCTTCCATTTTCCTATCCAGAGTTTCCATAATTTTCTTAGCTTTTCTATTTTATTAGACATTTATGTAATCTCAGACATGTGCTCTGTCACCACTGAAGGCTCCCCTCTGCGCTTGAAAGCATGATAGACAACAAAATAAACTGCAGATAAAAAGGAGAAACTCTGTATTTAAAGTTTGCCAGTAAGAAGCCAGTGAGTTGTTGGAGGAACTGAAGATATAGGGTTCAATAATAAGGATAATTATATAACATAAATCCCATTCAACAGAGCCAGGCCAATCAGAGTTTGGCAGGATGAATTGATCACATCTGTAGTCAGTCAGGTCAGTTCAGGGTATGAGAACATGATTAAGAAGGTAAGTTTCATTCTGAGACCAGCAAGTCTGGTAAGATTCCAGACAGGTAGACAATCTCTGAAAAAGAGGACCACAGTTCTAGAAACAGACTCCAAATAAAGTTCTCTGAACTACTTCTTCCAGTAATAACACCTTTTTTAAGATCTACTATTTTTAAATACTAATTGTGCTACCATCATCAACCACTATTGTAAGCGTCAACTTAAGATGATGGTAGTTTGTTAATATCCTAAAATAGGTCAATCACCACAAGACTTACATACCATATTCTGTTCTTCCTAATCTGTAGAACTAGTTCACTGAGTATATATTATAATCTCAACTTTACAGGGAAAGAAACTTGTTTACTTTGTTTAATTTACTTCACATCATTCTGATTTTATCTCAAAATGGTAACAGCTTAGGCTTGAAGAAAATACCCTCCTATATAGACACAATGGTATTGCCTCATATGCTGAATGTCTAATTTTCTATACACTGTTTCCTCCACCACATGCATCAATGTCTATCATGTTATGTTTTTATTCATGGCAATAGGTATTTTATGAAATTATTTTTAAACTGTGGTCTATTTCTCCAACAAGAATGTCATGTCCTTGAGGACAGAGAATATGTTTGATTTGTTGCTGCATGTCAGAGCCTAGACAGTTCTTGGCACATAGTTGGCATTTAGGAAGTATTTGTTGAATGAATGAACAAAATAATATATTGAATAATAATCTGGTAAGTGGTCAAGCCAAGATGCAAGCAAACTTAGGTTTCCTTGAGTGGCCAGTGTTTATATTTCCTTTTATTTTCCTTTTACTACATTTCACATTTTACAGCCTCTTGTGGTTATCAAGTTATATATATTGTGACATCGAAAACCTCAATAATTAAAGTTTTGTCTGTTTAAAACAAACCCATCCCTCCATGTGTGAAAGGATTGCCATGAGTCTTCATGTCTATCACACAGTCATAACATCTGGATGGATTTGATTCTTGAAGGAAAATGTATACCCTCTTTGAGATTTATTAGGGCCTTTCCCGGTGGCTCAGATGGTAAAGAATGTGCCTGCAATGCAGGAGACCTGGCTTTGATCCCTGGGTTGGGAAGATCCCCTGGAGAAGGGACTGTCTACCCACTCCAGTATTCTTGCCTGGAGAATTTCATGGACAGAGGAGCCTGACAGGCTACAGATCATGAAGATGCAAAGAACTGGACATGACTGAGCAACTAAGAGATTGTAACCCAGATTAAATAATGCTAGATTCACAGAGGGTATATCAGTCTCCCCATCAACATATCAATCACAGTAATTCTTGAGAACTCCAAGGTGGGAGCTGAATTCAGCTACCAGAAAGTATAACATGTAGTTTTAGTTAACTATGCCATTAATATCAACTAAAATGTTTGAGTCATTTTAAAATATAAATAATATAAGTGTAGGTGGCTTTAAATAATAATCTTTATGTACCAGTGTTTTGAATTTATTACAGCTTGCAGAAACTATTTGAAATTAATGCATCCACTTATATGTTCATCCCTTTCATAAATATTTATTGAGCACCTATTATATACTTTTTACAACACTGAGAACAGTGTTCAGTTGCAAATGCCAAATGTCAGAGAGAATGCTAATTAATTCATATAATAGATTAATCGAACTATCCAAACAGATATTATTTAACCTTCTGTCTAATCTAGAAATAAAATCACCATCTATAGTCTGTGCTCCATATCCACAGATTCTACATTTTATATGTAGTCTGTTGGTATATGGAGGGTAGGCTGCCTTGATATATGGAGGGCAGGGTGTACTATGTCATTTTATAAAAGCAACATCCCAGGATTTTGGTTATCCATGGAGGTCTGGAACCATTCCCATGTGGATACTGTGGGCCAACTGTATATTAATGTTATTCTTGCTCTGTGGATTTTGGCAATTCGTAAGAGAAGGTATCATTTGTGTCTGACACACTAATTTTGTCCTATGACAATATCAGCAAGACTTACCAAAGTTTCTCTATCTCAGATTTGCTTGCTTATACATTCTTCATTCCTTCACAAAGTAGGACTTAAAACAGATTGCCTATTTTCCAGGCTATGCATTTAAGTCATCACTGCTCGCTCAACTTCAGTAAAATCTTTTGTGTGTAGAACAGATCTAGGAATGTGAATAAGAATTAGTAAGCTTTGTTGATCTCTAAAGTCTTTCTTATTATCCCATTTCATCTAGTCTTGAAAATGTATTCTCTGAGGTCTTCAATTGTAGCATCCCATCAATCTAGTTATTTGAGCTTGATCACAAAATCATTTTTACTTCTACCCCATCCAGTAAGGTTTCACATTAAAAAAATCTATCATTAAAATTTATCTGACTTCCTGTCCTTTATCAGCCTCCTGAATGCTCAATCATTCTTTCTAGGAATGTCCTGAATCAAGGGATCCAAGAGTCTTCATGACCTGGCTCTAACCGAAGTTTTCACTCTCCTCTTTTGGTACTTTCCTGTGACTCCTCCATCCACACCCCATCCCAGGGCTCACACACACATGTGCACACACACACATGTGTGCGCACACATGCTTTGTGCTTCTGTTTGCATTCATTTTCCCATCTCCATAACTCCATGGCTAGTTTTCTTTACTTAGGCTCTGTCTGATGAATTTCTGTTCATGCCCTTAGCCTGGCACCCTGATATCGGTACCAATTCTCATGAGGCTTTTTCTAAAATAAGAGGCTTTGTGCCAATCTATGTATTTGTCTATTACAGAAGTTGTCACATTTATTGTAATAATCTTTTCCCTTTGGCCTCTTTTATGGGACAATTTGATTTTCTTCATTGTAACACTGTAATACTTAGAAGAACTTGTGTATATCTGATAAATATCTCATGATTGAATTAGACTGTAACAGTGAGATGCTATAATTCTCTCAAATAGTTATTTTCTTCAAGTAATTAAATGTGAGAATCATTTTAATTTTAGTGCTATCACAAAAAACAATGAAGACACGCTATAACTTTCTGCATATGGCTTTTTTTTAAAATTTCTTATTAGTGTGCCATGGTGAAAACAAAAGTATTTTAGGCAATGTTTTACTGCAGAAATATAAATTTTGTTAACAAGGATGAAATGTAACCTTGTGATTACCTTGTTACTTACTTAGAAGTTAAGTGCTTAAAGAGTGCACTTCCAGGTGCAATATACTATTTAAATATCTCTGTGATAATCATGTAAAGAGAAATTTTAATTCCGGGAAGGTCAGATGAATCAGATCAATGGATAGAGTCACACTGCATGCCATAAGAATTTTATGGGCTTGAATTTACAATTGCAATATGCAAAGTATTGTCAAATTGTAAATTAACAAAGCACCCTAGATGAAATACTGAAGAAACTAGGAATGATTTTGAGCTCCAGGAATGTTATGAATTTATGTTCTTTAGTTTATGCACATGTAACTCACCAGAGAGATATAACAGGTTTGACTCCACAGTTCACATACTTTGTTTGCCAAAAGACATTTGGACATTGAGGGTAACAACAGCAGTTACCATTGCCTACTGTTAAATCTGCTGCAGGTCAGCTTTCCCTGATATAAAAATTAATCCCGTTACTCTCCTGATTGCAGTTGTTCAATGCGTCCTAAGACATAAATGAAAACTCCGTGGGTGGTATAGGAGGCTTTTCAAAAACTAGCTCCTATTAACTAAAATGATATCCTGGCACTCTCCACCTCAGCCATATTCTCCTGCTTGCAGTGCCACAATTAGCTGTGATTGCAGACCTCCATTTGTTTACATGTTATTATACCTGCTTGACCTTGCTTGTCTGCTCAGCAAATCAAACCTCATTCTGAAGTCTATTCCCTGACAGCCTATGCTATTCTACTTATGGAGAAGGGCATGGCAACCCACTCCAGTATTGTTGCCTGGAGAATCCCATGGACAGAGGAGCTTGGTGGGCTACAATCCATAGGGTCACAGAGAGTCAGACATGACTGGAGCAACTTAGCATGCACCCATGCATTGTACTAATTTTAAAATTCCATTATAGTAGTAATTATTATTTTTCATTTGAATATTACATTTTTAACAAGCATGTACTATATGCTTCCTGCTACCCTAGAAACAAGGGATATAGTGATGAACAAAAATATTTGTCATTTCTATCTCTAGATGGACATAGATAAGAGTGAAAATCAATCAGTATGAAAGCAATGATACTGCAGATGGTCCTGGACTTACTATGTTTCAGCTTACAATTTTTTGACTTAACAGTGATGCAAAAGTGATACACATTCAGTAGAAACTGAACTTCATATTTTGAGCTTTTCTCAGGTTAGTAATGTATGGTACAATGTTCTCTGGTGATGCTTAATAGCAATAGGAGCCTTACCTCTCAGTCAGCCACTAAAAAAACTGATACACACTTTTTGTACCCATTCAGCCATTCTGTTTTTCATTTTCAGTACAGTGTTCAATAAGTGATATGAGATATTCAATACTTTATTATAAAATAGGCTTTGTGTTAGATGATCTTGCCCAACTGTAGTTAATGTGATTGTTCTGAGAATGTTTAAGATAGGCTGTGCTAAGCTTTGCTGTTTGGTAGGTTAGATGTATTAAATATATTTTTGACTCACACCTTTCTTAACCTACAGTAGATTTATCAGGATATAACATCATTACAAGTTGAAGAAAATCTGTAATACAATAGAGGAGGTTGATATGAGATTATAAAGCAAGGAAGCTAAACCAAATGAGAGATTAAAGTCTTCTCTTTGGAAACTATGTTTAAGTTGAGACCTGAAGTTAAAGTAACTTATATAGAAACTTGAATTAATGAATAGAATATCATTTTCCTCAATATACTATGTATTTCCTGATATTTGTGAAATAATTTGTATCTTATAACATATGTATTAAAATTTACTTCTTAATGAAAAGTTGAGAAGTATGTTTTTAAACTTGAGGACTTATGGTCTTATAAAGGTCATTAAATTTTACTGTGGGTAGAATGTGAGTCCTCTCTAAATTCATATGTTGATTAAATGAGAAGAATGATCTGTGAACAGACATACTAATATAATGGTTTTCTATACTTTAAATTTATGGTCAACTTAGTTCCAGACTCTAAAGAAAGGCCTATTTGAGCATTGTAGAATGTTCAGAGGGAAGTAGTTTAAAAACATGTATAAATATAAACTTTAAGACTGAGATGGAGAAAAAGACATCTTGAGGAAACCTTGTCTTTGACCTTTCTCTTTGGAGGAAAAGTGTTAAGTCAAGAGGGACAGCATTTTAAATATATAAATATAAATATATACCCAAGGGAAATGGCAAAAAGGAAGCTAGAAACTGTAAAATTTTTATTTGATTGCCTTTTGTTTCTGTTCCTACTTTTCCAGAATAAAAAACATTGCCTTAACTAAGGCAACTATTCCATCCAAATATGAATTATTCTAGACTGGTCATAACCATGAAAGAAATACGTCCTGATTTGGTATAACCTGAACACATTTAATAAACTTTCAATTTTTGAACATATTTAGTTTTATAAAAATATCTATTTTGCCACCCTGCCAGAGATACAGATCAGTGATTACATTAACTAAAATACCATTTGTTTAAATGCAGTCACTCTAAGGCAATTTGAAACTGTAGCAAATAATTGCTTTGAGCAAGGCTGCTTGTGTTTAACATGGAAAGAATCTCTATTTACAACAAGGGTGCATATTAATAAGTCTTTGACTTAATATCTGAACCTTAGCACATACCGAAATTCAAGCTTTTTTTTTTTTTTTTAAATAAAAGTGAGAACATCCTATCCTGGGGGTGGCTAGTGGTCCATTACTTGACTCTAATGCTGCTTTCTGTAATGAATGCCTATGCTCATTTTACTCCATGACATTTAACTACCATCTATGTGAGTTTTTACCATCTCCTTTCTCTTGCTTGCCATATCTGTAGTAGATATCGGGGCATACATCCTCCTTGGGAAGCAATGTAGTGTTCTCAGACTACTTACCGATTAAAGAAAAATAGTGACTCAAAAAAAAAAAAAATAGTGACTCAAAAGTATGTTAAGCCTACATGAATCTCTGTCGGGTTTTTAGTGTAATAGTTTCTTTGGCACTTGAAACAGTTTGACACTTAAAACATTTTAAAAAATTGTTTTCTTTGCCTTTTTATCTTATAATTATCTCTTTTTCTCTCAGTCTTTGGGGGATACTTAAGTAAGACTATCTAGCATCTGTTGTATAGCTTTATCCTCTGTATGATAAAGTATAAATGAACTCAGCTGCTTAAATGTACATTTGTCAGATATATTTGCATTTTAAAACAAATAAAAAACTGTAGTCAGTGTGTCTTAGTGAGACAGACAAGTACCTACTCAGTGATACATTAGAATGTAAGAGGTTGGAGGTTCTATGATTTTGATATTTTATCAAAGAACATTTATCTATCCCAGGTTCACAAAGTTTTTCCCATTTTTGGAAATTTTTATAATTATAGATTTTAGTGCAGAATAAGGATTCAGGTCCATTTTTTTCTAACCTAGGCATATTCAAAGTTTCCAGCATCCCTGGCAGTCCAATTGTTAGGACTCCCCACTTCCACTGCCAGGGGATCCAATTTCAGTCCTTGGTTGGGGAACAAAGATATTGGAAGCTGCATGATGTGGCCAAAAATAAAAATATAAATAAAACAAAAAACAACTATTGGACAGTATCTTTTAAAAATCATAATAAATTGATAAATTTATCAATATTAAAATTTTTAATTTTGAGGGACAGTGTTAAGAAAAATAAAGGAACTGCAACCAATTGGGAGAAATATTTGTAAATCAAGTAACTGACAAAGTATTTGTATGAAAAGAACTCTCAAAGCTCAATAACAGGAAAACAAACTGCTCAATAACATAAAAGTAAAGAAAAAATTTTGATTACCTATTTCAAAGAAGCTATACAGATAGCAAATAAGCACATGAAAATATGCTACATATTTATTAGAAAACGGAGAAGCACAAATGAAAACAAAAGACAAAACTGACAGGACAAGTATTGACAAGGATACATGGATCTGAACTCTCATGTGAAAGAAAAATGGGATAGTTCTTCTCGAAAAGTATTTCTTTATGCAGTTAAGGATATGCTTACTATGCTTCCAAGAAATTCCATTTTGAGATATTTACCTAATAGAATTTAAAATGTGTATTCATACAAAAACATACATATGGTAAAATCTAATTTGATGTGTATAGCAGTTCTATTTATAATCACCCAAAACTTAAAATAAGCCAAGTGCTACTACTTAAAAGGTAGTACCTCAATACAATGGAATATGTTTGAACTATTTGAACTATAAATTAGCATTCAAAAGAAATAGACTACTCATGCATGCAATGACATAGATGGATCTCAAATAAGTTAAATCCAGAATGAAAAGATTACCATGTGTGTCCATTTATATGAATTTTTGGAGGAGCAAAATTGGAAGAACAGAAAATAAATCAGTGACTTCCTGCTTAGATGTGAGGATGAGGAATTGACTAAAAAGGGGACACTTTAGGGAATTTTGGGGGAGGGGTGATGGAATATTCTGTATCTTGTTTGTTGTGGTTTTACAATTGCATACAGTTATCGTAATTCAAAGATCTAGACATATAAAGAGTGAATTGTACTGTATGAAAAAAAAATACTATATAGGCACTTCTGGAATTATTGATAGCACAGTACCCTCCGCACATTCACGCCATAACTTCTATCCTATCTGATCCAGAGTAACCCCAGCCTAAAACTTCATGGGTCAAGGGGAATGGCACACTTCAGATAACAGATGCTTATTACAGAATGATGGAGGAGTAGAATGAAAAGACTTGGATATCAGGTATATAAAATGTAGTTCTACATGTTAAAATAGCCATGAGAAGTTGAGTGGGGAGGATGGAACTGAAGTTGTTAAATTACATTCTTGTTTGAGCTTACATACGTGTCTGACATGTATATGTCTTCTAAGGTATCTTAAACCTTACCTTCTCAGCTCATGCTGAGTTACATATGCAGCACTGCTTAGATTTGGCATTGGTTCATTTGATTCTTGAAAACCTATTACATTTTTGTTTTCATTAAAAAAAATTTAAATATAATTGCTTTCCAAAATTTTGTGGGTTTCTGTCATACATCAGCAAGAATCAGCCACAGGTACACCCATGTCCCCTCCCTCCCTAACCTCCCTTCCATCTCCCTCCCCACCCCACCCTTCAGCCTGCCGCAGAGGCCCTGTTTGAGTTCCCTGAGTCACATAGCAAATTCCCATTGGCTATTAATTTTATATATGGTATTGTACATTTCCATGTTACATTTTAAATTAAAGATTCCAATTCTACCCTGCCATCTGACGTTCTGAGATTTCCAGGTTCTAAGTTTATGTTGATAGGAATCAGAGGCTCCATTCTAAGCACAGGTCACTTCTGCCTTTATTTGGCTGCTTTTAGCCGCCTTGTGAGGTGGGTTATGAGCTCAGCTGAATACTTCCCTTATTCATTTTTATTCAGCTCAGCAAAGCTCCATTATGGATTTTCTTCTAAATGTGAACATGTATATGTTTGACCAGTCTTCAGGAGTCATTTTGTTATTAATCGAATTAAGTGTCCTCAGCTTTGGGTGGTAATTTTCAGTTCACAACCGTCTTAAGACGAAGATACTTTCAACTGCGATCAGTGAGAGCGATTGGCAGAAAGTGAAGCCTTGTATATTTCTGCTTCTTAGTCACAGACAGAAAGGACATTTGAGAATTGTGTTAGCGCCTACAACAACCTTATTTCAGCATAGACTGCTGCTTAGCGTCTGTTGAGCTGCAGAGTCAGAAGGAAAAACTGGTGACAAGGCACACTGTTAAGGTCAATAAAGCTGCCTCATTTTATCGTTATAAATTAAAAATCTGCTCACTGTCAGTTACACAATGTTTTTACTTTCTTTTGTGTATGAGAAAAAGCAGCTTTCTTTAAAACTGAGTAAACAGCATAATATTAGAATGTGTCTTTGTCCTTAAGTTATATGTAAAAGGAAAGCCCATGGAAAATGGCTTAACCAATGGAGGAAATAAACCCACGTGACTTGCAATTTTAGAAGCATGGCACCCAGCAGCATCAGTTTGATTCAGCACCTTCAACTAATCTGCTGTACCTTCTTCAAGTGTCGCCTTGCTCTTGTGTTTCTGTTGGTGGTTAACATCAGCTACAGAAACATGATTTTCTGTTTAGGTTGAACAAGATTGCAAGAATCTCATCCTCAAATATCAAATGAAAATACATGGTTTCAACCCTGACTGAAAAGTTTACTCCTGAGACAGTCTGACACAACTGAAAGACTGAACTGAACTGAGACATTGTGGCTATAAATGACATAAACTAGAGTTATAAGTCCTTAACTGAAGCTAGCACTAGAATTAGTAAGGGAGATGGGACTTCATTGATTGGAAAGGCCCATAGATTTCCAGTCTCTGTAACTAAGTGTAAGTTTAGTCCTACCAATCATTACGCTTATTATATTAAAATGAAGACAGGTAGCTGAGTAGAAAAATTGTTCACCACATCATAAAGGACCTACATGGGTGGTGGACAAAATGTCTTATTGATTTAATGGATTAAGTCATTACAGTAATGATCATTGTCATTTTGCCAATTAGTAACAACATTGACAAAACTCTTCACTATTCAACTTCTATGTCCTCATTTTAGAAATGAGCTTAGTTACTTCCTTATAGAGTTGTTATGAAAACTGAAAAAAGATAGTACATGTAAAAGCCATTCATCAATCAAAATATGCTATTTTTGAAATAATTTCTAAGAAGTACCCAGGCACTATTTTGTAAAAATCATTTGCAACATAGCAAAGCTTCAAATTGTGTTAAAATTGAAATATTCCCAAATACAAAGAGCTTACTTTTTTAATGACAGAACTTTCAAACTGGAGCATCTGAAAGCCAGTGCAGGAAAATACCAAAAACAAAAACAAAAATCTAAATTAGTTTGGAGAAGAAATTTTCTCTTTAAATACAAAGTGCAACAAAAATTCAAGAAACTATGTCTTTGTGGCAAGAACTACACTCTTCTTTTTGTTAGAAATAAATAATTGTGAAAGACGATTAAATAGAATTGCTTTAGAAAAGCATATTAATAGAAAATTGTGTGAAATGAGTATACTTATTTTTTAAGTATCTCTTTGCATATTTCCTTGCTTTTTGGAAGTAATTTTTCTTTAGCGTCTAAATTCCTGATCTAGACTAAAAATTGGAAAATATAAAGAAACCAAAAAACAAACAAAAAGCCCTACTCCTAAACTGACAAATTTGTCTCCGAGAATAGCCAAATTATCATCATAAGTATCCTTTTTTTTTAAACCAGTTTATATAATCCTTAGTTGAAAAGTCATATTAGCAAAACTGAGATCTATCTTCATATACACTTCATATGAGTGTGTGTATACATCTATAAATGTGTACATAGAGTTAAATAATCAGTCTAATCCTTAGCAGGTAAATAGTCCTTTAATGTTGCCTTTTAACAATTATGCATTTTTACTCGTCTTCCCTTTAAGAATTAATTTCAAAAATAGGAATAAAGGTGCAGTGGATATGAATCATAATATGAATCATGAATCATGATATTTTAGAATAAATGGATAATTTATTATTTTGCTTATTCAGGGAGTTGTTCATAGGCAAATACAATCAACTATATTACATATAAATAATTAAAAGTATGCTCACTTTGGTTTCTTGTAATTTGATTTCTGTCTAATTTCACAGCTACACTGATTACCAGTAAAGAATAAACTTGGTGAGAACAGGCAGTTCTTAGAACAATTAGAGAGCTTGATTAACTAGAGAATGGGAGAAGTTCTGGTTTGTTTTGTTTTTCCTTTGGCCAATGAGATAATTGAGGCCACTGGGTATAATGAGAAAAACATGCTTTAACAGGCCAGGAAGCACTGATTCAGGGCAAATGTACAGCTCATAGTATGGGAAGTAAGTATTTTTGCCTTTTAAAAATACAGAGTGCTCTAAATATCAAATAAAGGAAACCATATTACTTAGAACCATCTATTAGGCATGATAATTAAATCATAAAGAAAAGAACTGAATCCCCCCTAATTCACACTAACCATGTGAATTTGGGTAACTTATTGGTTAAGCTATATGCATATCTGTTTTCTCATCTGAAAATGAAAAATAATAAGGCCTACCTCTTAAATTGTCATGAAAATTTTATTATATAACATGTGTATATAGATAATCTCCTAATGTAGGCCTTTGAGTATCATAGATGCTTACATAGAAAAGTTTTATTATATTAGATTTTTAAAAACTTAAGTAATGATATCATTTTACTAAAAGTCAGAATTTCATTTTAAATAAAAAGACAAAAGAGAAAGGCCTTGGGATAGCTATATAACAGAGTACTTTAGTGTGTGGAAAAGCAATTTTATATTTTTGAACTTTTATTATGCATCAGGGCTCTGTGTGGTTATGGAATATTTGAGATGTAGTAAGAAAACGAACCTCTTCCCTCAGGGAACTCACAGTCTAAACTATACACTAGAATTTTTGACTATACTATTTAGTATAAATTGCTTTCACAGCAATTAACCAACCAGTTGATGGATATTTGTGATTAAACCACCGCTGTACTGAAGATTGTTTTATTGACAGAATAATCAATATAGGAGATTCAGTGTGTTCTTCTAAACAGCTATTAAAGCTTTATTCATTATTTTCTTAATGAAGGTTATTTGTTGGTATCTTTGACTGTATTTTCTATTCAAAGGGGGAAAAGATGTTACAACAAAGAAGATGGTTTGTAACTGGTCAATCTTGGCACAAGTCTGATTTATATTTTAGTAAATTTTCCATAAGATGTTATGGGAAAACCTGAATGGACATTTTGGCCAACTCTCTATTAGAGCTGATTTTGCTCTGAAGATTTCTCATGTGGAGATGTAGCTTTTAATGATGTTATTGTAACACCATCTTATGCTAGTGCTAACACACATTTGAAATTGTTGCATGTGGTTCAGTGGAGCTACAGTTGCTCCTGTTTTATTCCAAATCTATATCACAGTAATTTTTCAGAAGCAAAATATTAAGATTTTTAAAATGAGGGCATATTTTACAATGAAATAAATCTGGGAAAACTAGATAACAATTGTAGTGTTATATAAAACCAGATTGTTTAAGGGTTGACATTTTTTCTACTTTTTAGTGCATGTATAAAATATATAATAATTCCTCTGAATATCAATATTCTTTCTGTGCCTCAGTTACTAGTTGTAAAATGGGGAAAATATTTACCCAGTTTCCTCTTGGAATTTTTATAAAAATCAGATGAGCCTTTGCATTGACTCAATCTCAAATTAAGATTTTCTAGTCCAGTGTCCTTTTAAACCCTAATAGCTCTAGAAAACATTATCCTGAAGATTAGGTGGAGAGTGGCCCAGTAAACCAGAATTTATTTTTTTTCTCTTTTATTTATCATTGATTCCTTCCCAATATAATAAAAAAGTCACCAATAATTTCTTCCAAAAATTTAAAAAGTATTTATAATTGTAATTAGCTATATAAATCTTGGAGTGTATCAATGAATGCTTTCAGTTAATCACCTAAGTTTACTTTTATTCCATATTGATAAGTAATTTTGATAGTGCTGATTATTAGAATGCATCCTTTCCTGCTTATTTGTAACACAGCTTTTGTATATAAGTTTCCTTTCAGAGATAGGGGACTCCCCAGGTGGCTCAGGGGTAAAGATTCCACCTGCAATGCAGAAGTGCCAGAGATAGGGTTTTTTCTGGGCTCCCTTTATAGTTTCATCACTTAATTTGTCTATCCTTATGCCTATTTATATCATTTCAACTATTTTAGCTTTATTGTAATCCCTAATATCAATAGTTGGGCTTCCCAAGTAGTGCGGTGGTAAAGAATCTCCCTACCAATACAAGACATGCAAGAGAAACATGTCTGATCCCTGGGTCAGGAAAATCCCATGGATTAGGAAATGGCATACGGAGACGGCAATGGCAGACAACACCACCCTTATGGCAGAAAGTGAAGAGGAACTAAAGAGCCTCTTGATGAAAGTGAAAGAGGAGAGCGAAAAAGTTGGCTTAAGGTTCAACATTAAGAAAACTAAGATCATGGCATCTCATCCCATCACTTCATGGGAAATAGATGGGGAAACAGTGGGAACAGTGTCAGACTTTATTTTTTGGGCTCCAAAATCACTGCAGATGGTGACTGCAGCCATGAAATCAAAAGACGCCTACTCCTTGAAAGGAAAGTTATGGCCAACCTAGATAGCATATTGAAAAGCAGAGACATTACTTTGCCAACAAAAGTCTGTCTAGTCAAGGCTATGGTTTTTCCAGTAGTCATGTATGGATGTGAGAGTTGGACAGTGAAAAAGTCTGAGTGCCGAAGAATTGATGCTTTTGAACTATGGTGTTGAAGAAGACTCTTGAGAGTCCCTTGGACTGCAAGGAGATCCAACAAGTCCATCCTAAAGGAGATCAGTCCTGGGTGTTCATTGGAAGGACTGATGTTGAAGCTGAAACTCCAATACTTTGGCCACCTCATGCAAAAGAGTTGACTCACTGGAAAAGACCCTGATGCTGGTGATGGAGAGGGAGGCCTGGCATGCTGTGGTTCATGGGGTCACAAAGAGTTGGACACAACTGAGCGACTGAACTGAACTGAAGGCAATGGCAACCCAATCCAGTACTCTTGCCTGGAAAATCCCATGGACGGAGGAGCCTGGTAGGCTGCAGTCCATGGGGTTGCAAAGAGTCGGACACGACTGAGCGACTTAACTTTTACTTTTCATTTTCATGCATTGGAGAATGAAACAGCAACCCACTCCAGTGTTCTTGCCTGGAGAATCCCATGGACGGGGGAGCCTGGTGGGCTGCCATCTATGGGGTCGCACAGAGTCGGACACGACTGAAGCGACTTAGCAGAAAATGGCAACCCATTCCAGTATTCTTACCTGGGAAATCCCATGAACAGAGGAGCCTGGCAGGCTACAGTCCATGGGGTCACAAAGAGTTGTACATGACTGAACTACTCTAAACACACTACAATAAACAATAACTAAACACACAAACGATATCAACAGATAAGCCCTTTTGATATCTTCTTTAAAATCAACTTATTTATTGGTGGGCTTCTATACTCCCAGGGACGGGGAGCCTGGTGGGCTGCTGTCTATGGGGTCGCACGGAGTCGGACATGACTGAAGTGACTTAGCAGCAGCAGCAGATTTTTTATAAAGTATTTTAAATAAGTAATATCTATAAATTGAAAAATCATAAAAATTATAAAAGACATAAAATGTTTTCCTCCTACATTGTCTTATAATACCAGTATTATTATTATTCAAGTCTTGTGAGGCCAGCAGATTAGGAGAATATTGACATTAAAATGATTTCTACTCACAAGTCTCAGAAGGGATGCCATACCACTCCACATATGGCCACTTGGGGTAGGTAGCACCAAGGCACGCCAGAAAGCAAAGAAATTGAAGGCTAAAGATTGACCAGAGCCTTTAAAGTGGTTTCAAAAGGAGTAGGAGGGGAAGGGCAAATAGATTTAGTAAGGAGCAAACACTTTTCCAACAACCCAATAGACAACTCTATGCATAGGAAAACCACTAGGCTCTTCAAATATGACCTAAATCAACTCATTTATAATTTTACAGTGGAGGTGATGAATAGATTCAAGGGATTAGCCCTAATAGACAGAGTGCCTGAAGAACTATGGACAGAAGTTCATAAGATTGTTTAGGAGGCAGTGACCAAAATTATCCCAAAGAAAAAGAAGTGCAGGAAGGCAAAGTGGTTGTCTAAGGAGGCTTTGCAAATATCTGAGAGAATAAGAGACATGAAAGGCAAGGGAGAAAAGAAAAGATACACCCAACTGAATGCAGAGTTTCAGAGAATAGCAAGGAAAGATAAGAAGCCTTTCTTAAATGATTAATGCAAAGAAATAGAGGGGAAAATATAATATAAAAGACTAGAGAGCACTTCAAGAAAACTGGAGATATGCAGGGAAAGTTTCATGCAAGGATGGGCATGATCAGGACCAGAAATGGTAAGGACGTAATAGAAGTAGATTAAGAAGAGGTGGCAAGAATACACAGGAGAACTATGTAAAGAATGACCCAGATAACCACAGTGGTGTGATCACTCACCTAGAGCCAGACATCCTGGGATGCAAAGTCAAATGAGCCTGAGGAAGCATTACTACAAACAAAGTTAGCAGAACTGAGAGATTTCTGGCTGAGCTATTTCAAATCCTAAAAGATGATGCTGTTAAGATGCTGCTCTCGATAATGTCAACTAATTTGGACTCAGCATTGGCCACAGGACTAGAAAAGGCCAGTTTTCATTCCAACCCCAAAGAAAAGCAATGTCAAAGAATGTCAGACTGCTATACAGTTGCACTCATTTCACATGCTAGCAAGGTAATGCTCAAAATCCTTCAAGCTAGGCTTCAGCATGACATGAGTTGGGAAGTTCCAGATGTACAAACTCAGTTTAGAAAAGGTAGAGGAGCTAGAGATCAAATTACCAACATTTGTTGGATCATGGAGTTCTAGAGAAAAAAAAATCTACATCTGCTTCATTGACTACATAAAAGCCTTTAATTGTATGGATCACAACAAACTGTGGAAAATTCTTAAAAACATGGGAATACCAGACCACCTAAACTATTTCTTGAGAAAACTGTATACAGATCCAGAAGCAAGAGTTAGAACCAGACATGGAACAATGGACTTGTTCAACATTGGGAAAGGAGTTCAACAAGGCTGCATATTTTAATTCCATGCAGAGAACATCATGCAAAATGCCTGACTGGATGAAGCACAAGCTGCAATCAAGATCGCTGGGAGAAATATCAATAACCTCAGATATGTAGATAATACCACTCTAATGGCAGAAAATGAAGAGGAACTAAAGAGCCTCTCAATGAGGGTGAAAGAGGAGAGAAAAAAGCCAGAGAAAAAACTGGCTTAAGATTCAACTTTAAAAAAAATCTAATATCATGGCATCTGGTTCCATCACCTCATGACAGAAAGGAAAAAGTGGAAGTAGTCACAGATTTTATTCTTTTGGGCTCTAAAATCACTGAGAAAGGTGACTCCAGCCACACGAAATTAGAAGACCCTTGCTCCTTGGAAGGAAAGATATGCTAAACCTAGATAGCTTATCAAAAGCAGACATCACGTTGCTGGCAAAGGTCCATCTAGTCAAAGCTATGGTTTTTCCAGTAGTCATGTATGGATGTAAGAGTTGGACCATAAAGAAGGCTGAGTGCAAGACAATTGATGCTTTCAAATTATGGTGCTGAAGAAGTCTCTTGAGAGTCTTGGAGTGCAAGGAGATCAAAGCAATCAATCTTAAAGGAAATCAACCCTGAGTATTCATTAGAAGGACTATTGCTGAAGCTGAAGCTTCAGTACTTTGACCACCTGATGCAAAGACCTGACTTTTTGGAAAAATTCCTGATGCTGGGAAAGATTGAGGGCAAAAGGAGAAGATGGTAGCAGAGGACGAGATGGGTAGACAGCACCACGAGTCAATGGACATGAATTTGAGCAAATTCCAGGAAATTGTGAAGTATGGGGGAGCCTGGTGTGCTTCAGTACATGAGGTTACAAAGAGTCAGACATGATTTAGCAATGAACAACAGCAAGTTTGAATAATTTTAGGGGTCTCTGGGGTGAAGTATTGTCCCTGGTTGCCTGGTACTTTTTCCTAAGGTAATTAGAGCAGGAAAACTTTTGCCCAGAGTCTAAGAGTCTGTTAAAGTAGGTGGTGAGGGTAAGACTTTGAATCAGTTGGTTTACAGATGAAAGGAGTACTGTCAGATGAATCATTTACTATCTCTAGAAATTGGCTAGTCCTAGGAAAGGCAGCCTCTCCAGAATCTCCAGGGCTCCAGTTGTCAAAGTGACAGAAATACAGAAGATAAAAAGACATGGTTAATACTACATCTCCTTTCTCTAACAGACAGGTTCTCCCCAAGAAGCAGTGTTAATTAATTTATTTTCAGATATAATGTATGCATTTTCTAATATACATAATGTGTGTTTTCAAAAATAATTGCATCTTCTACTATAATGCATTTTAACTTTCATTAACTATACATATAGCAAGTTTATTCTTATCTGTGCTTCCAATTTTTAACTTAACAGGTTAGTTTTGCAAAATATCATTAGGTTGATATATTATGATTTATTTGATCATTCTTTTAATCAGTATATCAGGACACAGTGTATTTTAATCTTTTATTATCACAAATAACACTATAGGGGATATTTTTGTTCATATATAATTAACATATGTATGATTACTTATTGGAAACAGTTTAAAAGTGCTAAATTAAAGGAGTATGCATTTAGAGTTATGATACATATTGACAGATTTTCTCCATAGAGATCATATCAATTTGTACTCTCACCAGCATTTGAGAAAGCCTGTTTCCCTCACTCTTAAGGTCACTAGCAAAGTACTTACCAGAGTTTGCCATCTTGAGATAAACCATATTTTTCTTCAGATAAACCATGTTTCCTGTGTCTATGTACCTATATAAACATATATATAACATATGGTGGTGGTGGTTTAGTTGCTAAGTCCCGTCCAACTCCCATGGACTGTAGCCTGCCAGGGTCCACTGTCCATGGGATTCTCCAAGCAAGAATACTGGAGTGGGTTGCCATTTCCTTCTCCATATTATATATATATACACAATTATTAATACAGTTATATATTTTAAAATATTTAGAGTATTTGTAGTTATAGCAAATATATTTGCCTATTATATTTCCTTTTTAATATTCTCCCATCATGGTTTTTATATCAGTGCCCTACTGGTAGTATCACTTTTAGGAATTTTTGAACTATATAATGGTGATTATCTGTTTCTTGAAAGTCTGTTAGAAATTGCTTTAAACATTTTTGTGGCTTGCTTCTTGTCACAACATGTGGCTTGCATAAATCCATGTGAGTTAGGATTTATGACTCTCACTCATGACTTTTTTCTTAAATTTATTTATTTTTTTCTTTACATTATCATGTTGCTTTTGCCATACATTGACATGAATCCACCATGGGTATACATGTGTTCCCCTTCCAGAACCCCCTTCCCACATCTCTCCTGTTTCCATCCCTCTGGGTTATCCTGGTGCACCAGCTCTAAGCACCCTGTATCATGCATCGAACCTGGGCTGGCGATTGATTTCATATATGTTAATTTACATGATTCAGTGCCGTTCTCCCATATCATCCCACCCTTGCCCTCTCCCATAGAGTCCAAAAGACTGTTTTATATATCTGCATCTCTTTTGCTGTCTCACATACAGGGTTATCATTACCGTCTTTGTAAATTCCACACATATGTGTTAGTATACTGTATTGTTGTTTTTCCTTCTGGCTTACTTCACTCTGTATAATAGGCTCCAGTTTCATCCACCTCAGTAGAACTGATTCAAATGTATTCTTTTTTTATGGCTGAGTAATATTCCATTATGTATAGGTACCACAGCTTCCTTATCCATTCGTCTGCTGATGGACATCTAGGTTGCTTCCACATCCTGGCTATTGTAAACAGTGCGACGATGAACACTGGGGTACACGTGTCTCTTTCAGTTCTGGTTTCCTCGGTGTATATGCCCAGCAGTGGGATTGAGAGGAAAACATAGGCAAAACACTCTCCGACATAAACTGAAGCAGGATCCTCTATGACCCACCTCCCAGAATATTGGAAATAAAAGCAAAAATAAACAAATGGGACCTAGTTAAAATTAAAAGCATCTGCACAACAAAGGAAACTAAAAGCAAGGTGAAAAGGCAGCCTTCAGAATGGGAGAAAATAATAGCAAATGAAGCAATGGACAAACAATCTCCAAATATACAAGCAACTCCTGCAGCTCAATTCCAGAAAAATGAATGACCCAATCAAAAAGTGGGCCAAAGAACTAAACAGACATTTCTCCAAAGAAGACATACAAATGGCTAGCAAACACATGAAAAGATGCTCAACATCACTCATTATCAGAGAAATGCAAATCAAAACCACAATGAGGTACTACTTTACACCAGTCAGAATGGCTGCCATCCAAAAGTCTGCAAGCAATAAATGCTGGGGAGGATGTGGAGAAAAGGGAACCCTCTTACACTGTTGGTGGGAATGCAAACTAGTACAGCCACTGTGGAGAACAGTGTGGAAATTCCTTAAAACACTGGAAATAGAATCACCCATGCCTTTTTATTTGTTTTCTATTTAGAAATGCTTCATGTGCTTTAGGGCTTCCCTAGGTGGCTCAGAGGGTAAAGAACCCACCTGCAATTCAGAAGACCCAGGTTCAGTCTCTGGGTCAGGAAGATCCCCTGGAGAAGGAAATGACTATCCACTCCAGCATTCTTGCATGGAGAAATCCGCGGACAGAGGATCCTGACGAACTGCAGTCCATGGGGTCGCAAAGAATCAGACCCTACCAAGTGACTAACACTTTCACTTTCATGTGGTTTAAGTTCAAGACATTTTAATAATGCTGTAAGTCAAAGTTTAGGATTCCATGAGTTGTCCTTTTATTTTATTCATAAATGAAAAGAAATGGTTTCCAATTTAGAGAAATACTTTGCCCAAGAATATAATTTTCTTTTTTTTTTTTTATTATTGTTTTTGCCATACATTGTCATGATATCACCATGGGTTTACATATGCTTCCCCTCCGGAACCCCCCTCCCTCCTCCCTCCCCCCCGGGAAATCTCGCTGCACCAGTCCCGAGCATCAATCCTGGGCTGGCGATTGATTAGACACATGACAATTAACATGCTTCAATGCCCTTCTCCCATCTCATCCCACCCTTACCCTCATCCAAGAATATAATTTTCTTAATAAGTAAACTCACATTCCTTCATTTGTTCACACACATATACACACTAACACTGTTAGTAAAGATTTCTTAGTAGCATTAAGTTTAAGCATATTTTCTATGGAATTTCCTTTCTTTTTTTTTCTTTTGTTAATTTATTGGTTACTAGGAGATAGATTATGCATCTGGAGTAATCTTATTCTATCAGAGATATTTTATTGTTATTTAGTTGCTAAGTCATGTCTGACTCTTTTAGAGACCCCATGGACTGTAGCCCACCAGGCTCCTTCTGTTCATGGAATTTCTAAGGCCAGACAGGAGTGTTTTGCCATTTCCTTCCCAAGGGGATCTTCTTAACCCAGGAATCTAACCCGTATCTCTTACATTGGCAGGCAGGTTCTTTACCGCTGAGTCACCTGGGAAACTCATCAGAAATACTTTACAAGATATCAAAGAACACACCACAGCATAAATAAGCATATTCTCACTAATGCATTAAAATTGTTTGTGATCCTACCCTAGCCATCTTTGCTGTCTGACCTTATCCCACTCCACAGAGATTCAAAAGGAGGAACCCCACTCCCCATGGGATGTATTAATCACCATCACTTCGTTTTGTCTTCAAGACTGAGTTTTTATTTTTCTAAGTGAAGAGATAAAGCATGTCCTACAGATAACTGACCACAGGAATGAGGGCTGTTACCCTTTATTTTAACACTCCTTTACCTAAGTAAATTGGCCTTCACTTCATAACATGTCTATTGATATAATAATAGCTTAACCCAACAAAACTGTCACAGAGCTTACAAAATATTTTGACTTGCAAAATATAAACACGTTTTCCTAGTCACAGAGTTTCATTATTAAAAAAATAACTTTGTGTTTAAAAATAATTAAATTATCAGCATTTGTACTCTTGATATCCATTAGAAATAGTATGAGTCTATAGGATGTAAATTATTCTTCTTCTGATTTTGTATTCTTTTTACAGATAAAGAAATGAGACTTCTAGAGGTTTATAGAGATGCCATTTAGTGAAAGATTGCATTTTTTTTTTTGACCCTCTTGCTGGGCATTCCTCTGAGTTCATCATACTTACATTATTAATACTGAGTAACAGGGTGTAAAACAGCAGGGTGCTTAGCTGCATTTATAATCAAACATCAGCTGAGAAAAATGTTCCCCTTTCTGAGGAACTATCTATCATGAGTATTACCTCTATACAACAAGAGAAATCGAAAGAATAGTGAGAATACATCAAATATGATTAAACTCTATATTTAAATACCTTCACTTTTCACAACTCATCCTAGAGTATGACACTGTATTTGTGGAAAGTTAATAGAAACAAATTCATGTTTAATATGACATGTCACAGTTTATTTTTGATGCTGAGATTTTTTTCAAACAGTGAGAATTCAGTAGGATGTAAAAAGCAAACGCTGTCCTTTCTTTGGAATTTCAGTGGATTAAAGTGTGGTTAAACACTGAGTTAATTAGGTAAGGAAGCCAGAGATCATTAATGAATGCATTTGTAATACAGGAATATAAAAAAAAATTACACCAGTGACAGTCAAGTGCACTGACTTGGTTTAATTTTAGAGTTGAGAATCAAAAGTTTGGCAGCCAAATACGGCCTTTATAAGGACATTTTTGTGCCTACCATTGTTTTAAGGTGCCAAATTTCAAGAGCTGCTTGCAGGCTCCATTTAGGGGAAAGTACTTAATGCCCAAATTGGTTAATTGCATCCATTAATAATCAACAAATATAATATACAAACAAGAAAACTCGAAGTGTATTCTCATCACTTTCTCTTTGGACCACCTATACTAGGAATGACGTTATTATTTTAATAAGTGGAAATTAAATAATCTTTGCTTCTCCATTTCTAGCAGCATAAATTTTCTTCTTTTGCAAAATTCATGACAAAGAGGAACTGCTTGGCTCCAGTACCAAAGGATACCACTTCAGTGACTTTTAACAAAGAAGGATTGGCTAGACTAGAATGAGTGGAAACATCTTAGGCTATTCAGACCCAATGAGGCATGAACCCTAATGTGGAGCCACTTTGCTGTTAGATGGCAAAAATCGCTTTCTCCTTTTTTTTTTTTTCTTTTTGGTAAAGTTTCTTTCAAAAGTTTTTCTTTCCTTTTTGATAAGTATATTTTTACAAATTATTTAATAGTTTAAGTTAAAGCAAGTAAAACAATGAAATATAATTTCTTATCTCACTGAACTCTTTATAGATCATAAAATTGTGAGTTTTTTCAAACTGAAAGATATCTTCATAATTATCCAGCCCAAATACCCTGCTTTACGGAAACTGAGGCTTAGCAGTAAAAAATGACTTTCCAGATTCAAACAGCTGGAGCCTATAATCCTGCTGGTCATAGACTGCATTCTCCTATTCCCTGTCCATGCCTGTGTTTGTTCTAAGTCACTTCAGTCCCATCCAACTCTGTGAACCCATAGACTGTATGTAGCCTGCCAGGCTCCTCTGTCCTTGGGATTCTCCAGACAAGAACGCTGGAGTGGGTTGCCATCTCCTTCTCCATGGGTCTTCCAGACCTAGAGATTGAACCTGCATCTCTTACATCTCTTGCATTGGCAGTTGATTTCTTTACCACTAGTGCCACCTGGGAAGCCCCTTCCCTGACCATATATATGTGCTTTAATCTTTCCCTCTATAGCTGCCCTTCACAGTTGTCTACACAGAGTCCACCCTACCTCTTACCTGATCACTTTATAATATATGCCATTTCAGATTTCCTTTTTAATCAAAGCTTTTCTTATCTCTAGTCTAATGCTAGTAAGATATAATTTCTCCTTCCTTTACATCCCCATGATTCTTTTTTATTTAACTTTCAGGATCTAAGATGCACTTACTTTTATTATTGTTATTTGTTTCCTTACCTCAGTTCTTTTTCCCACCCTCCTTAGGCTATATGTTGTTTGAAGGAAATTGTATTTACCTTTGATGTTCTCTGTTATATTTAATGTAAAATTTGACATTTTTTAACATTAATTTCATTTTTATTGAAGGATAATTGCTTTACAGAATTTTGCTGTTTTCTATCAAACCTCAACATGATTCAGCCATAAAGCAACAAATAAATACACCTGGGAATTTTGAGGGAGTTTTGTTGCTTGTTTGTTTGCTGCAGCTCTAATTTAAGTCAGGACCCTGACTTCTGACTCTCAAAACAATGTAGGTTTTTTTTTTCCCTATTATACTGTATAGTAGGAAACACCATCAGACAAGACAAGCAGGATTCATGACTATTGAAATAGAAGAGAGAAACTCAATTCAATTCCTCCCTTGAAACAAGGGGTAGGAGAAGCACTGGGGAGACCTAGTGGAAAAGTGGGGATGTTAGTGAGGATTTTGGTAAAAAATGTGTTTAGGTTATCTGTTTACCTAAGTAGCTCTTTTCTAACTTGGGTTTCCACAGTCATACAGAAACTGGGAGATAGGAGTTCTTTTTTTTTTTTTTTTTTCCTAATAATGATATTTCCAAGGATGGCTCCCAGAACCTTGAGAAAGACTTTCCTATGTTTTAAAACTGACAAGAGGCTGGGAAAAGTTTTACATCACCAGGGGGAAGAGAAAGAATTTAGAGCTGCAAGTTTTCTAAAGTAACGCTCCAAAAAAAGAGAAGTCTGTGGTTTCCAGTCAGAAAGTAACCTGTCTGAAGTTTAGTTAAGCTGAAGAGATGGTTGAGTCCAGTGGTCACCATCAAGTGTATTATATTAAGTGTGATAATGTAATCAGTTTTGATACAAGTAATGGAAAAATCATGTCAAAATGTCTTAGTTAGTAAAGCTATTTTATATCTTCATAAATAGAAGTTCCAAAACAGTCAGTTGTGTTTCAGGATTGGTTAACAGAGCAGCCTAAGGATGTCAGGTAGACTGTTTATCTCTAACATTCTGCTCTGGCATGACCCCCATGCTGGCTAAGTCCTTCTCATGCTCACAAAATTAGAACAAAATTTTCAGAACTTCTTAATAGTGGTAACAATATATTCAATATAAACAGTCTCTTAATCAACTTCTAAGAAAGATCCCGTTAGGGGTTGACTAGAATTTGATCACATTATCCTTCCTAATAGGAACCTAGAAGGATGAATCATATAATCTCTTGATTATCTTAGCATTATCAAAATTTTAGTCCTGAATTCTTTGAAAAAGAGTGGATTTCAAATAAAGAAAAGAAAGTTTTCCTTTTTATAAGAAAGAACATAGAAATGATTATTGGTTAAAGAACCAGCAATGTGAAGAGAAGATACTAAAGAAAGTTATTAAGAGTTAAGACTCATTTATTCTGAGAATTAGGGAATAGATATTGATCAAAGGGTTCATGGTTTCACTTATGCAAGATGACTAGGTCCTAGAGATCTAACTCACTATGCAATATAGTACATGTAATTAGTACTCCTGTATTATATACTTAAAAGTGTGCCAAAAGGGTAAATTTTATGCTAAATATTCTTATCAAAAAAGAAAGGAAGAAACTTCTGGAGGTGATGATAAGTTTAGGTCATTTAACTTATCAAAATGTATATATTAAATATGTGCTGCTTTTTTGTATGTCAATCGTAGCTCATAAATATTTTATTTTTTTCTATTGAGTTGTCTGCATCTGTTTAACTGATGTAGAATACCATTATCTATCTTATGTCAAGCTCTTTGATGATTGTCTATACTCCAAAATATCTTCATCCAATCTGTAGCTTGTTCTTCTTATGACATTTGAAAAAATGAACTTAATGTTTACATACTCCAGTATTTTATGTTTCTATATATTAGTGCTTTTCTTACACGTTTAAGAAATTTTTGTCTACATCCAAATTTTGAAGATATTCTATATTGTATTTAAAAATGTTGGTTTGCTTTTTATTACCTATTTTTGATAAATTGATTTAGATTTATAGTTCCTCTATTATTGATTTTTGCCTATGCCATTGTATTAGTTTTATATGACTTATTAAACAGACTGCCACAAGGACTGCACAAATATGTTATCTTATAGTTCCATAGGTTAGAAGTCTAAGTCTGGTCTCACTGAACTACAAACAAAGTACCGGCAGAGCTGGATTCTTTTCTAGGGGCTACAGAGAAGAGACTCTTTTTCCTTTTCTTTTCCATCTTCCAAAGTCTAACCTCCTGTATTTGTTCACGACCCCCTTCCATATTCAAAGCCAACAAAGACCAGTTGAATTCTCCCCATATTACATTACTTTGACCTCTTCTCTCCCTTCCTTCACTTTTTTTTGAGTTAATTTTTTTTTCCATTAAAGGATAATTGCTTTACAGAATTGTGTCGGTTTCAGGCAAACTCTTCCTCCACCTTTAAAAACCTTTGTGGTGACATTAGATCCATTCAGATACTACAGGGTAATCTGTTTTAATGTCAGCTAATTAGCCACCTTGATTTCACCAGCAACCTTAATTCCTTTTTGCTAAATCAGGAAATATATTCACATTTTCTAGGGAAGAAACATGGACATCTTTGGGGGACCATTTTCTGCCTCTCATAGGTTTAAAAAAATAGAGTTTAAGTTCCATGTTTTTCCCATGTTGGTATTGAATTGACCTGATATCACTTATTAAACATTCACTGCATGGCTATATGGAAAATTAAGTGTTTGGTTCTTTTTCTTAAACTTCTTTTCTGTTCCACTTGTCTATACCTGTATTGACATCCTGTCATCTTAATTATTTCTCTCTTTTTGTAAATATTAACTATTTGTATCTGGTGGTACTGTAGCTAAGTTATTTTTACTTCAAGACAGCCTTGGCTTATCTTGGTTTTTTGAATGATTAGAAATATTTTAGACTGATATTATCAGTTTCCAAACATTTCTAGGATTTTTATTGTGCTAAATAAAATTTGGGGAAAAACTGACATCTTTGTAATATTTATATATTTAGATCTTCCTTCCATTTCCTCCATAAAATTTTGTATTTTTCAGTACAGAATCTTTAAGTTTTTGTGAGATTTATTCATAGCTGTTTGATCCTTTAGCATGTCATTTTTAAATGTATCCTTGTTTTTTAAATTTCATTTTCTGTTTGATGTTGATACGTGAAATGCAATAAATTTACCTGTATTGACCTTTTATTCAGTTACCTGATTATATTCATTTATTGGTTTGAATAACTTCTCTATGGACAGCCAAAACCTTGCACTGCTTTTAAGTTTAGCCTAACTTTGTAGGTATTTTAGTCCAGGAACCATGAGAATCAAGCAAGTGTTATAACTTGACACCTGAGAAGACAATTGATTCTCTAATAACTTCAAGAAAAGCTCTGCTGAATAGTCTGTCTCTCACCAGCTTCCCTCTGCCCCAGGTAGAGCCTGTATTCTCAGCCTCCTGTCAAAGCCCAGAATCAATGAATATTCCCCAGGAAAATCAGCCAGCAGAAGGTCAGCTGACCTCTCTGTTACATGTCCCTCTCCAGAACCTTAGCTCTTAGTATTTTAACTTAGTGTTTCAGCAGCTCTCTGATTCTTTTAAACAGAAGAGTCTTCTATTTTATCTAACCTCCCTGGTGTTTTTTTCTGGGCTGATCTCCGTCTGAACTTACAGGCATATTATGTGTTGGATTTTATCAAATTATTATGTAAATATATTGAAAAGATTACAGAATTTTTCTTCCTATACTAGAGTTTCTAGTATTGTGGTGGTTTAGTCACTAAAGTCTTGTCCAACTCTTGCAACCCCATGGACTGTAGCCCATCAGACTCTTTGTTCATGGGATTCTCTAGGCAAGAATACTGGAGTGGGTTGCCATTTCCTTCTCCAGGGTATCTTCCCAACCTAGGAATTGAACCCAGGTCTGCTGCATTGCAGGCAGATTCTTTACTGACTGAGCTGTGAGGGAATGACACGTCTCAGCCTTTTGGCTAAGATCAAGTGTAGTATTATAATAAAATATATTTCATTACCTTTGTAAACGTCTGGGAAAGATTGAAGGCAAGAAGAGAAGAGGACAGTAGAGGATGAGATGGTTAGTTAGCATCATTGACTCATGGGGCATGAATTTAAGCAAACTCTGGGGGATAGTGAAAGACAGGAGCCTGACATGCTGCAGTCCGTGGGCTTACAAAGAGTTAGACACCATTTAGTGACTTAACAACAAACCCATTTTGATTATTTTTAATAACATTTATTTTTATTATTTTTTTTACACTTATTGGTTGTTTTTTTACTCACTTTTTAACTCAGAAGTTTAGTTTGCTAAGTTTTAGCCTTTGTGTAAAAACATAAATGTTCATACTCATAAATTTAACTATAAGCACCATTTTAGGCATACTTCAAAATATTAAAATAGAGTATTTTGTCTGCAGTGTTAAATATTTTTAGTATATATTTCAGTAGCTATTTTAAATAATTTTTTCTTTTTGATCATAAGTTATTTGGAAGAGTGTTTATAATTTTAAAAGCATGAGTATTTAGGTATAATATTAATAATGAATTCAAATGTAATTAAATCATGGTTGAAAAATCATGACATAAAGAATATAAACTCTCTAAGTTTATTGAAAATGGTTATGATCTAATGTTGTCCATTGTTAGAAATATCCCTTTTATATTTGAAACAATATTCTAAATTTGGGATACAAATTTCTGTATATATCCAGATAAACTTTGTAAATAATTGCTATTTAAATCTTCTATATCCTACTCTTTGTTATTCTTAGCTATTGATTGATTCTTCCTCTCTCAGATACTTTCATTTTAAAACTTGGTTTGTGAATTTATGTTATTTAACTAAGGAAATAATGTAAGGTTTGTCTTTACACAGGTGGAGAAGTAGATGACAGAGGATGAGATGGTTGGATGGCATCACCAACTCGGTGGACATGAGTTTGAGCAAGTTCCAGAAGTTGGTGATGGACAGGAATACCTGGCGTGCTGCAGTCTATAGGGTCACAAAGAGTTAGACACAGCTGAGTGACTGAACTGAACTGAACTAAAGGTTTGTGCGGATCATTTGTTTTTTTGCACAGGCTTTAGACTGGTATTGCCAGAAATTTTTAAAGGGGTAACCTAGCCTAAGAGTTTCAGTTAAATTCTTTGTGTGAAATTTCACATTCTTTTTCTCTAGAGCAAATTACCTTTAAACAACAAATATTTATTATGATTTATCATCATGTGTGTTAGTCACTCAGTTGTGTCCAACTCTTTGTGACCCCATGGACTATGTAGCCCTCCTGACTCCTCTGTCCATAGAATTCTCTAGGCAAGGATACTAGAAAAGGTAGCCATTCCTTTCTTGAGAGGATATTCCTGACCCAGGGATAGAACCCAAGTTTCTTGCATTGCAGGCCGATTCTTTCTTTACCCTCTGAACCACTAGGGAAACCCAACAAATTACCTTTAAACAGCAACTATTTATTATAATGTATCATCAAAACATTTGTAAATTTTGAGATACCTAGTCTCTACTGGGGGTCAGGGATTTAAGAGTAACTTTGCTAGATGATTTTGGCTCAAGATCTCAAATCCTTGGTCAAACATTAGTCATCTGAAAACTTTAGTGGGGCTGAAGGATGCTCTTTCAAGATTGTTCACTCATGTGGTTATTGGCAGGAGGCCTTACGTCCGTCTTGTTACTAGCAGATGTTTTAGTTTGTTTCCACATGAAGCTTTCCTTAAGACTGTTTTAAGTATTCACAGAACAGGACTCTCCCATAGTGAATGCCTCAAAAGAGAGAACAAAGAGGAAGCTACAATTCCTGTTGAAGACACAGTCTCAAATGTCACAGATTGTATGTCTGACATATTCTGCCTCTTATGAATGAGTCAATAAGTTCAGTTCACATGCAAAGAAGGAAAATTATTTCTACTTTCTAAAGGAAGAAGTATCATAATTTGTGTATTTTAAAACCACCACAGTAATTTTTATAGAATTTGCATGAAATGTAAATCCAGTACTGGTAACTAATTAGGGAAAGTGTTGTTTAATATATCTTAGGGAAATAACTTTTTTTTCTTACTCAGCTACAGGGCTCAGACAATTTATCTGTTTCTCCCTCTTTAGAGTTGTATTTTGTTAGTTTGCTCTTTTCATTGAAACTTTCAAGGGTGAAGCTGTATAAGGGGATGTTAGTTTCAAATCTCCTTTATGTAAGCCCAAGGCAATGACCCCTTATCTCCACATAACCATTAAATGAAGTCATTTGGTCACTAAGATTGCCAATAGCTTAAAGCTCTCAAATGCACTCACTCTGTGGGGGTAGCCTCTGATTTCCCTTGCTTTCTTGCAACCACAACCATAAATTTAGTAATACATTTACTATATATTATCCTGAATGCTTAGTGCTTTTGTTGTCAGAGGTTTTACAGGATAACCACTCTACTTCTGGGAATGGAAGTCTCTGAGAAGAGATTTATAGTGCAGACATTCACTAAGTTTCAGTTGAAGTATTAGGTACCACAGATACACTATAAACTTTTGACTACCTTTTGGCCATACTTTTCACTGATCAGTCCCATCTTTACATCTTTTCAAAATTATCTTTTTCTTCTTCTGTTAATTCTTCTACCTTTGATGATTCATCTAATTCTTTGATAGTTTCATACTTTCTGAGGGTGGCTGAGAATCAAGCCCTTGTTATCCCATTTTGTATTCACAAAGCATTTCAAGTTATCATCTTAACCAAATCTTGTTCCCTTTTAAGAGAAATTCTTGCTAAAGCTATTAAGGCAATATTTATATAAGCTTGAGTTTTAGCTAGCTATCAATCTATTTTTCTAGTTGCTATCTTTCTGGTGATAAAATTTTGATCACCATTCAGCAAAATAATTTTAATTTGTCCATATATATTGGTTGTGGTGGTTTAGTCACTCAGTCATGTCTGACTGTTTGCGACCCCATAAACTGTAGCCTCCGGGGCTCCTCTGTCCATGGGATTTCCTAGGCAAGAATTCTGGAGTGCATTGCCATTTGCTTCTCCAGGGGATCTTTCCGACCCAGGGATCAAACCCATGTCTTCTGCATTGGCAGGCAGATTATTTACTGCTGACCTAACAGGGAAGTCCTATTATACTTATTAGATTCTTAATATTCACAAAGCACTAAGTGAGGCACTATAGAAGAAAAAAAAATATGGAAAGTAGTCTAGTTCTATTTTCACAGAGCTAAAATCATAAACATTAAAAGAAAATCACTATTGCTGACAAAATGCACTGTAATATATACTCAAAATGAATGCTTTAGGGAATATGAAAATCAGGATCATTTATATATGTGTGTGTGTATATATATATATGTATATTAGAGGAGGAAAGGGAAAATTAATAGAGAATGTTTTTAGAAACAGACTTTTAATTAGGTCTTGAATGATAGAAAGAAATTCTTTAGCTGAACCTGAAGCTGGTGGTGGAGAGCAGGATAGTATGAGAAGTGATGCAAAGGAAAAGACAGGGAGGAAGACAGAGGGAAAGTCTGAGGAAGAAGATTAATAACAGCGAGAGTATGGAGACATGAGAGTTCAAGGAACATTCAGATGACAATACGTGTTGAAATGTCTGAAATCTAGGGTGTACAGTGGCAGAATTGAGCAATGACACAGAATGTTAGAAAAGGTTGAAATTTCAAAGGGCTCTGAACAGCATGGTGTGAATTTAGCACTTTAGTCCATGGGGAGTGGAATATAAATAAGGTGGTGAGAGATATGAGAATTTACATGGTGAAGACTTAAATGCTAAAATATTCAGAACCTTTGTTAAATTTATACATATTAGGGATTGGCCTTCCCAAACTCAAGTCACATTTTGACCAGTTAGATTTGCTTCAGAAGAAATTTTCCTTTTTTTGTTTACTTTTGTCACTTGTTGTTGACTGTTCTTAATAAACTTGAACTGCTTTATAGATGCACAAAGTGTCAGTATTTAACATCTTTGAGTCTGTTTGCTCATGTGTCAAAAAAAGAAAAAAACAGTAGAGAAGGAATAGCAATTATACCTACTTCATGGGGCTATTGTAAATCTAAGGTGACATAATGTGAAAGAACAAAGTTCGCACTGCATAATTTAAAACCAACCCTATTACAAAGTAAACCTTTGATGAATGGTTTACTTAAACTCTCATGAATTTGGCCCAAAAATAAATCTTTTTTTTTTTTTTTAAATAGCATGGATCTCTGTGATTGCTACCACCCCTACCAGGCTTAAGATAGTTTATAACAACATGACTCATGGTAGAAGTTATTTTAGGCTGGATCCACATATTTCAGAGAAGAAATGATTCTATCAAATAAAATTGACACTGAGTCATATAAATCAAGATAATTTTAGTAAACACCTGCAGAATCCTTGGCCAAATATAATTTATGAGTCTGTATCGCAATCATATTTATGTTTTGTGAGCTCGTTTCCTTGGCCTTTATTCATTAGCTCAAGCAAGGACTCTGAGTTTCACTTTGTCAGTAAGTTTTTCTCTTTGGAGGGTATAAACTAAAAGACCCAGGGAAAGACAGTTGTGAGTTGAAACACTCAAAAAAAAAAAAAAAATCTCTCTAGAAAGATGTACCAAAAATAAAAAAGCCCAAATCTGTTTTATCTCCCATCACCCCGAGTTCTAGTTGCTAAGTGTTTATTTACTTGAACTTTTTAAAATTCAATTCATAGATATGTTGTTTTCTGTTAAATAAACTCTTGAAAAATCTGGAAGTTTGACTGCTACCCTGAGCATATTTGAGATCTCTCTCAGCAGGGTTATGAATCACTTACTAGGTTTCAGGAGTTTTCCAACCTCATGACAAAGTATCTGAAATATGATGCCTTAAACATGTATCACTCTGTGAGATAATGAATTCCTGTGAGGTATAAAATTGAATATGGAAAAGGTCCTCTGAGTGAATTCTCTGAGCATCAGTTTCCCTTGTAATTCTATCCGTCATAGACACAGCAGGCTAACTAAATTGACTAAACAAAGAAGACAATATTCAGTTGATAAGAGGTAATTTTATGACTCAATAGCCTTCCGCATGGCCTGTAATACTCATCTTTTAAGGAACCATGGGTTAAAACTCATACTTAAACTTTCAGTTGCTCTAGAGACCACACAGAAGGGAGAAACCTGCTTCTCATTAGGATCATTCTCATTCAAGGAGAACTTGAACACTGAACCTTCGATCCACCTGGTTTCAGTTTATTTCTTTGCCATTTACTAATGCTGAAATGTTCAGGAAGATACATAAATTCTCTGTGACTCAAATTTTTCACCTTATAATGAAAACAAGGGCAGAACACCTGGCCTTTTTTTTCACAGTTGTGTCTTCAGCACCTAGAATAGTATCTGATGCATAAGACTGGCAAAACCAACACAATATTGTAAAGTAAAAATAAATAAATAAAAATAAAGAATAAATGGACTACGTTAGGTTTAGTTTTAGCAATGAAGCAATATATGTAACTTATCTTCTATCTGTAAAGTTTTTTCAAGTAAAAGAAAAAGCCTACAAATTGTAAGTGCAAAGCACGACCAAAAAATGACAACCACTATAACTGGATAACATATCAAAACTGTAGCCTAGATAGCAGTAAATCTGCCTTTAGAATTATAGAGGTCTTTAGACACAGGGTTTTTAAATCTGATATGCTTCTTCTAAATGTGATTTCCCTCAATATTGTTTTTGTTCTATCAGACAAAACTCTCCATGATGTAAGGTAGTTGGCTGCCTAATTCCAGGCTCATATCCTTACAGATGCATGATCCAAGAGGAAAAAAGCTGTTTATTTACTTTTTTTTTTTCTCCCAGCTCCAATTTTTAAAAAATGCTAGGGAACTGCGCTAATTGGGATGGGGAGGCACATTCCTATGATCTTAGGGAGGACAAATGTTCTCTGCAGAAAACAAAACAATAGCTATTAAAAATCACTTAAAATAATGCTTTACACATGCTAAATGTTTAATGCATTCTGGATAATATTACTGTTGTTTACAATTTGGAAATGGAGGTCAGAAATTTTCAATTTTAATCCCATCAATTTAGAAAAGTGACTTCTGGTAAATTGATATATCCCTCTGATCATCACATTCTTTAAATATAGTATAGATGGCAACAGTAGTTCACTGGACTTTTGCCTTGATAAAATAAGATAAAATTTGGCTCTAGCATTTACCATGGTGCCCGACCCATGGTTAATTGTCCATAATGCTGGTTCACTCATCTGTTCTATCTACACAGTTCTAGTATTTTCACCCCAAGTCTGACATTACCTGTGAGGCCTCAGAAACTCACTAAACCTCTCTCTATCTTAATGTCCCCATCTAGTACTTACCTGTCAAACTTGATGACTAATTCCTTCCAAATAAAATTGTTATTTGAAGATGAAATGAAAGAGTATAAATGATAATGGTGTGAAAAGTTGCATTTAATATTCAGTAGAAAGGATTATAATAGATGAAAAAAATTTTTTTACCATCTCAGTTTTAGAAACCTAATAATAACTCAGATACTGACTGGAAAAAAATAAACTAAAAAACACATTGTAATATCATGTAACTTGATACTATCTAGTTATAACTGAGGTAAACAACAGATTTCAATATTATTATATAAATTTTTGATGCTTCATAAATGAATGGTTATCATGATTAAAGCTATTTGGTGAGAAACAAAAGTGACTAGAAATAAGTTTAAAAAGAAAGAAAATGAAAATATTAGTCTCTGAATTGTATCTGACTCTTTGTGATTCCATAGACTGTACCCCTCCAGGCTCCTTTGTTCATGGAATCCTCCAGTCAAGAATATTAGAGCGGGTAGCCATTCCCTGGGATTTTTTCCGACCCAGGAATCAAACCCAGGTTTTCTGCATTGCAGGCAGATTCTTTACTCTCTGAGCCACCAGGGAAGCCCAGAAATAAGTATACATTAAGTATAATAATTATACATTAGAGAAAACATGCAGATGATACTTCTGCTGTCCTCAAGGAAACCTCTCCTGAAAATGAGGAGTGTTAGCAAGCTTTCAAATCTAGCCAAGCTCTTCATTTATTTAGAAATTATTTACATGATAGGTTCTTAACATCTTTCTTTTTTAAAATATTACACATGCATCTTTGAAGAACTTCAGTCTATACTCATCATGCTGAGAAATAATCTCCTATGGCATGAAAGAACCTAGCTGTCATAATGGGGAGTCTCTAGAGATGAATTAATTAAATAGTAGTGGGGGGTAGGTGAGAAAACAAGATTTTTTTTTTTTTGGTCAAAAGGAAGCTTCCAATTATACCCACAGGAACTAATACTTGCAAAGTCTGTAAAATTCTTAAAGTAAAATGATCAAGACCATATGTCGTGATGAAGTGTTATTAAGTGAGACTGTCAGAGAAGCTCTGGGATTTTGAGAATTTTCTGGAAGGCAAATGATCTGTTGAAGGGCTCATTTGATGAGCAGTGAGACTTTGAAAAAGAAGGGGTATGTGATACTAGAATTTTACTGCCTAACTTGGTGAATCTGGGGGTGAAAAATAAGCTATCTGCTGTGAATATTCTGAATGACTGATTTGGGGATACATTCTGCCAGTCAGTCATGCATGCTCACTGATCCACTGCCCCAACCCACATGCCGTGTACACCCCTCTTTCCACTTTTTGTTAGTTGTATTACTCTACCTGAAACCCATTTCATCTCTACATCTCCCCCTTTTTTAAGGGACTTATCTTTCAAGACTTTATGCAGTTTTCCCACTTCCCGTGAGTCATCAAAGGACAGAAAGTATCTACAAAAGTCACAAATTCATTCTTTGCATTTCTTTTGCATTTCTTAGTCCCATATGGTTCACGATATTTTTAATGGTGTTTATTTTTTAAATTAAGGTTTTTATTTTGAGATGCTTGTGCACTCACATCCCGCTTAAAATAATAGAGAGATCCTGTAACCATTTATCTAATATTTTCCAAAGGTAACATTCTGTAAAAACTGTAGCATAATGTCAAAACTCAAATACTGACATTGATACAGTCATGACTCAGAATTCTATCACCACAAAAATCTCTCATGTTTTCCTTTGTTAGTCATGCCCATTTTCCTCCTACAACCGATCCCCTCCTTAACTACCAGGAACCACTTATCTGTTTTCCATTTCTATAATTTTGTCATTTCAGGAATGCTTTATAAATAAAATCACATAATATATAATCTTCTGGGATTTGCTTTTTTAACTCAGAATAATTTTTTTGAGATTCATCCAAGTTGTTGTTTTGTATGGATAATTTGTTTCTTTATATTATTTTATGGTATATGTCTACCATAATTTGTTTAACCATTCATCCATTGAAAAATATCTGGATTCTTACCAGTTTGGGGCTGTTTGAATAAAGTTTCTGTAAACATTTGTGTGCAGGTTTTCATAAGGACACAAGTCTTTATTTTATTTATCTAGGATAAATGCCCAGGTGTACGGTTTCTGAGTTGTATGTTAGTTGCATGTTTAGTTTTTGTTTTCTTTTAACAATTGCCAAACTGTTTTTCAAAGTGACAGTACCATTTGACATTCTTTTTTTTCCCCCTTTTATTGGTTTTGCCATACAATGCCATGATATCACCATGGGTTTACATATGCTCCCCCTCCAGAGCCCCCCTCCCTCCTCCCTCCCTCCTCCCTCCCCCCGGGAAATCTCGATGCACCAGCCCCGAGCATCAATCCTGGCCTGGCGATGGATTAGACATATGATAATTAACATGTTTCAATGCCATTCTCCCATATCTTCCCACCCTTACCCTCATCCACAGAGTGAGTCCACGAGTCTATTCTACTTGCCAGCAGTGTACAAGTGATCAGTTTCTCCGCACCCTGCCTGCATTTGATTTTTGTCAATTTCTTTAAGAAAAAACCAAAATTCATCGTTCTGGTAGAATGTAGTAATATATTACTATGTAGTAATATATATATATATATATATATAAGTAATATATAATATATGTAGTATATATTACTACATATACTACTAAATATAATTATGTTTTCATTTGAATTTCTCTAATGACTACTGATGTTGGACATTTTTTCATAGGCTTATTTACTGTTTTAACTTTGTGGGTGAAATGTCTCTTCCTGGTTTTTTTTCCCTCATTTTTTAATTGTTTTATTTATTTATTTTTTTACTGTAGAGTACTGAGAGTTCTTTCAGTTTTTAGTACTTCTCCTTTGTGGTGTACATAATTTGCACATATTTTCCTGTGTTCTGTAGCTCGTCTTTTTATGATTTTTGCAGGGAATTTTACAGAGAAGTAGTTACATTAAAAGTATTAAATAGAGTCCTTCTCATCAATTTGTTTCTTTTATAAATATCATACTATTGATATAAAGGCTGAGAACTTACCCTATCACTAAATCTTGAAGATTTCATCCTATATTTTTCCCCAAAGTTTTATAGATTATATTTTTAAGTGGAGGGCATTCTATACCTCTTGGTGGGAATAAATCTCCTGGCTTCCTGTTTCATCCTCTCTGACACTGCAATGGTGAGATGTTTTGGAAACCTCCTAGTGAGCTGGTAAAATAGTCTAGGCTGCCTACTCAATCCTTGCTAGTAAGGGTGACGATGAGCCACCATTTTGTGTATGTGTGTGTGTGGTATTCAACTAGATTAGAGCAGTTATTGTCCAAATATTTTCTCTCTTGCTAGACTGACTCTTTCCTGATTTTGGCTGGAAAGAGCATACTTCTATTGGGCTATTTTTCTGTGTGTGACTTGTTATTTTTGCATTGCCATCTTCCTCAGCTCCAAGTGTAGGACTTTTGAGGCAAAAAAAGTACTCGGTGCACTCTCCAATCTTTTGTTACTTGTGTCACAATATCCCAGTCTGTCTTCTCTCCACTGTTTGTAGTCTTCTTATATGGCTTTACATATAACTTCCAGAGTTTGAGGGGCTTCTCTGTGGCTCAGATGGTAAAGAATCTCCCTGCAATGCAGGAGACCCAGGTTTGATCCCTGGGTCATGAAGATGCCCTGGAGAAGGAAATGCCAACCCACTCTAGTAGTCTTACCTGGAGAATTCCATGGATAGGAGTGCCTGGTGGAGCTTACGGTCATGGGATCACAAAGAGTTGAACACGACTGAGCAACTAAGGCTTTCCAGGGTTTTTAGTTGTACTTGGTAGGAGGAATAGAATAAATGTATATCTTTTCTATTTTTCCAGGATCTTTCAATGGTGGTTTAAACTTTGTATGTATGTATGTATGTATGTGTGTGTGTGTGTGTGTGTGTTCCATCTCCTAGGTATTATTTAGGTTTTTGAAATCTGATGTGTTGTTGCATAGCTCCTGAGTTCATTGTTGTGAGGGATGCTCTTGGTTTGATCATTGGTGAACCTCTGTAGTAGCATCTTTGCTTCCAGACCATGAGCAGATATTTGACTCTATTTGGGCCATTTGAAGTCCTGAAAAAACAATTTAAATAAAACACAGAGGTTTATGGTAGGAAGATGAGTACAGAGACTGACATAGAGGGATTAAGAGAGATAATATTGTTTCCATATCTTCATGTAAAGAGAACTTTAGAACTGGGGGTAGCTATATTCTCCTATAGGGGTGAAGAGAATGGTCTCTGGAAAGAAATAGAAGCAAACCAATGAAAGAGGAAATCAGGGCAAGAGACCCAGAGAGAGCTCACTGCCTAGGCTGCATGATGTCTTTAGATACTTGTTTCAAATTCTTCTCACAGTAGGCACATGTTCTACCTCATTTTTCATGTTCCTTGTTCCATCCTTCTCCCACTATAACTACACTGGGTTTCTTCTATTTGTGATCAAATAATAATAAAGAATTCAAGATCTTCTATAAATTGGATGCACATTTTTAAACTCTGTGGACATGTATTCCATAGCTTTTCCTACTTTGACTTTGATGACTTTTCTTTTTATCCTGGTGCTTTCTTAGTTTATGGACAATAGAAAGGTAGCAGCATTACAGGTAGAAGACTAGTAGGAGAATATTTTACTTTCTTTTTTTTACCTTTGTGAGACCTCCACCCTGAAGACTTACAAAGTTCATAATACTTATAAAATCCTGTCCACATCTGGAGTGACTAGCAGTAACAGTACATTAAAACCTATCCATTACTTGGAAGCAGTGGAAGATTGATGTTCATTCAGTTTGACAATACATATCAAATTGCCCACTTATGAGTGCAGGGACATTATAGTCACTCTAGAGCTATGAAATATTTATATAGAAAAGCCTGACTCATAATTTTAAATAGATGCACCAAGAATGTTTTGAGGACCTTATGACATTTGGAGTTTATCATTATTTACTTAATTTGGAGGAGGGAGGTTAAAGATATTTATTGGAAGTTACAAGAAAGGGTTCCTATTCCTATAAGCATGGTGATTCATGAATTGCTGGAGGAATTGCTCTTTTTTGCACACAAGATTTGGTTAAATTATCAATAATAAGCTCATAAATGTCTTGGTAAGATCCAGAATATTCATTAATATAAACCTAAGATATTTTCTTTTTTTTGTAAACCTAAGATATTTTCTTAAATAGGAAAATTCATTGCACAGAGATACTTTTAAAGCCTACTTAGAAAATTCCCTCTTTCTCTTACTATTGTTTAAGTGAATCACATATCAGCAACAAAACCTCATTGGATCTTCAATATGTTAGTTACTGTGATTTTGTTTCCTTCTGAAAATCACTTATATTTTAGGGCATATCAAGACTTGCAGAATGTTTGGAAAGGAGCTAGGAGGATGTCCTTAAATGAAGATGAGTATCATTTATAATTTTAATTCTAATCATGATAACATGACATGGATCTCCTTTACTTTAATTTAGTTCACAAGACAAAGGACACAGAGGTACAACTAACCAAACAACAATAATTTGGGAAGCAACAACTATGTGCCCAGCATGATAAATGAATCCTTTCTATTCACTTTCCCCCTAATTCTCACAAACGCCAGTGAAGAACAAGAGTGCTGGCCATTTCACAGATGACGAATCCAGCTGCTTAAATTAGGCTAAGCCACTTATCCAAAGCTGTGGACAGGAAACATCAGAGCTAGGTTCTCAACTCAGGTCCAGCTACAAAACTTGTTGGATTAATCAGCTGCTATATTGTCTCTTTAGGAGTGCCACAATTTTTTTTTTCTTTCCTCAACCCTTAGATGATTTCCATTCTCCACAAGAAGAGTTTTCCTAGGAGTCAATTAATAGTTCAAATTCCCAATGTTTCCCTTTAATTCACAGTATCTTGTAGAATTTCCTAATTTCCTTTTAGAAAAAGAAATTAAAAGATTTATGAATGATAAGAATGTGACCTATTTATCTCATGCATTCACCAAGGATAAAAAATTGTATTTTCTCAGACATTTCAGCCACCATGCAATTTTAAAAATTGACTCCATATATCCCTCCCTTATCCAGTCTATACTTTTCATTCACACATTCTGAACTTTAAAAGGTGCATTCTTTATAATCCTTGGATTTCACATGGTTAAAGTTAATTGTTTTGCTTGGGAATCTCACCACTTTGTTTTAGAGGAAATTTTAAAGACAATAAGGACACACTCAATTCAATTGAACACATAACAAATTTGCAAACAGTTATCAATGTTGCCCAGCAAACATCAAGATATAGGCCCTGTCCCTTTAAAGAAAAAACAAAAAACTCTCAATATTTTATTGGAATGACCAAGTATTATATCAAGTGTTACAAGTAAAAATATGTTGTGTTTCAAATGTGATAAAGATCACATATGATGTAGAAAGGTTGAGAGAAACCAAGCAGAAAGTCTCCATAGAGAAGATATTTGAGATGGGACTTGAAAAATGAGTGTCATGTCAGCCATATTGAGAAGGTCCATAAGAGAAAATGAGATGTTTTTGAAAAAGGGATGACCATGAGGAAAACATATAGAAATAAGAAAGGTCACAGAATGAGGCATCAGGTACAGTAAATCTAGGGCATATTAGCAAGGTGACTAATGTTAAGGCATGTTGAATGTCAGACTGAAGCTTATGTGTGTGTATATGTGCATATGTGTGTATGTGTGTGTATATATATACACACACACATACATACACACATACTTATGGAAACCCTTGAGGAAACTTTGAGTCTTCTTTTTGTTTTGCTTGGAGATGGGATAGTTCAACCTGTGAATGCTTGCTTGTATAGGGTAGTTTCCCAAAACTGAGGTGTTGAAGCATTCTCTAGCCCAACCATAAAACATATCACTTGATACTGATTTAAAGGGAATAGAAAATCAGAAGAAAGAGCCAATGCCAGTTGTCCGGGAAGTAGAAAATAAATGTTTACCCAAAAGTTTGACAAGAAAGGAAAGGGAAAAATCTGCTCTGGAGATACTGTAAAATGAAAGCCTTCGTTTTGGCAAAGGATTATAGGGAAGGACAGAGAATTTACACACATTTATGGGCACCCTAACAGGACGCTGAAAAGAAAGCACATGTGTGAAGCTCTCTTTACTCTTAGGATTGCTCCTAAAATTAGATGTTTATTACAATGATATACATGATAGTAAAGGAGTTTGGAATCTCATAGGACTCCAGGAATTGTTATACTGCCAAGTTTCGTGAAAACAGGATGATTCATGATTCAAGGCTTTGCTAGAGGTCAAGATGTCTTGCAGTCCCGGCTGCATCAGGAGTTTCTTGATACTTAATTTAGGACTTTGTATTATCATTGCAGAGGCTCTTTGATACTACATGTCTTGATTTACCTTTTTTTTTCCAGTTCCCACTAAAGATTCTCTCCAGAACTACAATTTGAATTCTAAAGGAAAGAAATAGAATAGCCCTGTTTTTCACTCCTTCATGCCTGCTATCACTTCTGTCTCACAGACCACCAGCCAGAAACAACTGTTCGAATCATTTTTGACTGAGAATAGTAAAACCTCAAAAAATAATGATTTAAAGAAAGGAGAAGTTTATTTCCTCTAGGTCAAAGGAATTTGGAAGTAAAGCTGCCTGGAAGATGTGTCAAGGAAGTGGTACCTTTCTTAATGTGGCTTCTATTTCTGTTGTTCATGTTCACTCAGTCATGTCTGACTATTTGGAACTCCATGGACTGCAGCATGCCAGGCTTCCCTGTCCTTCACTATCTCCTTTGGTTTGCTCAAACGTGTGTCTTGTTGATTCAGTGATGCCATCCAACCATATCATCCTCTGTTTCCCCCTTCTCCTCCTGCCCTTAATCTTTCCCAGCACCCAGGATATTTCACAATGAATCAGTTATTTGCATCACATGGCCAAAATATTGGAGCTTCAGCCTCAACAGCAGTCCTTCCAATGATGATGAATGACTTCCAATGAAATCAGGGTTGATTTCCTTTAGGATTGACTGGTTTGATCTCCTTGCTGTCCAGGGAACTCTCATATCCATGCATAACTACTGGAAAAATCATACCTTTTTCTATAGGAACCTTTATTGGCAAAGTGATGTCTCTGCTTTTTAACACGCTGTCTAGGTTTGTCATAGCTTTTCTTCCAAGGAGCAAGCATCTTTTAATTTCATGGCTGCAGTCACCATCTGCAGTGATTTTGGAGCCCAAGAAAATAAAGCCTGTCACTGTTTCCATTGCTTCCCCATCTATTTTCCATTAGGTGATGGGACCAGATGCCATGATCTTAGTTTTTTGAATGTTGAGTTTTAAGCCAGCTTGTTCAGTCTCTTCTTTCACCTTTATCCAGAGGCCCTTTAATTCCTTTGCCCTTCCTGCCATTAGAGCAGTATCATCTGCACATCTGAGGTCATTAATATTTCTCCTAGCAGTCTTGATTCCAGTTTGAGCTTCATCTAGCCCAGCATTTCACATGATATATTCTGCATATAAGTTGAATAAGCAGCATGACAATGTACAGCCTTGACGTACTCCTTTCCTAATGTTAAACCAGTATGTTGTTCCATGTCTGGTTCTAACAGTTGCTGAGGTTACATTAAACCTGACAGTTTGGCCATTATGTTTACGTTCTATCCATCATGAGGAAGAAGGAAAGGGAAAGCTTCATAACTAGAAGGGATTTCATGCATTGTTCATTCATCTTGTTCATTCATCTAGGCAAAGAGAAAGTTAATTGATATAGGGAGGCAAATAGTAGTCTTTGGCTTAATATTTTAATAGATTTTTTTTACTGGGAGGAATGGACTGCATGTTGGATCTGTTCCTTTACTTTAACCTTTGCTCCCTGTTACTTTTGTTCACTAAAAGGATACTGTCTGCAGGTAATGACTTACCTCAGGGAACCCCACCCCTCTGCCTAAATGTTAAACCAAAGTGCCTTTGTTCAGGACCCTATCCACCTGTGGATGGCTGTAGGAAGGAAGAAATTAACACATCCCCTCCCCAGGATGGCCATTCCAGGATACACTTGCCAGATTAATGGGCTTTTTACTTTACTTCCTCACCTCCCCCCATCTCTGTTCTATAAAAGAACCTGGCACTGAGACACCATTAAGATCGTTATTTTGAGACATCAGTCTGCCATCTTTTCACTCCGCCAGCTTTCTGATTAAAGTCATATTCCTTGCCTCAAAACCTCGTCTCCAGTTCATTAGCCTGCAGTGTGGCCAGGAGAGCAAGCTTGGACTCAGTATCATATTGGCTGATGGGTTAAATTCCCACCACTGGTTCAAGCTGCTGTGGTTGAGTCAAACTAGAATTTAACTACCTAGAGACCTGATGATGCTGCTGTATCACCAAGGACCTTTCAATTTTCCTTAGACAAAACCATGAGTAAAAGCAGCAGTTTGATTGGCCTACCCAGGACAAGAAATTTGAGCAAAGAGCAGGTTTGAAGTATGGTAAGCTTTTAGTAACAGGGAAATTGATGAGATCCATTCCATCCTCATTAAATTTTTTTCTAATGGTGAGGCACAACTGTCTATGACTCTGTTTCTGCAGGCCAAATAAAATTATTACAAACTATAATAAATATTATAATAGTAACTTGGAATCTTTGCAATCATAGTGTGGTTCCCAAAGGGGAAAAATGGCCTCTTATAGTATGTGTAGGCATAGAATTGCTTTCACTTTCATTCCAGCCTTAGGCTTTTCCTGCACTTTTACCTTTGAAACCAAGCTTAAGAACATCTCTACACTTACTTGCAAATGGTAAATGGCATTTTGTGTGGAGTTTTTAGTCTTGTAACTTTCCCTGCACACGTCTGCTTCACAAATAATATGACAGGGGTCAGGACCATGGCTCATCCATGCCCTCAAATGAGCTGAAAAGGACAGTGAGTCTCCTGAGTCCAGAGGCAACTTCTTTTATTTTATTTTTCTTTATCAAGGGCTCCTGTCAGAGAGGCCAGATAGTCTACACAGCCTGAAGTGAGGAGGTACCAGTCAGTCTCACATTAAAATGTGGAAGCATTATCCCCAGCCAGTGTTACACAGGAGGCTACACCCAGAAAGACACAGAAGTTCTTGGAAGAAACTTCAAGATATCTTGGAAGATGTAACTTCTGATTATTTTTTGTTTGGAGTCTATCTATTAGGATCCAAATTTTATACTGTTTTCATGTTTTACACACATACATGCACACATTGCACATATACTCTCTCTCTCTCACACACACACACACACACACACACATCCTAACTGTGAGTTAATACAGATTCCATCCAGACTTTTAAATGCAAAGCTTGACTCTCCCTTACTGAATTTGCTCTGGTACTCTTTCTTATTGATATTGTTATCTCTCTGTAATCTTAATATAACACATTATTCTACTCATTCTGTGGCATGCATTTTCAACTATACATTAAAAAATAGTGTCTTATACAAATTCATTTTTTGTCATGGTGGATTTTGTTTTGTTTTTTACATTTTTGTTTATATTTAATTTTGAGACTCTTCATGCTTGTAGCTTTTGTAGATACAAAGAAAATAACTTTGGGTTCATGCAGACATGGTGATGGATAGGGAAGCCTGTTGTGCTGCAGTTCATGGGGCCCAAAGAATCAGACTATGACTGAATGACTGAACTGAGCTGAAACATGTTGTAATTCAGATTTGTTCTATAAGATGTACTGTGAGTTGTAACTGCTGGGTCAGCTAGACAGAGGAGTGTGTTACTACTTGCAGCTATATCAAAATATCAGTTTTATTTGTTTTTTTTTTCAAAATATCAGTTTTATAGTGTACCTATTTACTGTGTTTGAAAGTGAATATTTTATTATATTTAAAGAGTCACCTGAAAAGTGGTATAAATTTTCAAAAGTGCTCATGGAGAAATGCTAGAGAGTAAGTCTGTAGTTTATGTGGCTACTCTTTATATATGTGTATATATATATATATATATATGTCCATGAAATGAAGAAGCAGTGGTTCCTGTCTCTCCTGCATCTCCCTCACATCTTCTGCATTCCCCCAAAACAGCAGTAAATAATATGTAAGCTTCTGTCTTAGATTTCATTTTCTGGAAACCTGGACAATTACCTCCCTAGGGCAACATGGGTAAAGAAAAAGACATAAATAGAAACATGTCCTCTAATGTTTCCCTTTTCTGAAATAACTGGCCATCTTCCATAAAAGCTCAACTGTCCTCTCTGTCTCCAGTGATTTATTAGATTCATCAGCTGTGGTTTTCTCTGGCATGAGATTTGAATTTAGGGGAACTACCCAGGAACCAATGCTAATTTAGCCAGAAATTGTTCAGTTGCTTCCAACTCTTTGTGACCCCATAAACTATAGCTTGCTAGGCTTCCCTGTCCTTCAGTATTTCCCAGAGTTTGCTCAAACCCATGTCCATTGAGTAGGTGATGCCATTATCTCATCTTCTGTCGTCCCCTTCTCCTCCTGCCTTCAATCTTTCCCAGCATCTGGGACTTCTCCAATGAGTCAGCTTTTTGCATCAGGTGGCCAAAGTATTGGAGCTTCAGATTCTGCATCAGTCCTTCCATTGAATATTCAGGGTTAATTTCCTTTAGGATTGACTGGTTTGATCTCTTTGCATTCCATGGGACTCAAGAGTCCCCTCCAAAACCACAGCTCAAAAACATCAATTCTTTGGCACCCAGCCTTTCTGATTGTCCATCTCTCACATCCATACATGACTACTGGAAAAACCATAGCTTTGGCTATATGGACCTTTGTCTGCAAGGAGAAAGAACAGTGACCCACAAGAGACTGACCCAGACTTGACTATAAGTGTCCAGGAGTCTCCGGCAGAGGCATGGGTCCACAGTGGCCTGCTGCAGGGCCGGAGCACTGAGTGCAGCAATGCGTGCATGGGACCTTTTGAAGGAAGTCACCATTATCTTCAGTACCTCCACCACAGCTTGGCCTCAGGTCAAACAACATGGAGGGAACACAGCCCTGCCAATCAACAGAAAGGTGGATTAACAACTTGCTGAGCATGGTATTTTGTCACCCTGCTTATTTAACTTATATGCAGAGTACATCATGCGAAATGCCAGGCTGGATGAAGCATAAGCTGAAATCAAGACTACTGGGAGAAATATCGATAATCTCAGATATGCAGATGACACTACCCTTATGGCAGAAAGTGAAGAAGAACTAAAGAGCTTCTTGATGAAAGTGAAAGAGGAGAGTGAAAAAGTTGGCTTAAAACTCAACATTTAGAAAACTAAAATCATGGCAAACAGCATCACTTCATGGAAAAATAGATGGGGAAACAGTGAGAGACTTCATTTTCTTAAGCTCCAAAATCACTGCAGATGGTGACTGCAGCCATGAAATTCAAAGACACTTACTCCTTGGAAGAAAAGTTATGACCAACCTAGACAGCATATTAAAAAGCAGAGGTATTACTTTGCCAACAAAGGTCCATCTAGTCTAAGCTATGGTTTTTCCAGTAGTCATGTATGGATGTGAGATGTTGGACTATAAAGATAAGTGCAGAAGTGATGCTTTTGAACTGTGGTGTTGGAGAAGACTCTTGATAATCCCTCAGACTTCAAGGAGATCCAACCAGTCAATCCTAAAGGAAATCAGTCTTGAATATTCAATGGAAGGATTGATGCCAAAGCTGAAACTCCAGTACTTTGGCCACCTGATGTGAAGAACTGACTCATTTGAAAAGACCCTGATGCTGGAAAATATTGAAGGTGGGAGGAGAAGGGGTCGACAGAGGAAGACATTGAGCTTGAGTAAACTCCTGGAGTTGTTGATGGACAGGGAAGCCTGTGGTGCTGCAGTCCATGGGGTCACAAAGAGTCAGACACAACTGAGCACCTGAACTGAACTGAACATGTCAGCAAAGTAATACCTCTGCTTTTTAATACATTGTCTAGGTTGGTCATAGCTTTTCTTCCAAGGAGCAAGTGTCTTTTAATTTCATGGCTACAATCACTGTCTGCTGTTATTTTGGAGCCCAAGAAATAGAAGTTCCTAATTAAATACTATGTCTATTTCATTTTTTACCTTCCTTAAAATTGCCTCCTTTATTCCACTTGCTAAGGGCCAAATGGATCTGACTTGGGCTGAATTTTCATTCATTCTCACTTAGTCATGACTAACAACAACAGAAAGAAATCTTCTCTGTGTTTTAAAACTCTGGGTAAAAATAGAAGACTCTATTTGGGTGGTATTCAAAGGATTTAAAGATGGAGAGCATAAGCCTGCCCCTTCTGAAGCCATAGGCATACTTAGGAAGGATGTTTAAAGACATGAAAAGAAAAGATTAAAATTTATTCAGTCAACTATTTTTGTAACCGCTTCCTATTTGCCAGGCTTCTGAGCATCAGTAATTCAATAGACACATAACATCAGCACTGCATGTAAAGTAGTGGTCGCTACAAAAGCCCAGGACTAGAAATAAAAAGGCACTGCATTTGGGTTAAAATCTGCCACTGACCTCGAGCAAACCAGCTGTCCACTCAGGGACCCTCTTGTCTCATCCATAAAATAAGAATGTTGAGCTGGATAAAACCCGTAAGTCTTCTCATCTAAAATACAATAATACTAGTTCCTTTTTCATTATTCCTTTGCAAAATGAGAAGATTTTCAGGGGAGAGTTACTTCAGTGATGGTGAAAATATGTTTTTCAAATATATTGAGTGCTCTATAAATGCAAAGCAGTTGTGGGCGTGTTTAAATATGGTTAATGCTTTGCTGTGAGCTTTCATAAAGCACTACAACATTTGAGTATCTGTTATATTTCTTGCTCTATATTTATATAGTAGGAATTTTTTTTTTAGAAAAAGAATCTGGTTAATAAATGTGTACTTCCTACAACTGGTCCAGACCATTTGTTCATTTTTCCAGGAAAAATGTTTGAAAAATGAAAGTTAAAACCTACTGCTAAGTTTTTGGATTTTTTTTAAGCTCATTTTTAAAAATATTTCTTTCTTCCTTTTCCTGCTGCCACATGTCTTGTGGTGAAATAAGACATTCTTTTCACTTTGCTACACGTGACTTTTTTTTTTAACTGTCCAGAAGCTTCATTTTCTCTTGCTCCTGAAAAAGTTTACATCTTTATCCTTCTATATCTATACACTTGGTGTCAAGTGATTTGTGCTCGCGGAGGTTTTGTGCTGACTCTGCAAGGCATAATAAAATGGGCTGAAACTTCATTGAACATTGACTTGTAGGTATTGGAAGTTCTTTTGAAGTGTTTTTAGGTTTTGTGCTAAGAACATTTGCTTTTTGCTGTAGCCTCCACCACTAGATTATCAATGGTCAGACAGTTTCTTAACATTTCTGAGTCTCAAAGATCTTACTAGAAGTATTAAAAATCTAACTCTTGTTTTGGGGGATGTTAAGAGAAAGCAGTAAATACCTAGTAGATCACTTAGAATGTTATAGATGATCAATAAATATAAACATGTTCTCCATCCCTCAGCATTTTCAATCGTCTTGTCATGAAAACTTTTTATTATCACCTATGAAGGAGAAAGCTAAATATGTGTCAAACCCACATTTATCAATTTGTGTATTATCTGTTTTTTCCACTAAGTCTCCAGTAACATGGATGTGTCTTGTTCATTGACAACTGTTCCAGCTTCTCTGACAGTGTATAGAGCAAAGTAGATTTTAGATGTTTATTTGTTAAATATGAGATCATCTGTATTTGTATTGTGGTTATGACTATTATCAAGATTTATCATACAAAGCATTAAACAGTCAGAATTTATTTGGACTTACACATAAACCAAAAAAGAAATAATGAGCACAAAAAGGCCCTGTCAATTCTTCTGTTCTCAGTGTTTCATACTAACTGGTATTACAATTTTAATCCAGGTTTAGAGATGCTATATGGAGAAGAATCATACTAAATAGAAAGGAGGAGGCAATAGTTTCTAGTTTTTCATTACTCTTCCTCTATAATCCTGTTGTTGTTCTACTGATATATCAAGTATTGAATTACTGAATTTTAGAGCTGGCAGGGAGCATGCAGTTCTCAAGCCATTATCATTTTCATCAATACTGAACCATTCACATATTGCTTGATCACTTATGTCTAGTGGGGAAAAAAAGAGAAATCCTTTCCTTTATCCACCTTTCCATTCAGTTTCTATGTCTTGTATTTGGTATTTTAAATAGCTCTTTCACCTGTTTGCATCTCTAAATCTGTATGCATCACTGCTGCATATCACACCACCATGATATTTTACCTGGCCTATTTAGACAGACTCCATATTTGACTCTTGTAAATAGGTTAAGTATGCACCTATCTATATTTCATACTGCAGTCTTAGTAATTTTCCAGATTTGATTTAATATTTTCCATTTAACATCTTTCAGTGGCTTCCATTAGGATAAGATAGTAGAGGACCTATGCAGTTGTCTGCAATCTGGATTTTTTACTGTTAAGTCACACATCTTATCATTTTCCATTATTGTTTCTGATTCTCTGTGATTTAGCCAACCTCATCTTTTTTTGATTTTCAGCAGAGAATGTTCTCTGTTATTTCTGCTGCATGTGGATGTCCTTCCTGGAACAAGCCCCACATCCATCTCCATCCAACCAGTTTCCAGATGAACTTGTTACCTACATGATATCTGTCTTTCCTGAGAGGTTTTAAGTTCCATGGTCTCTCTTATTTTCTCACCTTCTCTGTCTCTTTTTCTCTCCCTTTTTTATTTCTATTTCTCAGATGTTTCCTCAGTACCTGGTATATAGCTTTTAGTATTTTAGTTCATAAATATTTGTAGAATAAGTCATGTTTTCCTAAAGATAGATTTATATAATTTTTATAAATATACTGAAATATATACTTCAATTCCAAGACTGATAAAAACACAAAAATAAAAATGGTATTTAATGAGCAAAAATGACCTCTTAACATTCATTACAGTAAATGTTACACAGCAACATCAACTGCTTAAACTAATTTTAGATACTGAGATCTAAGCTATGCTGACAACTGAAGCAAGCTGTGTATGTTTATAAAACACAAATACTCTTGAGAATAATATTAATATGAATATCAGGTTGGCCAAAAAGTTTATTTCAGTTTTTCATAGCATCTTGTAGAGCAACCCAGACAAGAAAAACCTAATCCAAGACTATACATTTAAGGATCTTCATAGAACTTCTATCACCCTATGCAATCTGTATACAATAGAGGATATTTTGCCTCTCCTGCCACAAATTCATTATTTCAATTAATTTTAATTGAATAACAAATATTGTTCTACCAGATATTATTCAAGACAGTGGAGGTAAAAATCATAATCAAAAGAAAAAAAAAAGATCTTGCTTTTATGAATTTAATATATTAATTTAGGAATATACTCAAGAAACTCAAAAACTAAATACATAATAGCTGAGATGTGGATAAATAACAGAGGAAAATAGATCAGAGTAAATGTATCAGAAAAGACCTAGTCAAGTGAAACAAATCACATCAGTTTTGTAAAAAAGTAAATTTAATGTAAAGAGTTAATAACTAGGTAGATATTTTTAATTACTGATAGAGATAAAGAAAAAATCTAAAGGGTAGTTAGAGGAGCTACAAAAAGCACCTGCTGCCACTGGGGCTAAGGAAAAATAAAAACTTTGAGGAAGGACCCCACAAAGATTGACATTAAGCCCACTGAAGAGGTGGTCTGCCTTCTGCTCAAGTGCATTGCCTGCTGCCACAGTAAAGAGGAAAATTTCTGGAGGTCACCCAGAAACTGGAAGACCAACCCACCACCATGGAAAATGCTGAAAAGACTCTCCTGAACATATCACTGCAGAGAAAACAAAAATGTGAATAAAGAAAAAGTAGTCCTTTCTTTCTTTCTTCTGGACTTCTCATTCCAGTGCTTCCTATCATCAGAACTCGACAAAAAGACACATGGGAAAAATAAAAGCAATACAGTTTTTAGCATTCATTTTGAGTACCAAGAAGCTTGTGGGAAAAGGATGAGTGTGGGATTAAGGCATTCAGTTAGTAACTAGCCCAAGACCCTGATAGCATGGAATTTCAACAAAGTTCTGCACGAAGTAAGGAATCCAGCTGTAGGTTTAACTGGAGAAAAAAGATTGCAGGCAGAGAAAAAAAAAACAGTTTCAAAGAACCAGAAACTGAATCACATTTGACAGGTTTAAGGAAGAACTAGGAAGTCAACATTGCTAGAAGATGAGTTCATAGAGACAGCAAAGGAACAGACCATAGACAAGACAGACTCTTGCTTTGAGTGAGGCTTAAAGTGATCATCAGTTCTGATCAGCAGAATGATGTAATCTTAACTAAATTTAGAAGAATCACTTTAGCTTCTGTGTTGAGAAAAGACTGTAGGTGTTATAAAGAGAATTCAGTTCAGTTCAGATCGCTCAGTTGTGTCTGACTCTTTGGAACACCATGGACTGCATGCAGCACACCAGGCTTAACTGTCCACCAACTCCCAGAGCTTGCTCAAACTCATGTTCATAGAGTCGGTGATATCATCCCATCATCTCATGCTCTGTCATCCCCTTTTCCTACTGCCTTCAGTCTTTCCCAGCATCAGGGTCTTTGCCAGTAGGTTGGCTCTTTATCAGGTGGTCAAAATACTAGAGCTTCAGCTTCAGCATCAGTCCTTCCAATGAATATTCCAGACTGATTTCTTTTAGGATTGACTTGTTTGATCTCCGTGCATTCCAAGGGACTCTCAAGAGTCTTCTCCAACACCACAGTTCAAAAGCATCAATTCTTCAGGGCTCAGCCTTCTTTATGGTCCATCGCTCACATCCATACATGACTATTGGAAAAACCATAGCTTTGACTATATGTACCTTTCTCGGCAAAGTAATGTCTCTGCTTTTTAATATGCTGTCTAGGTATGTCATAGCTTTTCTTCCAAGGAGCAAGCATTTTTTAACTTCATGGCTGCAGTCACCATCTGCAGTGATTTTGGAGCCCCACAAAATAAAGTCTGTCACTGTATCCACTGTTTCCCCATCTATTGCCATGAGGTGATGGGACCAGTTGCCATGATCTTAGTTTTTTCAGTTTTGAGTTTTAAGCCAACTTTTTCACGCTCCTCGTTCAGTTTGATCAAGAGGTTCTTTGGTTCCTCTTCACTTTCTGCCAAATGGGTAGTGTCATCTGCATATCTGAGGTTATTGATACTTCTCCCAGAAGTCTTGATTCCAGCTCGTGCTTCATCCAGCCTGGCATTTTGCATGATGTACTCTGCATAAATGTTAAATAATCAGGGTGACAATATAGAGCATTGGCATACTCATTTCCCAATTTGGAACCAGTTGGTTGGTCCATGTCTGGTTCTAACTGTTGTCTCTTGACCTATATACAGATTTCTCAGGAGGCAGGTAAGGTGATCTGGTATTCCTATATATTTAAGAATTGTCCATTGTGATCTACACAGTCAAAGGCTTTGGCGTAGTCAGTGAAGCAGAAGTAGATGATTTTCTGGAATTCTCGTGCTTTTTCTATGATCTATCGGATGTTTTCAATTCAATGTCTGTTTCCTCTGCCTTTTCTGAATCCAGATTGAATATTTGGAAGTTCTCAGTTCACATACAGTTGAAACCTAGCTTTAAGAGTGTTGAACATTACTTGGCTAGCATGTGAGATGAGTACAATTGTGTGGTAGTTTGAGCATTCTTTGGCATTTCCTTTCTTTGGGATTGGAATGAAAACTGACCGTTTTCAGTCCTGTGGCCAGTGCTGAGTTTACCAAATTTGATGGCATATTGAGTGCAACACTTTCACAGCATCATGTTTTAGGATTTGAAATACCTCTACTGTAATTCCATCACCTCCACTAACTTTGTTCATAGTGATGCTTCCTAAGGCCCACTTGACTTCACATTCCAGGATGTCTGGCTCTAGGTGAGTGATCATACCATTGTGGTTATCTGGGTAATGAAGATCTATTTTGTATAGTTCTTCTTTGTATCCTTGCCACTTCTTCTTAATATCTTCTGCTTCTGTTAGGTCCATTCCATTTCTGTTCTTTATTGTGCCCATCTTTGCATGAAAGGTTCCTTTGGTATCTAATTTTTTGAAAAGATTTCGTCTTTCCCATTCTGTTGCTTTCCTTTATCTCTTTGCTTTGATCGCTGAGGAAGGGTTTCTTATCTCTCCTTGCTATTCTTTGAAACTCTTCATTCAGATAGATATATCGTTTCCTTTTTCCTTTGTCTTTCACTTCTTTTCTTTTCTCAGCTATTTGTAAGGCCTCCTCAGGTGACCATTTGGCTTTTCTTGCATTTCTTTTTCTTGGGAATCTTTTTGATCACTGCCTCCTGTATGGTGTTAGGAACCTCTGTCCATATTTCTTCAGGCACTCTGTCAGATCTAATCCCTGGAATTTATTTCTCACTTCCACTCTATAATCATAAGGGAATTGATTTGGTCATACCTGAATGGTCTAGTGTTTTTCCCTACTTTCCTTATTTTAACACTGAATTTGGGAATAAGGAGTACATGAAGAGAACTAGGGAATAAAATAAGCAAGTGTGAGAAATGGAGATAACTTGGACTGAAGTGGTTTTAATGAGGTCATCCGAACCTGTTGAACTGAGGATGGAAGGAAAAGGTGGCAGAGTTCAGTGGTGAATATATAAGGACATATGTGAGAGGAAAAGAGAATTATGACATTTTTTTTTTTTCCTGCTGAAGAATAGAAATGTGGTGGCATTGTGATGTGGAAGCCAGTAAGAGTTGCCATTTTGGAGTATGGAAACATCAGAAGTTCAGTTTTAGATATTTTAATTGCATTATACCTCTTTGACATCCAAATGAGGATGTTAAATAAGTAGTAGGATATATTGTGTGCAGAGAAGTGCTCCAAGTTGAGTCTATATAGTGGTATCAGCTCATAGACCTGGATACATTATGTTATCTATGAGGTTAATATCACCTAAGGACCAACTGTAAACTTCTTTATATTTTGTAAAGATTAATTTATTTTTATTCATGTATTTATGACTGTGCTGGATCTTCTTTGCTGCACACGGGTTTTCTCTAGTGACGAGTAAGGGCTATTCTCTAGTTGTGGTGTGTGGGCTTCTCATTGCAGTGGTTTCTCTTGGTGCACAGCATGGACTCTAGGTGCACGGGCTTCATTAGTTGTGTCATGTGGGCTCAACAGTTGCGGTTCTCGGGCCCTAAAACACAGACTCAGTAGTTGTGGCACACAGGCTTAGTTGCGCCAAGGCGTGTGGGATCTTCCTGGACTAAGGATTGAACCCACATCCCCTGCGTTGGCAGGTGGATTCCCTATTACTGAGCCACCAGAGAAGCCTAAGTATAAATTTTAAAAAGGAAAAAGTTGGAGAGGAGGGACATGTTAATATTTACAGGTTGGGGAAATGAGGAGAAACCAACAAAGAGTCTGAGACAGGTTGGTCACTGGGGTCAGATGAGAACCAAGAAGCGCTGATATTAGAGAAGCCAAGTAAAACAGGTGCTAATGAAAAAATAATCCTTTTGATCAAAAGATTATTAGAAGAAGTTAAAGAATAGGAACAGAAAGAGAAGCACAAAACATTGGATTAACATCACTTTTATGCCCATATTATTATTTTCTTTAGCTGTAATTTGAACTTTCCCTATATCCAAGTAACAACCAATTAGATGCAATTCTTTTCTTGTACTAATGCAAATGGATCGCAGTCAAATCTTAAATGGTTGCATGATTACTCAGCTAGAGACTGCATATTCTAACACCTTTTACTTTGTGACTATGTACACCCCAAAGGATTTAATGTAAGTGATGAGTTTCTGTTTCAAGGTCAAGTTCATTCTTTCATCTTTCCTGCTGTTTTGGAAGTCACAATAATTGAAGCAACCTTGAAGCCCACGTGCTGAGGATAGGTGCTTACCAGACCTGAATTACTCACTTCTGTAAATTATGTGAGAGAAAAATAAACCTTTCTTATATTAATCCACTGTGTTTGGTGTTCATTTTATTATAGTAGCTTACATGTATCTCATCTAAATAACAATCTGTGAGGTTCAAAGTTTAAGCTAATAATGAAACATTATTCAAATGACTGCTAAAGGGAGGTCAGAAATAGAGAGTTAATTGAAAACCATCACCAAGGATCTAAATGAGATCAGGGTCTAGCCTAACACCTCAGCCCCTAACCCTGGGGAAGACTCGTTGACTATTTTAAATATTCCCATCATCAGAGGCCTCTAATAGATATCTTTATATTGTAATCTTGTGTTTTCTCTTCTATACTAAGGAGATACAAATTAATTCAGTGTCATTCTACTTTGTGAGGCTTTGTAGGTATTTCAGTGGTAAGAATCCGCCCGCAATGCAGGAGATGCAGGAGGCATAGGTTCGATCGCTGGCTCAGGAAGTTCCCTTGGAGGAAGAAATGGCAACCCACTCCAGTATTCTTGCTTAGAGAATCTCATGGACAGAGAAGCCTGTCAGGCTACAGTCCATGGGGTCACAGAGTCGGACAAGACTGAAGCAACTGAGCATACAACATACATACATACTTTGCTCTTAGAAGAAGTGTTTAGAAATAAACGCCTATGGCCTTCTTAATTTCTTTCCTTTTGTTAGTGTATTTCAATGTTAATGTCATTTTAATATACGTATCTATGTGCCTGAATGATTTACAGTAAATCAAGATAATGCAAGTCTTAAGATAACAGCTTACTAGTATTACTTTCTCTAGAAACAAAATTTAATTTGCTGAAGGAGTTAAGGAATAGATCCTATTTGCTTCTAGCATCATCACAGTTTTCAAATACAATTTCCTGTGTGAAATCTAGGTATTTCCTTTGAATGAGATAGCTAACATATATCAGAACGAGTCCTCACCTTGCCTTTAACAGGAAGATCTAGTTTTATAAGAAACTAAGTGGTATTTTTAAGTTACCTCCACGCTGAATCCCCTTAAATACATGAAGGTCTTAAATACGGCTCCAGATGTCAGGAAACATGATAGCTCCATGAGATAGGATAGTGTGTGTTCTAAGCCATGACCCTGTTCCAACCACCTGATTGAATTAGTGTATTTGGATTCAAATCATGGGTCCCTCTTTTCACTATAGCTTTCAAACTCATTTAGGCAGGTTATTTCTGAGAGAAACCAATACTGAGTTTCACAGTACTGTATTGTGGCACTGTTGCAATATTGTTCACATCCCATCTCTCTTGTAAATACTGTGCTATTTATCCCAAGGTGCTGCTTGATCTTTGTTCAGTTTGAGATCCCATTAGACTACAAATCCCTGGAGCAAGGAATGGCAGCCCACTTCAGTATTCCTGCCTGGAGAATTCCATGGACAGTGGAGGCTGGCGGGCTATAGTCCTTGTGGTCACAAAGAGTCAGACACAAATGAATGACTAACATTAACACCAGGCTACATAAATAAGCTAACCTATCATGAGTGATTCTCATATGGGAGATACTGCTCTAATTTATTTACTAATTTAATCTTCACAACTCTATAAAGTATATACTATTATGACTGCCTTATTACTTACAAAATAATTAAGAGAAAGAGAAAAGGGCAAGGAATGTAACTCAAGGTTAAAGCTAATACCTTTTAGATCTAGGGTTTCATAGTTGACATGAGACTCTGGGATTTAATTCCAACTTTGTATTTAGATTATAAAATAATCTAGAAACCCTTTGTTATCATTACAGTGTGTCCTTGGGTTTGTAACTTACATAGGGACTTAGTTAAGATTGCCCTTGAAACTTCTAGAAAAGATCAAGAATTACATTCCCTGAATATGAACAAAGATCTGGGGGATTAACAACACCTTGATTTTATTTGTCACAATTATGTGTTTTGGCTGAGAAGTCACTTTATGCTTTTATTTCCCCAACTTTATAACAGAAGATTATGTATTTTCTTCATGGAGCATCTTTCATCTAAGAATCTCAAAGGGCTCAACAAATGTTATCTCATTAACGATCTCATCATCTCTTTATCATACAATCTGTCTCTGAAGTAGGTGACAAATAATTGAAACTCAGATGTATTACTTGACTTATCCAAGGTCATAGACCTAACCCATCATAAACAACAAAGAAAAAGTGTGTGGGTTAATTTGTATTCAGTGCTTTTGCTGTATAACCATTCAAGGTCTTTAATTACTATCTTGAAGCAGAGTTGCACCCTTACTTGATATGTCCTAAGATGAAAAGTTAGACCTTATGTCAACATCTCTCTCTTTAGTACAGTAATAATAGGGAAAATGATGTTTTATGTTTCTGTGGTAGCTGGTAACAGTTTGGTCACTTTTATTGCATTATATGATATGCAAATTAGGTAAATATACTGATTTTCACTTTTCAAGGGAAATCATTGAGAAAGAAGATGCTGTGAAATACCAGTAAAGCTTCAGTGGATCCTTTGAGGAGCTTTATTGTTAAGAGATCTTCCTGCAGAATTTTTTTTCCTCCAAGTTGATCAAGTTTGAGCCTTGGTTTCCAAACATGAACCTGTAATTGAACAAAACAACACATGGAATGGGATACTTTGGGCAGTTCTTGGCAGTAAAGAACAGTTTCCTCTGAAAGAAATAGTTGTGAGCCACTGCAACAGACTTTGTCAGAAAAGAGGGTGGATATGTGCGTTTACCTTTCATCATTGCAATCAATAATATTCATTAGGCATGCACCTGTGTCACGGACCTATGTCAGATACCTATGTCAGGTACTGAACTAAGATCTTACATGCATGATCTCACCCAATTTTTACAACTTTAAGAGGTGATTGGTATTATTATTATTGTTCTCATTTTACAGTTGATCAAGTTAAAAATATTTGCCGAAGACTATACAAGTATCAACTTTTTACACTTAACCACCATTGTGTTCTACTTACCTATGTCCAGGTTCCTTTTCCCAAGTGTTACAAATGTCTTGATTTCCCTTATATCTTCAATTCAAAGTTGATTTGGGGGCAGGTTAAAAGAAATTAAGTGAGGTAGCAAATATAAAGAATGCTGTATTCTGTCTGATGCATAGAATGTATTCAACAAATAGTAGTTCATTTATATCTTCATCTGTCTCAGATAAGGAGAAGGAAATGCCAACTCACTCCAATATTCCTGCCTGGGAAATACCATGAACAGAGAACTCTGGCAGGCTACAGTCCATAGGATCACAAAGAGTTGGACACAGTTTAGCACCTGAACGTATGTCTCAGATAAATTGGTTTTAATTATGCCTACTTAGGACACAGAACTTCTCCTCTGAATGATACAATAATAAGATCTTCAAGTTAACTTAAAAACCATTATACTCTAGCAAATAAATTATTTAATCTGCATTCCTTGCTACCTAAAACTACCAGATGACCTTTCATACCTGAAATATAATTCAGGGAGAGAGTCTAATAGCAGAAACTCATCTCTCTACCACAACCCTCTCCCTATAGGGCAGCTCTGAAATTATTGCAGCCTGTCTGTGCAGTGAACCTTAACTTGATTCTTTAGTCACTCTCTATTTTGTACCAAGTGCTTCCATGTCACCTTGAGAAAAGAAATCCCTCTGTCCTGATCAGAAGAATCTGAAATCCTTGTCTAAAGAAATACAGAATTTCCTAAATAGAAACAGAAGATGAGGAGAGACCTGTAGACTAACTAGGCAACAAGTTTCTAAGTTTTTATATGGTACTCATTACACATTCAAGTCAGGAAAGGAAGAAAACTAACAACAACAACAACAACAAAATTTCAGTTCCATCTCTGATAGGAAATGCCACTCCTTCTCATTCCTTAACAAAATACCTAGCATATCTGATACTTGATTAAAAGTGATTATGAAACAATCGTGGTAATTAGGACAGTAAAGTGATATTCTTTGTTCTATATTGAAATCCCAGATACCTTATCAGCATCCAGTGTGAGCTCAGATGTCATTTACTTCATTGTGTTTCATTTTTCTATCATGGCCTGCTTGTTTTTATTTTCTGCATAATTTGAGAGTATTGTAAAGACTAAGTTTTATTATCCAATTACATTTTTATGCAATTGCAGCCCAAAAAAATTGTTCAATCAGTTTCTTTCAAACAGGTACATTTTCTAGTGAATCCAATTGATTTTGTAGTGAATGGCTGAGGTCTCATCATAAATTCATGTAGTTGTTTACTGGACAACCATATTTCCATAGACATCATTGAAGAAAAATGTGCCTGACATAATTCTAGTGAAGAAGCAATTCCTAAAAGTAATAGAAATCTCAGTATTTCTAGCCGGAAAAAAAGAAAGAAAACACAACTGGAAGCTTAGGGAAACAATATGGGGAAGAACTCTGGGGAGCTGTTAACAGTGAATGTCGTGAATGTCTGCCATAAAAAGGTTGGCATAGCCAACTACTAACAGTGGAGGGAAAACAGAAGGGGATTGGCAATGGATACCACTTTTGAATATCATAGAAGCCACAAAAGTCAAGTAAAGTGAAAGCTCAAAAGTGCTCTGAAAATACTTAATAGCTTGATGTGGTGTTTGAAGTGAACTGATGGGTTATGGATTTATATTCATGGTGGCTTTATATTTGCAATAGCCTACCCTAAGCCAATATTGTGACCAGAGTACAGAATATGCTGAATAAGTGCATAATGAGTGAGGTGAATACCTGCTTCTGAAACCAGGACATTGTGTCAGTCCCATTCAAATCCAACTGAGAGAAGACAGAGGTGGTTTGACAAAGGAAAAGTAATGTCTACTTGCAAAGGCAGGAGAATCAGCAGCAGAGCAAACAGGAAAAACATCAAATATCCACTAAGACTGAACATGATCCTAATTATATATATCTGTGTGTATAGACAATATGCACTATATACAGTATATACATATGTGTGTATATATGTGCATTACATACACTAAGTCCTCCCCCTAAAAGCATTTAAGTTTCAAACTTTGAAAGATGTGAATGTGTTCACATATCCAGCCTCATTAATTAGTTCATGTGTCTGGTATATACATGGTCATGTGCATGCAACCTCTACAATTGGTTGTGCTTTTGTATATTTTGCTGTACAATACTGTGTAGAGCTTATGCACTTGTGCATGGGGCTTCCCTAATAACTCAGTGGGTAAGGAATCCGCCTGTAACACAGGAGACAAAGGAGACGTAAGTGTGATCCCTGGGTTGGGAAGATCCCCTGGAAAAGGGAATGGCATCCCACTTCTTTTCTTGCCTGAAAAATCCCATGGACAGAGGAGCCTGGTGGGCTACAGTCCAATGGATTGCAAAGAGTTGGACACAACTGAGCAACTAAGCATGCACATGCATGTACTGTGTAGGGTACAGTAGCACTTATCTTTATTTTAAGCCCAGGATTAAAAGCAAGCAAAGCAGCAGCAGTGATATAGCTGATACTACTGAGAAGCACCAAGAGATGATGGAACAAAAGTGAAAGAAATAGAGTGAATGAGGTGAAACAATGGTAGATGTTGCTCTTATAACATGGTTGAATCAATCATCGGCATGATCCTAAAGAACACAGAATGTATGAAGTTTGCTGTGCCAGTGTTTTCGACAATAGTATGGAAGACACTTGGAAAAGTGATAAGAGAAGATGGAGAAACTTCTCAGCATGTGGATGCAGGATTAGCATCAGTGTTGAGTCCCACTCAGCTTAATGCTCGTTCAAGACAAAGCTAAAAGCCTTTATGAAAACTTAAAGAAGATACATGGCAAAGAATCAGAGGGAGCATCTTTTATTTCCAGCCATAGCTGGCTTCATCGGATCAAGGCTAGAGCCAATCTTCACAACATAAAACTTAAGTGGTGAGGAAGGGAGCACAGATATAGGTGCTGCCTAGAAATATCCTGAAATGCTTCAAGAAATTATTGATGAAGGCATGTATTTACCCAAGCAAGTTTTTAATGTGGATGAGGCAGGACTGTACTGAAGAAGATGCCAGACCAAACTTTTATCAGTAAGGAGGAAATGTTGATGCCACACTATATAACATTGAAGGATAGGCTAACTCTGTTGCTTGGTGGCAATGTTTCTGGCAATACAAAGCTGAAGCCTCTCTTAGTTTATCTTTCAGAGAACCCAAGAACCCCTATAAGTGTAGCCAAGGGCTCTGGGTTACACAGGCTACTTTCAGGAATAGCATTTCCACCACTTTATCTTGGAGGTAGAGAAATATTGCTTGTGGGAAGGACATTCAACATATTTTGCTGCTCAACAGTGCTCTGAGATACACCCTATTCATGGACAGCCTTCATCCCGACATCAAAGTAACGCATCTGCCACCAAATACTACATTGCTCATCCAACCTATGGACCAAGGGGTTATGTTAAGTGACTTTCAAGAAATGTTATTTACGTCAGACTTTTTGTCAGGGAGTAAAGGTGAATGATGAATCAGAAACAACCTTGCAACAGTTTTGGAAGAAATATAACATCCTCAATTCCATGAAAACATTAACTTTCCTTGGTGTGAGGTTACAGCCATTGCCATGAATGGGTTTGGGAGAATCTTTGCTCGTAGTTTGTTCACGATTTTCATGGGTTTGACAAGATGGATGAGGAGTCCAAAAAGGTCTTCAGTAACTTAACGATCCTCAGCAAGAAGTTGGGGCTAGATGTGCAAGAGGACAACTTCATTGAACTCGCTGTACAACGTGAAGAGCTTACAAATGAAGACCTGACGGAAACTGGAGGCCCAGAGAATGGATGAAGGAGACAAAAAGAATTACTGAAAACCTGAAGGGATTCACAATGCAGGGACTGGCAAGGGAGCCTTCTTTATTTGAGGAGGCACTGTTTGATTTTGAGGCACAGGACCCAAATGTAGAATAGTACACAAAGACTGCAACACGGCGCTACTGTGTCAAGTATTATGAGAGAATAAGAGCTACTACCCAGACATCATTGGATCATTTTTTCAAAAGGGTGGATAGAATTGAATTCATTAAGGGAGCAGAACGTGTGCCAGGCACAGTTGAAATTGCAGTTTGCTTTCCATCTCCTAGTGCCAATAGTCCTTCAGGTCTACCACCTCCCGTCTCCTCTCCCTCTTCCAGTCAATAACTTTTTTGACTGTTCGCTCAGTGCCAGCCTGTGTATGCCAGCTGTTGTAGTGTATTACTGTGCTTTCCAAGGTACTATACTGTAAGATTAACACTGTTTTCTTTATTCTGTGTGTTTGCTGTTTTTTAATGTATTATTTGTATGAGAAGTATTACATAGTATAATACTACATAGACAATTGTGTTACTTGGGCATCTAGACTCTGTTGGACTTAAAAACAAATTAGACTTAACAAATGCATTCTCTGAATGACACTTGTTCATATGTAGGTGACTCACTGTAGACTTATATAGTAAGAAGTATCATATACACATTTACTTACTTCCTACTCAAAGAAGGTAGTAGAGCAACAAATATTTGGTGGTCATTATCTTTATATAAGGTCACTTCCAGTTGGGTTTTAACATGAAATTTTCTGCTTTGATTTCAGTATCATGTATGGATATCTGATTTAGCAAAATGCAAGATTTTGCCGATATGACTGAGAATGATTATTATTCTTGGTGTGACTCTTTGGCATACACACCACGGTCACTAGCCAAATGTATGGTTTAATTTTGGGGTTTGAAGAAAAGAAACAAGAACAACTAAGGAAAATGTATAACTTTTTAGAAACAGGAAAATAAAGTATCGTGTGTCGATAATTTCTTCAGTACTGTTCTAACGCCATAGATTTTTAAAGAGACTGCATTTAAATAAAACCAAAATAGTGCATTTTTATAAAAGTGGAAAGCAGACAGTTTTAACCACAGAGAATGGGGGAAACGCTGTATGAACATCTTTACATGCATGTGTGCTCATTCGTATCTGACGCTTTGTGACCCTATGGACTGTAGCCCGCCAGGCTCCTCAGTCCATGGGATTTTCCAGGCAAGAATACTGGAGTGGGTTGCCATTTCCTTCTTCAGAGGATCTTCCCAACCCAGGGATCGAACCCACTTCTCCTATGGTCTCCTGCACTGAGACACCAGGGAAGACCATGAACATCTTTAAGGGCAATGATAAGTTAAATATGAGAGAGCTTAATAAGTTAAAAAAAAAAAAAACTTGTATAATGGTTGTTTATAGCCAATACTGTACTGTAGCAGACTCTATTATTTGGCACTTAATGTGTCTGAATAGGATTAATTTAACTAATAAGCATCAAAATATGGGTAAAGATCTTAAGATGTATATTTGGTTTATATAATGCTGTATTTTAATCAATAATGAAGATCAAGAAAAAATTAATTTGTTTATGGAGGAAGTATAAGGAATGTTATTTTTAATTAAAAATTTTAAAAAAATTAGAAATGAGAAAACCTGAGCTCACATTCTCCATGACCATTAGTGACTTTGGGCTATTTACAAGTTTCCCATTTTTTTGTCCCTGAAACAGATAAATTGAGTTTGAATCCAAGTGCTGATTCTTGTTAACTGTATGATTGTGGATAAGCTATATAAATTTCTGAGCTCAGCTTTTATATCTATATACTGGAGATAAGAATGTCTATTCCACAGAACTGTAGTGAGATTAGATGAATTCCTATTCTTAAAAAGCACTTTGTAAATATTCATATATTCTGTGGAAGTTAATACTTCTTGTTAAAGAATATATTGTATCCTTGAAAAAAAAGTTACCAAATGAATTTTAAAAGTGTTTTGCAGTTCTAAAATGCTAAAAATTCAATAGAATTTAGCAAGTAGTAGGTTAAATTCTGTACCCAAAATAAATTATAATATTAAAAAATGTAAACACATATCTGGTCATATCTCAGATTGATATTATATATTGGATAATCTCTTGGATCATAAATTACTTTAAAGGGTAGCAACATAAAACAAACTCAGTTTTAGTTGGTAAGGAATGTGAAAACTCTTCAAGTGACTGCTTCTGCTAAATTCTGCTTATGGCTTTTCATTAGTTTGCATTTGAGTTTTTAGCCAGGGTGCCTCATCTCAAGAGTTAATGAGATACAGGAAAAACAGAAATGAGTTACCATTACTTTCTAACATTTCACTGGCCCCAGATGTATGCCAGCACTATGTGGGAGAAGACGACTTCCATTCTTAGAGAAAGAAGGAGAGAGTCACAGAACCTTCTTGAAGAAGGTGCTAAGCTATGACTTCAAAAGCTCGATTAGAACCATTCAAAAGTAAATTTTGCTTTCTCTTTCAGAAAATGTATCCAATTGCTTTGTAATTTCATATTTACATTCACTGAAGCTCCTCTGAACTATTCAGATAATCAATAATTGACTAGCAATATTGACTAAGACACTATTAATAAATATTGTTGAATGTATGGATAGATGTGCGGATGGATTAATCGATGGTTGGGTGAATGATGTCTTTGTGTTTTATTACATATAAAAATGACTATCAAAATTAAACCTATTTTATAAATTTTATTTATAGTGAAATACACAGGGCTTAAGTGTAAAACTTTATGCCACAGAAAGTTGATAAATGTGTTAAATGTTAAAAGTTTGATGAGTTTTGGAATATCTAACACCTTTGTAACCAACATCCTAACATCCTTCATTGGTAACAATTCTGATTTTTATCACCATAGATTGGTTGTCCCTATTGTTGAACTTCATATGAAATGAATTATTATGAACTTTTTAATATATGCTTTCTTTGGTCATAACAATGATTTTTTGTATATTTCTGTGTATTCTTCCCACCTCTTCTTAATGTCTTCTGCTTTTGTTAGGTCCAAACCATTTCTGTCCTTTGTTGAGCCCATCATTGCATGAAATGTTCCCTTGGTAGCTCTAATTTTCTTGAAGAGACCTCTAGTCTTTCCCATTCTATTATCTTCCTCTGTTTCTTTGCATTAATAGCTTAGGAAGGCTTTCTTTTCTCTCCTTGCTATTCTTTGGAACTCTGCATTCAAGTGGGTATATCTTTCCTTTTCTCCTTTGCCTGTAGTGTCTCTTCTTTTCTCAGCTATTTGTAAGGCCTCCTCAGACGACCACTTTGCCTTTTTGTACTTTCTTTGACTATGTGGATCACAACAAACTGTGGAAAATTCTTAAAGAGATGGGAATACCAGACCACCTGACCTGCCTCCTGAGAAATCTATATACAGGTCCAGAAGCAAAAGTTGGAACTGGACATGGATCAACAGACTGGTTCCTAATTGGGAAAGGAGTACGTCAAGGCTGTATATTGTCACCCTGCTTATTTAACTTATATGCAGAATACATCATGAGAAATGCTGGGCTGGAGGAAGCACAAGTTGGAATCAAGATTGCCAAGAGAAATATCAATAACCTCAGATATGAAGATGACAACACCCTCGTGGCAGAAAGCAAAGAACTAAAGAGCCTCTTGATGAAAGTAAAAGAGGTGTGTGAAAAATTTGGCTTAAAACTCAGCATTCAGAAAACTAAGATCATGGCATCCATCCAATCATTTCATGGCAAATAGGTGGGGAAATAATGGAAAGAGTGAGAGACTTTATTTTCTTGGGTTCCAAAATCACTGCTGATGGTGACTGCAGCCATGAAATTAAAAGATATTTGCTCCTTGGAATAAAAGCTATGAAATACCTAGACATCATATTGAAAAGCAGAGACATTCCTGTGTCAACAAAAGTCTGTCTAGTCAAAGCTATGGTTTTCCAGTAGTCATGTATGGATGTGAGTGTTGGACCATAAAGAAGGCTGAGCTGTGATGAATTGATGCTTTTTTTCCCCCTTTTTTTTATATGTTTTGCCATACAATGACATGATATCGCCATGGGTGTACATATGTTCCCCCTCCAGAACCCCCCTCCCTCCTCCCTCCCGACTCCCTCCCCCTGGGAAATCTCGGTGCAGCAGCCCTGAGCAACAATCCTGGGCTGGCAATTGATTTCACATATGATACTTAACAAGTTTCAATGCCATTCTCCCAAATCATCCCACCCCTGCCCTCATCCAGAGTCCATGAGTCTGTTCTGTACGTCTGCATTCCTTTTGCTGTCTCGCATGCTGGGTTCTCGTTACCATCTTTCTAAATTCCATATATATTCGTTAGTATACTGTATTGTTGTTTTTCCTTCTGGCTTACTTCACTCTGGATAATAGGCTCCAGTTCCGTCCACCTGAGTAGAACTGCTTCAGATGATTTTTTTTTTTAAATGCTGAGTAATATTCCATTGTGTATATGTACCACAGCTTTCTTATCCATTCTTCAGTTGATGGGCATCTAGGTTGCTTCCATGTCCTGGCTATTGTAAACAATTCAGCGATGAACATTGGGGTACACGTGGCTCTTTCAATTCTGGTTTCCTCGGTGTATATGCCCAGCAGTGGGATTGCTGGGTCAAATGGCAGGTCTATTTGCAGTTTTTTAAGGAATCTCCACACTGTTTTCCATAGTGGATGCTTTTGTATTGTGGTGTTAGAGACGACTCTAGAGAGTTCATTGGGCTTCAAGGAGATCAAACCTTTCCATCCTAAACGAAATCAGTCCTGAATATTCAATGGAAGGACTGACGCTAAAGCTGAAACTCCAGTACTTTGGCCGCCTGATGCAAAGAACTGACTCGTTGGAAAAGACCTTGATGCTGGAAAAGATTGAAGGCAGGAAGAGAAGGGGATGACAGAGGATGAGATGGTTAGATGGCATCACCGACTCAGTGGACATGAGTTTGAGTAAGCTCCGGGAGTTGGTGACGGATAGGGAAGCCTGGTGTGCTGTAGTCCATGGGATCTCAAAGAGTCAGACATGATTGAATGAATGAACTGAACTGAACTGAACTGAACTGTGATTTAGTTTTAAAATTATATGAATAAAGTTCGAATTTGCATCCATGATTGTGATGATATATATCTGAATTGTTTACAAATCTTGTGTGTTAATAGACCTGCTATACATGTTTTTATACAAGTCATTTTGTGGAAGCATGCTATCATATCTATTGAGTTGCACTGCTTTCATTGTATTACATGACTATTGATATATATTGTAGTTTTCATTTTCATTGGATTTAAAATCTTTTCCAATTTTTCTGATATTTCTTCTTTTCTTTCATTCATTGGTTACTTAAAATATCTGGAAATTTTGACATTGAATTTTTACTTTATTTATATTTTATCACAGTATATATTCTGAAAGTTTCAGTTCTTTTTTTTTTTTAAATAAATAGAGAATTATGTTGCAGCCTGGCACATTATCTGCCATGCTTAATATTCCATGTGCACTTAGAAAAATATGTTTTCTCTACTTTGGGTGAGATGTTCTTCTATATGTGTTAATTTGGTAAGATTAGTTGATTATATTGTATATTGTATATTCTAACTGACGTTATGTGTATTTGTTTATAGATTATTGGGATAGTTTCTTAAAATATCTATCTGTATCTTTAGTTATTTTTTCACCTTTTGAATCCCTCCTCTTTTCTTCTTTTATTTAAAAAAGTTTGTAAGTACATACACAATTAAAATTATAACATTTTTCTAATGTTTCAACTTTTTATCAGTATCAATTGTACCTCTTTATCTCTAGTAATAGTCTATTGTCATGAAACATGTTTTTTCTGTTATGATTTTAATCACTCAAGCTTACTTATTCAAAGATTTTTATTTCTTTGCTTCTTTAGTTTTTATATTTTAACAAAATGTGGGCAACATTTAGTTGCATATTTATCTGATCTGATATTTCCTTATTTTTAACTGATGCTCTTTTCATTTAATTTTAATGGTTGTATAGTTCATGTCTACTATTTTACTATTTGCTTTCTGTTTCTCACATCTAAATTATTGTTCTCCTGTTCTTTCATGCTTGCCTCCTTTTGAGTTAATCTTTCTTTTATATCATTGTTCTGTTTCTATACTTTGGAATATTTGATGTATGTATTTGCATTTTATTTTCTGGTTACTTTAGTAAACATTATGCACTCGTATTTTTTGTAGTCTACCTAAAATTAATGTTCTCCAATCTCCTATAACAGAACAAGGATCCTTCCATTTGTATAATTATTCTACCATCTCTGTCCTTTGTGTCATTGTTGCCATATGTTGGTTTTACATATTCAAGCCACAGAATATAATGTTACTGGTTTTTATTTTTTCCTTAAGAAATAAGGTAAACTGTAGCCTTTAGTATTCACCTAAATATATGCTAGTAATTTAACTCCTCATTCTTTATTATTAATTTGCATTTTCATATTATTTTTTTTCAGCCTTACCAGAGTGTTTTATTATATGTGATAGAGCAGGTTTTCTGTTAAGAATTCTTTAAGGTTTATTCAGTTGAAGATGTCTTTATTTTTTCCTCAATTTTTAAGGCTATTTTTGCTGAATATGAAATTCTAGGTTGACAGTTTTACAGCATTTTATAGATATTGTTCCACTGTCTTCTCCACCCTATTGTTTCTATTGAGAAGAGGTCATGAATATTGAGATTACTTTGAATATGATGCTCCTGTTTAAAATTTTCTCTTTTTTTTTTCATTTCAGCAATTGAGTATGACGTATCTAAGTATCATTCTCTTTGGATTTATCCTACCAAAGTTTGGAAGAACTTCTCGAAAATGTAAAGGTAAGTTTTTTAAACATATTTGGCATTTTGGTCATTTTTTAAATATAATTCATGTGCCCTAGTCTTTTAGCTCTCTGAAACTCCAAATATATGTTTGTTAGACAACTTGATATGATGTCACAATTCACTAAATACTTTTTCAGACTTTCGTTCGATTATTCTCTTTCTCCTTCAGTTAGGGTTATTTCTATTTATGTGTCTTCAAGTTTACTAATCCTTTACTTTTCAGTATTAAATTTTTTTTTAAAAGCAGTGTATTTTTATATCATCTATTTTCAGTTCTAGGATTTTAATTTGTTGCTTTTTTATACTTCAAATTTCTCTATTGTCCTTGTCCACTAATTTCAAAATCTGTGTTATTTTGGGTTTTTTTCCACTAATTATGGTTATTTTCATGTTTCTTTATGTATTCAGTAATTCAGCTGTATGCTTGGCATTGTGCTGAACACACTGTAGAGATTCCAGATTGTGTCATCTCCCTTTAATGAATGTTAAATTAACGGATGTTGAATTTTCCTCTCTAACCAATTAAGTTACTGTTGTAAAATACAGTACTGTCAGATTTTTATGATTAAACGCTATCAGTTTTGTCATGAGTTCTAAGATACATCTTTTATACCAACGTATGACTCTTACTCCAAAATTCTAGAATTTCAACTGAATGTTTGCTGTGTTTGTAAAGTGCTGTTAGGGCTTGCCAGACTGACTGGATGAGAATTCCAGTATCTCACAACAGTTAGGAACTCAGGTGTCTGTATTCCATACACACTGCAAATGTAAGACTCTGACCTCTCAGAGTCTGGGCTGCATTTATAAAGCCCAGTCCTTGGCCAAGGATCCATAGTCAATCCCCATCTAGTATTCTAGAGACTTTAGCAAAGCTGCTTCTTCTCTGATACTATTTCTCACAAAGCCTAAGTACTTTAGCAGATCAAAACTCTGCCTCCTCGGCTCAGTAAGACTGTTGTTTCTCTCGTTCCCCACCCTCCTGTGCTATAGTAGTTAAAATGTTCCTCTTGATAAATCTGGTGTGAGCATGCGCTTACTTTCTATGACCTTGCTTTTCCTATTTCTCAGTGCTTGAAATAGTCATTTCATTTTTTTTCAAATATTATATTCGTTTGTAGTAGTAGGACAAGTCTTATACCAATTATCCCTTCATGACTAGAAGCAGAATTCTCATTAATTATAATTTGAGTTAAATATAATACTGGATGAGAGGATGCTCTGAAAACCATATGTCCAATATTACATAGAGCGAGCATGGAAAAATTATGTCTTAGAAATCTTGGTTTAATAGTGGTTCTATAATGAGAGATTGTCATAGAAGAGAGACTAAATTGGATCTTAAATTTATCTGTGTTAAGAAATTCAATGAGATAGCCAAATGTGGGCAGCAAAAGGAAATAAGATATGCCATTGATTTTTGAAAGTTAGGTGGGCTTTAACTGATACAGTAAATGGATCTGTTCAGCAGGGGAGATTCATTTGTAAATATAGTGCAAAATATGAAAATATTGTTTTTAAAAACAATGTAAAGTTTATACATTAAAGCATTGCTGTTCTTATTACAAAAGACTTAGTTTATAAAAAGATTCATTGAGGGCTCAGTACTCTGGTGAATTCCCATTATAATTAACAAATGCAGAATTATAATTTATTTTCTGCATTTGGATAAAAGAAAGCAGAGCAACCATTTTATTATTGTATTTATCACTTTCTCCAAGAAAGAGATACTTACAATAAACCTAGTTCCAGAGTAACTCACATGCATGGTGATATTAGCAAAGAAGAGGACACAGGGATATTTCCAGGGAAACAAGTATAAGGTAGATAAGATCCCCACGTCCCTTTTCCTTCCTGGGGAAGTCCCACTCCAAGGCTCTTGCACAGACTTACCATTGATGAGAAACAGCAGAAATAACACAAAAGTGGTGAATTCAGTGGGTCAAAGGCATTCAGCATGCATGACTGGCTCAGAGAACTCTAGTTCTTCTAGAGTATATAATTTGATCTTTTTTTCTGTCTTATGTTTAATTTTTTTTTATTTTTGTATAAAATAAAGACAGTTGTATTAGCTTTCTACTTCTTTCTTAAAAAAAAAAAGATAATCAACCTTAGTAAATTTCCTTTGGATAATTTTCATTAGCAACAACTAAACAATAAGTATGAAAACTAAGCATATTTCCAATGAGCCATATAAAACATCTTTTTTAGGAGTTTTAATTGCTGAGTTTATAGCAGTTAAAATTTTTAGGTCTTTAACTTGCTAGGGTTACAGATAAAATTAGTGATTGACTTAGTAAATGAAAATACAATTTTTACAATACCTTCACCTTTTTTAGCATTGAGAAAAATGAGAGTGCCCTTTCTTATTTTTATTAGACTTACAGTGTAGTGAGGGACAGAAATAAGTAATTACTAAGTAACATTATAAGTACAATATCATGGCAATCTGCCATACACCATAACACAGTAAAAAGGGAGGCTTTACCAAGTTTGTGGTGGCAGATGGATTAAGGACAACATACCAGAAAGAGGTAGTAGCCTTGGTGATTCTCAAATAATTAAAAGAAGTTGTAGTCACCCCTCAGTAACTATGGGAAGCATTGGTTCCAGGATGCCCATGGATACTAAATTCTTGGCATGCTCAAATCCCATATAATTAATGGCATAGTATTTGCATATAACCTCTGCACATCCCCTAGGATACTTTAAATCATCTCTAGATTAGTTATAATACCTAATATAAGGTAAATGGCATCTAAATAGTTGTAAATATAATATAAATGTTATGTAAATAGCTGCCAATGCACAGCAAATTTAAGTTTTGCTTTTGAAAATTTCTTTTTCAAATATTTCCCATACACACTTGGTTGAATCTGCAGATTTAGAACTCACAGATATGGAGGGCTGACCACAGAGGTAAGGTGAGTGAGAGAACATTTCTGGAAGAAGAAATAATGTGAAAAATTTTAAAGTCAAATCAAAGAAATCTATTGTTCTGTTAGGAATAAAAAAAAAACATGGAAGTTAAGGAAAGAACAGAGAAGACATATATTGAAAATATTATTAAGAGTAAACCCCTAGGTTCTTTAAGGCAATAAAAAATATTTATAGCTTTGATATATTATACTGGGGAAATGCATGTGAGGGAAATACACCTGTGAATAAGGAACATACTTCAGAATCAAAAGATGATGAACCCTAAATAAAGCCCTAGTAACAAGTTCCCAGGCGGCACAGTGGTAAAGAATCTGCCTGACAGGGGCGGGTCCAATCCCTGGGTCGGGAAGATCCCCTGGAGAACGAAATAGCAACTCACTCCAATATTCTTGCCTAAATAATTCCATGGATAGAGGAGTCTGGTGGGCTGCAGTCCATGGGGTCACAAAAAGTTGAATATGACTCAGTACACAGCACAGAAAGTAACAGGTTGAACATGCAGCTTGGTGATTGTTGTAAAGAAATACTTGGGAAGTAAAATTTATAGGATTTGTTGATTGACCAAATGTGGAAGAAGTGACTTGGGTGACTGAATTGATGGATATATGAAAGAATAAACTGAAAGATGATCAGACAGAAAGAAGAAGAACAGTTCATTGCAATTGAGTTTGACTTTGAGGTACCCAAGAGAAGTCTGTGTAAGAGCTCAGTGAAGAAATCTAAGTTAGAGATTAACTATATTGGAGATAGTAAAACAAAAACAAACAAACAAAAAACTGTAAGTTCGTTATGGAAAGAAAAAATGCTGAATTTTAAAAGAGAAGGATTAAGGATGAAACTCTAGGGGGTGTTGGAGTTTAGAATATAAAAGTAAAAATGAAAATGCAGAAATGATGAAAACATATTACTCTGAGAGAGAAGAAATAGCAGGATAATTAAATGGGATAATTCAGTTTATTTGAAATGTCAAGAATTAGGCACATCCATATTCTTGCCTGAAGAAGAATTTCATGGACAAAGAGTTGAACGTGACTGAGCTACTAACACACACACACACACACACACACACACACACACACACACACACACACACAGTGATAGTAATTGGAGGTTGCCAAGGATGGGAGAAGAAAGAGAGGAGGAAGTGGTGGGGTGACTGGTGGGGGATACAGGGAGTGGTGAAATGTTCTGGAATTAGATAATAGTGATGCTTTAATAGACTTGTCACGATATTTAAAACTCTGGATTATACACTTCATTGTTATTTATTTATTTGGCTACACTGAGTCTTAGTTTCAGCATGCAGGATCTTTGATCTTCCTTGCAGCTTGCCGACTCTTAGCTGTGGCATGTGGTATCTAGCTGGCTGACCAGGGATCGAATCCGGGGCCCCCAGCCTTGGGAGTGTGGAGTCTTAGCCACCAGACTGTTGTGAAAGTTCCTATAAACTTTAAAATGGTGTTTTTGGTGCCTGAATTAATTCACAATAAAACTGTTTAGAAAAATAGCTTATGTGTCTCCCAATTCCAGCATTTTCCAGATACCAGCCTTTCAGTATAAACACATGGGCTTTCTTCATGTCTTTTATCCAAACTTGGAATAGTACTGCAAATTGCTGAGTTCACAGTTAACTGGGACTGAGCATGGTGGCAAGTGGTTTCAGCTAAGTGAATTTCCTGTCTGCACTACTACATTTTTAACATTCATATACCAACTCTCTGAAGCCATAAAATCAATTCTGGATTCTAGTTTTCCTATGACAGTCTGGACAGAATGTCATGGGTGATGGAGACTTATGGTCTTGGAGTTCCCTAAGAATAAATGTCTTCTGCTAGGAGGCAGGCCTATCCTGGACTTTAGAATATAATAATACTTCAGTCCTCTAAGTCTGCAGAATTTCCGCAATCTCACTTATGTTCACTGTCCAAGATGTGCTTGACTGATGCTTCTATGCCGTCATAAGTTGGATGTCTTTTTTATGCTTACAGAAAATGCATAAAGGTCAACAAACCTTGAAGCATGTTATTGATTTCCAACACAGTGGCACACCCTAACTGTGAGACATTGTCTAAACAAAGTTCATTCTGGTAGTTTCCTTTCTTGGTTGACAATCTACAATAGTCTGACTGCTTTTATATGTTGAACATTTAGTCATTTAATTTAGTAATATAAATTAAGGTGGGGAAATCTTATATAAGTGTATTAAAAAAAAGAAACCTTTTTCTCAAGAAAACAAATGTTTTAAGGTGATGCAGACTGAATTTGAATGCCATCTCCACTGTATATTACTGAGTAAACTTGAACAAATTAACCACTCAGTTACCTCAACTGCAAAAGAGAATAGAAATGACTACTACATTTGATTCCAATAATTAACACACAGTAAATTCAAACTTGATAGGTAAACAAAAATATGCTCTACAAACATAGGTATCATTCCCCAGTATACCTATATAATAAGTAGTCATATGTCTTTACTGAGTGTACAACTCAAATGATCACTTTCCAAACTGAGCGGCAAATCCATTGTTAGATAATTCTGGCAGGAGTAAACTGAAATGCATATTTTCCTTTGGAGTCAGAATTCTGTTTTAGGAAAGTGTAATGCAATTTTTCTTTGTAAATGACATGCAATTCACAAGCGAGTTGATTTGTATATGCCTAGTTTTATCTGTTGTAGATCTTACTATGGCCCAAGAGGGTGGTATCCAGTTTGCAAAAGTTATTACTCATCTGTTTTATTGGCCTGGGGTTTTAAAGCAATATCTGTTCTGTATGAGTGTTTTAACTTCAATCCCATTAGAAACAAAAACAAAAGCAGTTCAGTAAATTAGAAAGTTAATTCTTTAAATTTGTATCCTCTTTAAAATAAAGCTTTATAACAAATGCATTTTTCCTACAAATAGTATAAATAGACTCAAAAAATAGATTAAAAAATAGACTAAAGGGGATGCTTCATCTGAATTTTATAGTAAATGGCTAGTCCCTGAAAAAAACTGGAATATAGGATGAACCATCTGGATGGGAATTCCTGGAGAACATCTAACCTTTGCCTTCTAGGGTCTTTGGTACATGTCAGTAGCTACCAAACATCAACTTTGTGTTAATCACTGAGTTTGTTATGCTGGGTATGATAGTCTGGGTAACAGTAGGATTTGCTTAAGATTTAGAAGAACACAGTTTTTAAAATTCTGATCTTGATGAGATATTTCCTCATCTCTATAATAGGAATTATTTATATTTCTCTAAGATTGGCTCTTGTAGCAACCAAATGAAATAATGTATGCAGTAGTTCTTTATAAACATGTATTTAATAAGGATATTCTGCTGGAATATATGTATGTATATGTATGTGTGTGTGTATATATATACACATGTATGTATATGTATGTATGTATATATACATACGTACATATATATATATAGCTAGTGGTAAAGAATGCCAATGCAGAAGATGTAAGAGACGTGAGATCGATCCCCAGGTTGGGAAGATCCCCTGGAAGAGGGCATGGAAACCCACTCCGGTATTCTGGCCTGGAGAATCCCTGGACAGAGGAGCCTGGCAGGCTATAGTCCATAGGGTCCCAAAGGGTTGGATAGGACTTGAAGTGACTTTGCACGCACACACACTCCCTGCTGGAGTACACACACACACACCCCATATTATGAATATCCTAGAATTGAACATTTTAGTAGATGAAGTTGGCTCTATTTTTTAGGTTATTTGCAAAATGTTATTTTGTATTAGAGTTCTGTTATTTCATTTCCCGTATTAATCTTTCACAATAAAGCTTACTAAATATCAGATATTCATTATAGAAAATTTGGAAAATATAGGGGGGAAAAAGACAGATAAAACCTTCTGCGTTCCAGTACCACCACTCCGAGTTAATTACCGTTAACATTTTGATGACTTTAGTTATGTCTCCTCACCTGAAGACAAGCCACCCTTTAGGTGTGTGCAACTGGGACACCACGAGTTGCAGCCCCACTGCCAGCTGGTGGTACAAACGGACAACCTGAAATTATAGGAAATCTTCAAAACACAGAAGCCACAGACGTCTTAAGTGTCCGGAAACCTCTTCCCAGTTCACGTTTGGCGGACTAAGAAGCTCGCAATAGCGATAGGGGCTCAGGGTGCATTTCTGGACGCTCTTCACTCCTGTCCTTCCACTCACATCCGACGAGTCATTACGCGTTAGTAATTCGAGTTAACACGTTAAGCACTCTCTCCCCCCGGAGCACCGTTTTTCCAAACACGCTTTAACCAGCTGCGGGGCTCCTGCCGGTGACTCTGAGCCTCCGAGAGTCTTGCCCAGTGCCTTCTGGCTCACCTCCTGCCGCGGACGCGGGTTCGGTTACTGCAGACTGTTTCTCCCCCGGCCCCCGCCCCGCACCTCCCCATCCTCTGGAGAAGCGGGAATAAAAGAGCAGCCCCGGCGCCCGGACGTGCAGCGGGGTGAGCGCCGCCCGTGGCCCGCGCGCGGGGGCCCTCGCCGGCCCCCTCCCGCGCCCCGCGCCGCCTCCGGCGCGAGTGACAGCGCGCCCTCCGGGCTCGGGAGCGGCGGCGCCGAACAATCCCGGGCAGGGCTCGCCGCGCCGGTGACATCACTCCCGAAGATACTCCCCGCTCTCAGCGCCTGCCTTCGCGAGGCGCCCGTCCGTTTGTCGGTTCCCTTCCGTCCGCGGCTGAAGGGGGCTCACTGCCGGCCGGGGACAGAGCCGGGCACCGAGGAGGAGCGACGGGACCTGGAGGAGGACGCGGGGGAGCGGAGGAGAGGAGAACCCGGGCAGGTGGCAAGCATGAAATTCAGCCCAGCGCACTACTTGCTGCCTCTCCTGCCGGTGCTGGTCCTCGGCACCAGGTGAGTCCGGGAGCGTGAGTGACCCGAGGCGAGGGGCGCTGCCCGCAGGCCACCGGGGGGAGCCAAGGGCAGCCACCTCTGCCGTTTGCATCTCCCGCCTAAGTTGGGCGGGGGCTGGGGAGAGGTCTCTGTAATTCAGACTCTGAAATTCTTCTGGGGACTGGAACCCCTCTCTAGTTATCTGGGTCCTTAAAGAAATCCTCGTATTCCTCTCTGTGAGGGGACCGAGGGTTCCTTTGAAAGACTCGTTTTCCCTCCAGCCCTGGGAGTAGCCGACAGATAACACGCGGGTAGGAGACAATATAAAGAAGGGAATTAGATACACAAGGAGAGGGCTGTCACCAAGCAGTGTCTCTATACATTGGAGCTGTCTCAATGGCCACAGAGATTACCTCCTCCCCTAAGTGTGTCTGATTTTAAGGCACAGGGAACCAGAGGAAAAAATGACAAATCTTAGGAAATGGTTAGCCATGTCCGAAAGTTCCTGGACTTGTGAAATAGACTGCTTTAACATCTTGAGTGGGCTGACTGGTCTTGGCTGCCCTGTGAACAGGTCTAATTAAAGAGCACCCAGGCGATTAAAAGTTAGAAGACACTCTCAGAGTGCTGATGCAAGGACCCTAGTCAGAAACAATTAAGGACTGTGTTCCATCACTGGCCATAGATGGGACATTAAGCCCAAGCACAGAGGAGCTATTTTTAGTGAAGGTTTAAAATGCAGTGATTGAAAAGAGTTTTGTGACTCCCCACAGTTGATCGAGTCCCAAAGTTGGTGATGGGTTTGCATTCTTCTTCCACAAGGGCAAAACAAAGGTGTCCTGTTTCACTGCCCAGGACTGAGCCTTTATTCTGCATGGCCTGAACATCATTTTGGCAGCAGTCTCTCTGCCTTGGCCACTATAAAATAAAATGACCCACACAGGATGAGGATCTTTTCAAATCTATGTGAATGGAAACATTATCTGATTATGTGTCTGGTGGGTAATAAAGAGGGGAAATAGGATTATATCTAATTCTGAAATTAAGGATAAAAGATATTATCTGTGAAAAATCAGGGCAGCGAAATTCTTGATTCCACTTCTAGTGGACACACCCTCTCTCAGGCTCTCGTAACCCAACTTTCTTTTGAGTGTGAGGACTGTTTGATGTAGCCCCAAGAGTTGAAGAACTTAGTCTTTGCTTGCAAACAAAGCCCAGGTAACTTTGCTAGGCTAAAATGCAGTATAAATTGGATTATTTTCTTTTAGGGTTGCTCATTACTGGAGTTCACAAAATGCAGATGGTTTTAAAATCACTGCCTCCCGATACTATAACAACTTGTTCCAATTACAGAGCCCATTTTAATGTTTGTGTCTACCTCTAAACAATTCAGTGCAAATCGTGCATAACAGTTATTTTTTAAAGTGTCATGCCACTTACTCTGAACTCTTGTGTTATGGTTTAGTAATTACTTGTGGATTCTTCTAGAGAAAGCAAATTCTTCAAGTTTGGGGCACTTGAGTAGGTGCTTGTCAATATATTCAGAAAATTATAAATATTTAAACAATGGAAAGTCTGCCCACAGTGATTTTTAAGTACAGTGAATCCTTAGTGTTCCAAAAGTACATTTGCCTTTTAAGGACACTATAATTTAAGTGACTCAGAAAACTCTATAGTCTCTAGCTTCCAAAGTTTTAATGTTGGTTATATAATACAAAAACAAAGAACCATTGGCTTATAAAACTTAATTCTTATAAATAAAATTTAAAAAAATAGTCAGTGAACATTTTACAGCAAAAAATGAATGAGCTGAACCTAGCTTGCTTTAGATAGAATATATTTGCAGTGTTTGTAGTATGTGAAAACCGACCAGTCTTCTTTAAATTTTCCCTCTTGCCCACTCAACAAAAAGAACACACTGGGCCTAAAAGAGTGAAACTTTTCCTAATGGGCAATATGTCTTATTATTGTGATTACTCTGTAACAATTAATCTTACTGGATACCCAGATTACTTTGTGAAAATCAGAGAACTTGGCAATGAATCTGGAACTATCAATATGTCATTTTGCCAAGAAGAGCTTATATTTCAGTGAACTCTAGCAGAAGCCTATTCTCTTAGTAATATTTAAGAGTTCTTGTAGGCATTTGGTTAATGTGTAGGTTAGAACCTGAGCTGAACAGGTTTGCAGGAATAATTGCATTAGTAAAGATGAGCTTATTTTCCTGCTGAGAAAAAAAATCTGTTGTAGCTGAGCTATGGCCACCTGTGATAGTGGGTTTTCTAGCCAAAGACTTCTGGCTAACTTAATTTCTTAGTCAGTGGTCCTGTATGTGAAGCCAAAGACATTTTACCTGCTTCAGTCCTGTTGATTGTATTAGCAGAGGGTGGCAGTTGCAAGATTTTCCTATATCTTTCTGGTGTTATCACTTGTCTTTTATTAAGTTCTTTTCAAAATGTTAAAAATGTAGATCTGAGACTTTTGATGTGTATTTGTCTCAACATCTCTTTTCTGGATATAGCTCTTTTATACCTTGCTGTTATCCTTCCAATGGGGCTAAATTCAGTTCTGTTTTAAGGTAAAGGAATGTGTTCACTAGAGCAAATGCAGCAATTAGAGAAGGATGATTACTATATAATAGTGTTCTACCCACAGGGATGAAAACTCTAAAGTAGTTCTGCCTTTTAAATATAAATTTTTGAATAGCTTTCTGTTTTTGTTTGTTTCTTATCCTTGTATTTTCTGTAGCAACTTTAGATGCTGAGGCACAAAAAACTCCATTATTTTCACCATAGTGAACAACATCTATGCCCCTCAGTCAGAACTACTTAATTTGTCCTGTGTGTGTGCATGCTAAGTCACTTCAGTTGTGTCCAACTCTTTGTGACCCTATGGAGTGTAGCCTGCCAGGCTCCTCTGTCCATGGGATTCTTCAGCAAGAATACTGGAGTGGGTTGTCATGCCCTCTTCCAGGGATCAAATTCATACCTCATGTCTCCTGCATTGGCAGGCGGGTTCTTTACCACTAGCGCCCACCCTGGAAGCCCAATTTGTCCTGAAAGAAAACTAAACATTCACCTTCAACAGTAGCCAAGAACTGTTCTCTGTTTTACAGCTAAACCTCATAGATTTTAAAAGAGCTGTTTAATTTTCTAGCATATTGTCTCTCCTGTTTATAAAGTACATATAATTTTTTAAATGAGTTAATTTTATGAATAATGTAGCTAATGCAGAAAGCCATTTAACCTATGCACAAATAAATGTGATCAAAGAAAGCAAACGTATCTTCAGAGTAGATTCACTATACTTTTTAAACAGCCTTATTCTGTAGAAGCTTTAAATGCTATTCGAAGGCGGGCAGCAATTCACTTCAGAAAGAAGCAGTATAGGTATAGAAAGGAATAGGAGGGTGAAAAAAGTCTTTAGAAGTTCTTGGTGAAAAGGGACCCATGGAGTGCTGGAGAAGACTCATCCTTTAGTCTGCTGAACCTCTTGTTCCTTTCTGCTGTGATTCTACTCTTAATACCTCTGGTTTTAAATGATTTAATGGGGAGAGAACGTGGCAGGGAGGAGTGAAGGTCTCTTGACTTCTGGTGGTTTTCCATCAAGAAAGAACTTTAAGCAGATGGTCGGTTATAGTCCTCCCAACAAGAGTCACCTTAGAGGTGTGTCCTGGGCCCTCTGACCAGCAGTCATACCATGTGTTTATTTTGGAATCTATTTTTAGATGGTACTATATATTGAAGATGCCCTAGGCTCCTATTTGTTCTGCCCTTAATCTAACCAAGTTGATGGATAGGATAAAGGAAAGATGAGTTACAGTAATACCCAATAAGCACCAAAATATTTTATTTTTAAACAAAATAAATTTGATATTGGTCTCAGTCTTACTATAACTCGCCCACATTGATCTGTGTAAGTATATATTTTTTTTGTCCCAAGCCCTGAACACAGTGAGTCTTACCCTCTATACACCTTTATATGACCCAGCATAAACATCTTGGTAAAAATTGCTCCATTCTGTGTAACTGCATTAAAGAAATGTATTTTCTAGGCTAAAAGGATATTAACAAAAATGTTTTGACTTTTTGAATTCCTTTTCTGCATCTTAATTGCCTGTTTCCAATAGCAGATTTTTAAAATGACTTATTTGGGGACTATCTTTGTGCATTAAATTTTCTTTATAATCAGTGAAAGAGACTTCTCAGATTAAATTGACAGTACAATTGTCCCAGACCAAACACTATGTAATTGAAATGGAGAACTTGATCTACCCACCAGGAAGCAAAAATCACTGCAACCACTGGCGGGGCTATATGGATGTAACGGATGTAAAGAAATTATGCTTTCTCATGTATGTTATGAGAGTGCTTGCATGTGGTTGTGTGCACGGGTGCCTATTTTTTACTGACTTCTAGAAGAAAATCTTTTTAATATATAGTGCTAAATCATTTAAGTAACCTGCTTAAGCAGCTAATGTTTAATATTAAACTTTCTTCTCTAGAAAACCCAAAAAAATTCTATTTGAACTTATCTTCATATCTTAACATTCAGAAATCTTTTCATTATCACACATCAAAAGTGCAAGTTAGTTGTTACATAAGGCATGAAGGCAATTAAGTAATAAATTAGTTCCAAATATACATACCTAGAATTTATTATATTCAGAAATATTTATAAATAAAGTTATATAAATATTAACAATATTTAAAACAAAGTTTAAAGTGTGAACAGAGGAAATACCAAATAATGCCAATTAGGCAGTATTACAAATAACTTTTGCTGAGGTTATTGAAAGAAGAGGTATTTTGTAATCAACTTTGATAGCTGTGAAAAGAAGAGAAGCAAAAAGCAAAGGAGAAAAGGAAAGATATACCCATTTGAATGCAGCGTTCCAAAGAATAGCAAGGAGAATTAAGAAAGCCTTCCTCAGCAATCAGTGCAAAGAAATAGAGGAAAACAATAGAATGGGAAAGACTAGAGATCTCTTCAAGAAAATTAGAGATACCAAGGGAACATTTCATGCAATGATGGGCTCAACAAAGGACAGAAATGGTATGGACCTGACAGAAGCCAAAGATATTAAGAAGAGGTGGCAAGAATACACAGAAGAACTCTATAAAAAAGATCTTCATGACCCAGATAATCGCAATGGTGTGATCACTCACCTAGAGCAAGATATCCTGGAATGTGAAGCCAAATGGGCCTTAGGAAACATCACTATGAACCAAGCTAGAAAAGGTGATGGAATTCCAGTTGAGCTCTTTCAAATCCTGAAAGATGATGCTGTGAAAGTGCTGCACTCAGTATGTCAGCAAATTTGGAAAACTCAGCAGTGGCCACAGGACTGGAAAAGGGCAGTTTTCATTCCAATCTCAAAGAAAGGCAATGCCAAAGAATGCTTGAACTACCACACAATTGCACTCATCTCACACATTAGTAAAGCAATACTCAAAATTCTCCAAGCCAGGCTTCAGCAGTACATGAACCGTGAACTTCCAGATGTTCAAGCTCATGTTAGAAAAGGCAGAGGAGCCAGAGATCAAATTGCCAACATCCACTGGATCATCAAAAAAGCAACAGAATTCCAGTAAAACATCTATTTCTGCTTTATTGACTAAGGCAAAAGCCTTTGACTATGTGTATCATAATAAACTGTGGAAAATGCTGAAAGAGATGGGAATACCAGACCACCTGACCTGCCTCTTGAGAAATCTGTATGCAGGTCAGGAAGCAACAGTTAGAACTGGACATGAAACAACAGACTGATTCCAAATAGGAAAAGGAAAACATCAAGGCTGTATATTGTCACCTTGCTTATTTAACTTACATGCAGAGTCATGAGAAATGCTGGGTTGGAGGAAGCTCAAGCTGGAATCAAAGATTGCCAGGAGAAATATCAATAACCTCAGATATGCAGATGACACCACCCTTATGGCAGAAAGTGAAGAAGAACTAAAGAGCCTCTTCATGAAAGTGAGAGAGGAGAGTGAAAATGTCGTCTTAAAGCTCAACATTCAAAAAAGTAAGATCATGGCATCCGGTCCCATCATTTCATGGCAAATAGATGGGGAAATAGTGGAAACAGTGTCAGACTTTATTTTTGTGGGCTCCCAAATCACTGCAGATGGTGATCGCAGCCATGAAATTAAAAGACACTTACTCCTTGGAAGGAAAGTTATGACCAACCTAGACAGCACATTAAAAAGCAGAGACATTACTTTGCCAGCAAAGGTCCATCTAGTTAAGGCTTGGGTTTTTCCAGTGGTCATGTATGGATGTGAGAGTTGGACTATAAAGAAAGCTCAGTGCCAAAGAATTGATGCTTTTGAATTGTGGTGTTGAAGAAGACTCTTGAGAGTCCCTTGGACTGCAAGCAGATCCAACCAGTCCATCCTAAAGGAGATCAGTCCTGGGTGTTCATTGGAAGGACTGACATTGAAGCTGAAACTCCAATACTTTGGCCAACTGATGCAAAGAGCTGACTCATTGGAAAAGACCCTGATGTTGGGAAAGTTTGAGGGCAGGAGGAGAAGGGGACAGCAGAGCCCGAGATGGCTGGATGGATCACCTACTTGATGGACATGGGTTTGGGTGGACTCTGGGAGTCGGTGATGGACAGGGAGGCCTAGCATGCTGCAATTCATAGGCTCTCAAAGAGTCAGATACAACTGAGTGACTGAACTGAACTGAATTGACCTTAATATTGTTCAACATTTGCTAGTTGTGTGATGTTAGATGAATTGCTTATCCTGTTTATCCAGTTCTCTCATGTAGAAAAATAGGTCTACTCATAGAAACTACCTGAGGGGGCTGTGGTAAAGACTGAGTACACCTTAAAAAAAAGAATTTACCATATTTCCTGGAATATAAAAGTGCATGGGTTAGCCCATGCAGCTAGTACTATATGGTTAATATTTTCATGAAATTTTTGTGTCTGTGATTGATCTGCACAAAGCTGAATAAATGAAAACTTGGCTGCAAATCGGATGGAAGACACAAAATTCACTAGAGTGACAGTCATCATGCAAAAGAAAGAAAAGGTTGCCAAAAAAGAAGGGAAGCAGTAGAAATACTGAGGATTACCTGGTAAGTCTCCTGGCTCTTTAAAATGTGCTTTGATGGCCAAGTGCTGTGGACTTTCGTGAACTCCGTGAAAAGTTGTGGCATTTATTTTTCCTATATAGAATATGATTGAGCACAAAAGTGCATACTTAGATATTTAACTTATATAGCTACAAGTAAATTAAATTGCATTTAAAGTACATTGTTAAGTCAATACTGAGCATAAGCATCAATGAATAAAAAGAGATGTTTTCAAGCTGTATAGACAAGATTGATATAAAAGTTTCTACAAACTTATTTTCTACTTGTTAATCGATTTCATCATCCATCAGCAAGCTCTATAAAATACAGATATTTAGGAAAATTACCGAAAGAAAATGTAGATTTTTTTCCTACTATTGACAACAGTTTGAGAACTGGTAATATAGAAAAAGCTTAACTACTATATGTCTTAAGAAACATCACATAAAAGGGACTTTATACTAAACCAGCTTTGAAAATAGCTCTCAAGATCATATGCTCTCAACTAGCATATATGTATTTTATCATAAACTCTTCATAGTTGTACCATGGAATTCTGACCATTAAATGAAAACAATGTATATATTTCTGCCATAGATTACTCTATGTTTATGCATATGTGTCTGTGTATGTCAATTGAGTGGATAATAGAACAGGGTATAATTTGCTGCTAAGGATGAAGAAAAGGCATAGATCATGTTAAATCTGCATCGGAAAATGGCATGCATTTACTGGGACATTTAGAAATGTCACTTCATGTTTATAAGATGCAAAAAACAAAATATCAAAAGTAAACCATTTTATTCAGACACAAGCTAAAGTTCAACCAAATAAACACTGTGCTCTGAAAATGCTTTCATAAACACTAGGAGACATCATTATACTATAGGTAGTGATTGCATTGCAATTATGTCTGACTTGTTTGGTGCTGCTTTGGAGTGTTTTAATCTCTTTGAGTATACTTTAAAGAGTCTGTTATTGGAAAGCATGCTGTGAATGTAAGGTTGTGTTCTCATCCAAAGCCCGTCATATTAGAAGTGAGAAAATCAAGGTCCAGGATGACTGAGACCAGAGGAAACCCAGAACTTTCTGCAGTGCTTCTCTCTTTTATTATATGACCACTCTCCCCATCATCTCTTCTGTAAGTAAGCCACATTGGTATAATTGCTGCCTACCTTATATCCAGAACTGTTCTAGTTATTGTAGAGTATAAAGTAATTTAAGTTCTCTGGCCACATAAAATCGTGGAGGAACCAACAGGCTACAGTCAAAGGGAATCACAGTAATGAGTGGGACACCATTTGTTCACCTGTATTCAGCTTTTTTTTTTTTTTTTTGAAGAATGAGTTGGCTTTAAAAAGATTCCAGGTCATTTTCAAAACCAAAAGCAGCATTACAAATGAGTTCTCACATTTGTACACAGTTTACCTTGTAAGAGGTACACCTATAATGGTTCCTCTTGGCTTTTGACTTCTATTGTAAGGTAATATTTTTCATACCTTTGGAATCTTCTCTTTGAAGCACTTTTCTAGAAGTGTATTTCCTAGGAGATTTGCTTGCATGTTCCTTACCTATTAAACCTATACTGCAACTATGTGGTATTGTTCAATGAGAAGCATACTGAACTGTCTTAGTTCCTACATATGTCCATGTCTAGCTTTAACTTATGATGACATTACATTTCGTTTGGTTTACATATCTCTATGCTTTGATCATACCCTATCAACAATTTATAGTTAGTAACATTTTTTAGGGTGAAGTGGTAATGGGTTTTATTCTACACATACATATCATTAACTTGCTTCCTTTGGATACTTTCTTAACCATTCTGAGACTTAACTTTCTCATCTATAAAATGCAAAATAATAATGTCCAACATTTAATGCCATTAGGATTGAAGAAAGGATATTTAAGTTCTATTTTTAGTGCATGCACATAGCTGTATTTTTCATCCTTCAAGAAATCCTAAAACATGTTAGCTATTACTGCCTGTAGAAATTAAAATTTAGTGTGTTGATTTTATATTAGATACCTCAAGCAGTCAAAATTTAATATTTTTATTAAAAGTCAAAGTAAATCATTCCTCTAAGTGAATTTAAAAGTTCTTGACTGACACAGCCGAAATAATAATATGATTCTTCTAGGGGTAGGGTCTGGAGGAAATTGAACTCAGTGAAAATGCTCCTTAGGAAAACATGGAACAAAAAGCATGCGATGACCTGTGCCTTCTAAAGTAGTCCTTTCAGCTGAGCTAAGGTATTGACAAAGACTAATGCAGATTCCGGGTCAGCCTTTATCTCATGTCCCTATAGGTGATGTGATTTTCTATGACATGCTCCTGTTTATCATCAAACGATTTTTTAGTTCCATATCCTTCATACTCTGTTCAACACACAACTCTGAGCTTCTAGAAACACTTACCCAGTGAAAGTTTGAGGTTAATGAGGTAGAGATTACAGAAAGCATTTGTGGGATCCTATATGTTAAATCCAAAGAACATGGAATAACAAACAGTTTTTGAGTCAGCCTTATTAGCAAAATGAGTTTAGAAATGTCAGTTAACATCCCTTTGGGCTTCCCTTGAGGCTCAGATGGTAATGAATCTGCCTGGGTCAGGAAGATCCCCTGGAAAAGAGCATGGCTACCCACTCGAGTATTCTTGTCTAGAACTTGACAGGCTGCAGTCCTGTGGTAGAGAGTCGGACACAGCCACATTTTTCTCATCAATGAAGAGGCAATAAAATAGCACTGCATTTCTCATAGATTTGTCAAGAGGATCAAATAAACTAATGACATAAAAATTAATGTCTAGCACAGAGAAATATAACTCAGTATATTACCAATCTTACACTTGATTGAAAGGATCAGAGAGATTTTACCCTAACAGAATGCACTTACATGTCTTTATTGAAAACTTTTTTACTTGGTGTAGGTAAGACCAAAGTTTTATTGTTCAGTCACTAAGTCATTTCTGACTTTTTGTGAACCCATGGACTGTAGCACGCCAGGTTTCTCTGTCCTTCATTATTTCACAATTTTCTCAAACTCATGTCCATTGGGTTGATGATGTCATCCTACCATCTCAAAAGTGTTGGTGAACAGATTTTGGAACTCGGCCATGTCCTCCCTTATTATGGATGAAAACAAGCAAACGGACAAATACAACTGAATGGAAAATGCATTTCTCCAGCTCTTGTGGATGATTTGAGGCCAATGTGAAAGTCAATTCTAAATCACCCTAATCAATTCCAGTTAGGAACACTGATTTAAACATGTACAATACCCTCAAGAAAAATAGCATGGCGAACGAGTATGATGATCTAGCTTCTGTTCTGAATTTGACAGCTCCAAATTATGTTGTTAATAATGTTGCTAATCTAGTTAAATGTTAAATATAGTTATTGAAATTATATTACCGTATCATTATAAATGCCTTTAAAGAAGGTTCATTTTTCAAGTTTAAGATGACAGGATCAAAAGATATATCTTAAAGTAGGACAGAATAAATACAAACAAGCCTTTGGACAAGTTGAGGATTCTCGATTTTAAAATTAAGCAGTCTCACAGTGGGGTATGGTTCGTCTTGATCTCCACAGAATGGTGGAGAAGGGTTGGGATGGCAGAAGGAAATGAGAAACCTAATGCACTAGGGCACTTTGAATGCTGTGCGTGTGAACAGAGATGGTAGGGGTAGAAAAGAAAGTCTGTAATCACTGGCTTTCCTCTTTTTTTGCTTTCTGTCATTTTCTTTTGAATTTTGTCTTTCCTTTTGCTGGCAGTCATTCAATGCTGGTCTTTGCAGTAAACTAAGTCCTTAGCATAGGACAGGAGAGGTGGGGCTGGGAGGTGGAGGGGGGGATCCTTTGAATTATAAAGGAAATAAGGAAATGCATGAAAAATTGAAGTGGCATGTTGGCAAGAAGCTGATATGGTTGAGTAAGCTTTATATTGTTGAGAACATCTTCAGATGCCACAAAGTGAAATGTGAGCTCATTCTACAAAGGAAAGTTCATATAAAAATAGGGGCAGACATTTTTTTCTGTCACTACAATTTAGAAAAATATTGAATCCCTCATCTATGTCTTTATTTCATTTGATAGTGTATACATACAACATTTGAATTACAGATTCAGCCAGTAATGTTGAGGACTAGTCATCGCCCTGCAGTGTGCCAGATGCTTACTCTGTCACTCACTCCTTACTTTCTTGCAACACATTATACCTGTACCTGTTTTATCACTAAAGAGAAGGAGTTTGGGGCAAATTAAACACTTAGTCCATATTTTCCTGGATCTTAGCTCATCATTTCTAAGAATCATTTTATGAATGAAACTATAGCAATGCCCATAACGTCTAATCTCTGTATAAATTCACACTGAAGAAAAAAAATAACTTAAAAATAAGAATTGCTGAAGCTAAGCTGTGCTGGCAAGTAGCTGCATGTTTGCATGACGTGGGACAGGCTACATTAAAAACATTCTTAAAGGAGCCAAATAAATTTGTTAGTTTTAAGCTCAATAAATTGGAACTGTCATTGTAAGGACACAATTTGCAAGTTAATTTCAGTACTTTTATATAGAAAACATATGTGTGTCAGACCAATATTTTTCGAAGTAGGCTCCTCAGTGTACCTAAATCAGAATCCCCAGGAACAAACTAAAAAGTCTACTTCCTTGTTCCTACTGCAGACAGACTAGATTTTCTGAGGAAGGGGCCAAGGAATTTTTTCATTTCCATGTGGAATTTGGATGCTTTCTATACACAGGAAAATTTGAAAACCAATATTTGGAACTCTAGCATCTACGACACTCTGATATCTTGCACATTGGCTTAACGTGGACATTGCAGCTGAAGTCAGAAGGATGGAAAGACAGTGCTGCTTTGACAAAAATCACACCTATTTTCACATATAGGTAAATAATTTTAATAGATGAGTATCTTGTCACATACCAGGCTGTATTTATCAGTCAAGTTACATGAACATGGCTCTCTGCCTCCTGTGCCTTTCTATAGAGGACTGAGAAAATGCTCAAATAAACTGAATGATATAAAACTATATGACATGGATTTATCAAGGGGTAACTCTATTTAGAAAGTACTTGACAGCGAGGTGAAATCTTGTAGATAACACTGAAAAGAATGAAAACTTACCTCAACATCCTTCTTCACAGTCATCAGTTCAAGGTATATGATAAAGAGGCGATGAAAGCTGAGGTCTGCACTTGAGCCTATATAAATGCCTGTTCTTCTACTTGGGGCAGAAAATTTGAGTTTTTAGACCAAGTAGGAATAATATTTAGCTTGGTAAAGATGAAACCATTGATCCCCCTCACCTTCATTAGCAGCAGTTGGTTTTGACTGATGTGGAAAATCAAATTGATTTAATTAATTTTATGTATTAAACAGATTATGCAACTGTGTCATCCATACTGTCTTAGTTCTCATCTTCTCTGCAGTATTAGTTCTTCTGGAGTAATAAAGAAGTTGAAAGATGATTTGATAATAGTGAAGAGCTAACAGGTAATATCTTAAGCTAGGTTAATCCTCACAGTAGACTTACTTGTGAAGTGGTTGCTATTGTTGCTTCCCTTTTGGATCTGTGGAAACTAAGGCACCACAGGGATTGGACTGCTAGTCCTAGGCTATAAAGTGGTAAGTGAAAGTGAAAAGTGAAAGTGTTAGTTGTTCCCTCCTGTTCCTCTGTGGCTCAAATGGTAAAAAAAAAAATGTGCCTACAACACAGGAGATCTGAGTTCCATCACTGGGTCAGGAAAATCCCCTGAAGAACTAAATGGCAACCCACTCCAGTATTCTTGCCTGGAGAATTCCACGGAGAGGAGCCTGGAGGGCTATAGTCCATGGGGTTCACAAAGAGTCGGACACGACTGAGTGACTAACACTTCCCACTTCTGTCCAACTCTGCAACCTCATGGACTGCAGCCCTCTAGGCTCCCAGGTGCTACTGTGCTTAATCGCTCAGCCCTGTCCGACTCTGTGATCCCCGTGGACTGTAGCCTGCCAGGCTTCTCTGTCTGTGGGGATTCTCCTGCTTTGCAAACGGATTCTTTAGCAGCTGCGCTATCAGGGAAGCCCCAGGCTCCCAGGTGAAGTGAAATGAAAGTCGCTCAGTCATGACCGACTCTTTGAAACCCCATGGACTATACAGTCAGTCCATGGAATTCTCCAGGCCAGAATACTGGAGTGGGTAGCCTTTCCTTTCCCTAGGGGATCTTCCCAAACCAGGGATCAAACCCACGTCTCTCCCGCATTGCAGGCAGTCTTTCCCCGCTGAGCAAGGGAAGCCCTAGGCTCCTAGGTAGTGGAACCTAAAGTGAAACACCAACTAGCCCTTTAGCCCATCACTGTGCTGTAGCGCCTCCTAGTGCGTAACGTAAAACCCTGGAATGCCCCTGAATCTGCCATAGCCTCCTGTGTTCTGATTTACACATTGAGAAGTTATAAATATGTGACTTCCTCTCACGCTCCGTCTAAGCTCACAACTAAATATGACAAAAGATCCTTTCTTTATAGTTCTTAGGAAAATAATGTTGATTTTTTTGTTTATATTGTGAAAGAAAAGTAATCATGTATTTGTATAATACTGTCTTTATTTGTGGATGTCATTTTTCAGAGTCACACCAGTGACTTGTAGTGTCCTACTGTTTGGCTCCTGAGAGCTTCCAGGCTTCAGCTGTGGAGCTTAGAAACCTATGGTGGGAATCACACTGACCTGTCCCAACCACAGCTTAGCCCTTTCTACCTATGCAATCCTGGGGAAGTTGTCTTTACTGCCTAGACTCATAATTTAATCTTTAAAATCATAATAGTAGTTAAAGGTCATTGCTAGATTTCTATGTGTAAGAACTGTGCTGCACATTTCTATAGGATAACTTTAATTAATGCTCTTTTGTACTTCATAAAAGTACTTTATAGATTAGGACATTGAGGATTAGAGAAGTTAATATATCTAAAATCACAAAATTACTAAGGTAGAGGTGAAATTTGAGCCAGTGATTTAATAGACATAGCTTCAAGGTCTGGGTCTTGTACAGTGAACATCAACACTAAAATCTATGATGTCAGGCATTTGGAAGGTAGTTCAGAAACAAAGGAGCTGCTGAGAATCACATGAGACTAGAGTATGTATCCACGTATATGCAATGTGGATTCATGAGCCAAGGTGTCTGGTGCTCACGAACCTTCGCAATATCCCCATGTCATGAATAGTGTCATGTCTTTGTTCTTTTACAGATGTTAACAACAACAGACTCATTGTTTGAACTCAGTCTATCTTAAATAATAATAGTGACAATAATAGCAGGCAGATTTTCCCTAGAAAGTTGAAACGGTGCTGCTGGAACTGCACTTCCACTGATAGCCAGAAGATGGCATTGGGAAGTGTAAAGTACAGTTATCTCTGTTCTAGATTTAACCCATTTGGACTGACACATCCAAAAATTGATGTCTAAAATAATGTGGCTTCATTTCACACCAAAATAATTACCAAAGAGAGACATGTATGTATAATCATGTACATATACTTTATAGTCTATATCATATATATGTATGCATGTTATTTAAGTTTGGAGCCGGGGGCGGGGGGGCCACTTATCCTTGAAAATATACTTTGTTTGTAAATCAAGCAAAGCTTGATCCCCTTCATCACTACAGTGACGCCTACAAGTCCTGTCCCTCCTAAGTGGAATTGGACCTGAAAGTTCAATAATACACCCATTTCCCCTATGTGCTCTTACTTAAAAGAATCTTCAAGGACAGTCTTGGCGGGAAGAAGACATTGCATAAGGGAGACAAGCATGTCTGACACTTTTACAGTACTTAAATTTTAATTTTTATGCATGCTCATATCTTTTCACATTATCCTGTGTAGCAATTAGTGATGATTCCTTTTTACAGATGAAGAGACTGTTACTAATGTCAGGTTGGTGGCCCGGAGCCAGGGCTGAGTTTCACTTTCACAGCACCAACCTTACCTCGGGAGCAAGAAAGCTGGAGTGTACAGGAGGGAGAGTTGCTGTGTCTCGGTCTGCTTTGGCTCCTATCACAAAATGGCATAGATCCGGTGACTCAAGCCACAAACGTTTCTGCCTCACAGTTCTGGAGGCTGAGAAGCCAGAAATTAATGTACTGACATGTTTGGTGTCTAATGAGAGCACTTTTCCTGGTCTGCAGACTCTGGTCTTCTCTTTGTACCCCTCCGTAGTGGGTCAGGCAGGACGCACCGTCTTGTGTATCTGCTTATAAGAGCATGATGGACTCTACCCTCATGATACAATTACTTCCCAAAGGTCCTACCTCCTAATTCTGTCCCTGTGAGGATGAGGGTTTCAACATATGAATTTTGGAGGAACACAGACACGCATCCGTACCATAGCTATTGAAAGATGAAGCAAATGCTATCAGCCTGGTAATAAATATTAAAGGAGGTGGTCCATATGCAATATTTGACATGTTTGGTCATACATGATTTTGGCCCTGTATTAATTGTGTACCTTTTATAAGTCAAAGTGAGTGCCTACATATTTAATCAGTTAAGATTCAATTTCTTCGTTACCATCTTTCTAAATTCCATATATATGTGTTAATATACTGTATTGTTGTTTTTGCTTCTGACTTACTTACATGCGAGACAGCAAGGGGAACGCAGATGTATAGAATAGACTCGTGGACTCTGAGGATGAGGGTAGGGGTGGGACGATGTGGGAGAATGGCATTGAAACATGTTAATTATCATATGTCTAATCAATCGCCAGCCCAGGATTGATGCTCGGGGCTGGTGCATCGAAATTTCCCAGGGGGAGGGAGGAGGAGGGGGGTTCTGGAGGGGGAGCATATGTAAACCCATGGTGATATCATGACATTGTATGGCAATAACAATTAAAGAAATAATAATAAAAATTTAAAAATTTAAAAAAAAAAGATTCAATTTCTTGATGTGTATTGGAAAATTCCAAGTAATAGTGGCTTAAGCAAAATAGAAATTCATCTTCCTCTCATCAGGGATATACTTTGAGGAGGAAATGCAGGGCTGGCTGATTCTCATGGACAGCAAGCAGGCCTGCCTTGTAAATTTCCTGGACCTGGAGTATATTTACCTTCGTCAGCTCTTACTTCCATCAAAGGTGTATATAATGTTTTGTGACTGTTGATATAAAGATGATATATTAATACTATATATACTTCAGCCTAAAAGTTCTTTTTTTTATTTTATAAAAATTTTTAAATGTTTATAGGCCCCCGAAAGTGTCATGAAAGCACTGTGCCTACTGAGCCGAATGGACCTGTTGGCCCTGTCAGCAGGACCCAGGCTCCTTCCAGCTCTTTGCTCTCTGAGCCTGGCCTTTGTGATCCAAGAGCTCTCAGGTCGTCCTTTTGAATAGCAGCATGGTATAGGGGCACACCATCCTCCTTTTCCAAATATTTCTCATTTGCTAGCCATAGTAGAATAGCCATGCTTCCCTGGTGTATCAGATTCTAAAGAATCTGCCTGCAATGCAGGAAACCTGGGTTTGATCCCTGGGTCAAGAACATCCCCTGGAGAAGGGAATGGCAACCCACTCCAGGAGTCTTGCTTGGAGAATTCCATGGAAAGAGGGGCCTGGTGGGCTGCAGTCCATGGGGATGCAAAGAGTTGGACACGACTAAGCAACCAACACTTAACTACCCAGTTAAAGGTAGGCTGAGACTTGCAGTCCCTTTGCTGCAGTGATATATATTCAGGTGTAAATCATTTTTTTCTTACTAGGAAAATGAATATTGGAAGCTCTGTCATATTCACTTTGTCTTCCTTCCTGTTTGCTTCTCTAATTCTCTGCTAGGTAAATGGTTCCCATTACTCTAAAATGTTTTTCTATTTTGAGTACAACAGAGTAGAAGATGGGTATCTCTCACTAGAAATTAAAATCAAAGCAAAACAGATAATGGTAAATTTTCTCTTTTGGTTTATAGGTAAGGTAAAAGCTTACATCACTGGAATTTTTGCTAAGAGATAGGAACCAAACTAGGGAATAATTTGAGCTTAAAAATAGAGGTATTTATAATTAATTATTTTTATGTGACTCCTAAATATTTACTAACAGTAAAGTAATGTCAGTAAATGGTCCAGCCTTAAACTTAGTGCATCTGTTCTGAAGGTGACCACTTTAAAGGCAAGATTCACATGTTTTATGGCTTCGTATTGTGCTTTACACGTAACAAATACTCAAATATGTGCTTGACTCTTTGCCTCGTTGTTTTCTTGTTTTTTTTGTGTGCTTGTTTTTTTGTGAATGGAAAGAATATGATATAGATGATTTTAAAATTTTAAAGTCAATCATGCTATTTTTTTTTATTTAGGAAATTGTATCTACCACTTAGCTTAACCTCCAAACCACATTGTGAACATATTCAGCTAGCATCCACATTTATTTATATTTGTATCTTAAATTATCAGAGGTTACCATTTTTTCAAGGTCTCCACCTTGTAAGGAACTTTTCCTCAGGGAAAAGAAAAAGAGGGCTGAAAATAAGTTTTTTATACAGTTTTGTGTAATGAGAAGAGGGATACGATGGTTACGGCAACAGAGTGATTGAAATAGTAGATCATGGATACTAAGCTGAGTAGGGAAAGAGGTTAAACCAAGATGGTATTGGAAGCAAAGGAAAAGGTTATGGGGCTAGATGTTTCCACAGGGTTACTGAACCACGTTGTGGTAGGTAGAGGCTGAAAAACCAAATTGTGATGGCAGCCAAATATGAGTAGTATTGACATTAAGAACCTTCCTCAAATCATAACATTTCAGATCTCAGTGGGCCTTCTCTGTTTCAGCTCTTACTTTTATGAATGTATAAACTGAGGTTCCTAGATACCAAATGACTTATCAAAAGTGCTACAACTATTTAATGGTACAGTCAAGACAAAGGGGGATAAAGCTAATGTTTTATTGCCAATACAGCATCAATCTTTCATAAAACATTAGGAGAATTTGATTATAATTTGAGCTTAACTAATATAAAGCTGTCTAAAAATATATAAATTAATATATTTTTTTTAATTTCAAATGTCTCAGTTGTTTCTAACACAAATAACAAATGTTAAAGAAGCCACAATGACTTTGAGTTCCTATTTGGTTTCTTTCTAACACTTACCACAAAATTTAACATTAATTTATATATAGTAAATAGAGCTTGTCTTGTCAAAATGGATCTTTTAATGAAGATTATAATTATTGACATGCCAATTAACCAGAAATGAAGTCAATTTTGCCTGCTTTTGAATTTACAAAAGACTTGATTTGATCATGTCTGAACTGGAAGCATCTATACAAGAAAAAAATGTTGCATGGAAGAGCCAGTTATGACTCGATGTTGGGTCTGTTACTTTAAACTTTGCTTCCTGTTGTCTTTGTTTACTAAAAGGATACTGTTTATATGTAATGGCCTGCCTCGGGAACCCTGCCCCTCTGCCTGAGTATTAAACCAAAGGTGCCTTTGTTCAGGATCCTGTCCACTAGTGGATGCCTAAAGGAAGGGAGAAATTAACACACTCTTTTGCCAAGGCTTCTCTGATAGCTCAGTTGTTTAAGAATCTGCGTGCAATGCAGGAGACCCTAGTTCAATTCCTGGGTTGGGAAGATTTGCTGGAGAAAGGATAGGCTACCCACTCCAGTATTCTTGGGCTTCCCTGGTGGCTAAGCTGGTAAAAAATCTGCCTTCAGTTCGGGAGATCTCGGTTCAATCCCTGGATGGGGAAGATTCCCTGGAGAAGGGAAAGGCTACTGACTCCAGTATTCTGGCCTGGAGAATTCCATGGACTATACAGTCCATGGGATCACAAAGAGGTGGACGCAACTGAGCAACTTCCACTTTTCACTGAACTCACCAAGGCTGGCAATTCCAGGTTATATTTTTGGGATTAATGGGCTTTTTACCTTGTTTTCTCACCTCCCACCACCCTTCCCCCCGCCCCTGCCACCATCTTTGCTGTATAAAAGAAACTGGCATCCAGGCACTGACAAAATGGTTATTTTGAGACATGAGTCTGGCATGTTTTCAGTCAGTTGGCTTTCTGAATAAAGTCATATTCCTTGCTGCAGTACCACATCTCTTGTGGCCTGTCATAGAGTGAACAAAGTGAGCTTGGACTCAGTAACAAAGTCTATACAGAGTCATAAGATGATTAGTCATGATCTTGTAGTAATCATTGGTAACATTTTATTTTTATAATCAATGTAGCAAATAAGAGAAAGAAATGAATAAGATTTGTCCCAGGCTAACAACTGTGTTTTAAAGCACTTTAAGATATTTGGAAAACATAAATTTATCAGTTGCTACTTTAAATTATGTTCTGCTTTGACTGTTTCAAGAATTGGAAGTGTAAAGATAATTTTTTTAATATGCTCACAACCTGTGTACCACAAAACAGCATTTCATCTGTAACTTGTCTCTATCCATCATCCCTTACAACTATAATAAGTTGCAGGACCAAGATTTGCACCCTAGACTCTGATCCAAAGTTTAGATTATACCATGAAAAATCAATTGATGAATCCCATTTGTCCTAAGCAAAAGCTAAATTGTGGTAGAAATGTGTCAATTGTTCTTTCAGGAAATACACAGCTTTTGTCTACCCATAACCTTTCAGACAATGGATGTAGTGAGTGTTTATCCCAAAGAAGCGATGAAAGGGTGATAGGCTGGGAAAATAAGAGTTGCTAGACAGAATGATAAGTGGAAGACGAAGTGAGAATGGAACCGATTTAGTGTTCTGATATTTTCAAGTATAGTACATTCTATATGCATAGTCAGGATCCTCTGTTGAAATGAGAAGTGTATCTGGAAAAAGCAAAACAAACAAACAAACAAAAAAGACCTTTGGAAAACAATGTTTTAAAGATGAGTGATGAGCACAGAGACAATAAACAGATGCCCATAGTGCATCACTGGCGTTGAAGTAGAGTTTGTGGAAGAGTAGACTGGATTATCAGGGGAAAATACAGTCTGTGACCGTTTTCTTGGGTTTTTTGTTTTGTTTTGTTTTGTTTTCTTCTTGCTATAAAAAGAACATACAAGACAAACTGGCAGAAAGAGGGGCATAAATAGTTGGTAATGATGAGTCCCTTATTCCTCATTCATAGTGAAACAGAGAACTGTAACATGAGAAGAATGGATTCAGAATAAGTGAGTTTGCCTCATAGCTGAGTGACCCTAAACAAATAAAACAGTCTCTGTGTCTCAGGAAAGCTGAGAATGGGGTAGCAGAATGTTGAATTGAAGGAGACCAAATGTCCAAACAGAAGAGTGAATTTCCCCACCGCTGGGAATAGAGAGGAGAGAGCTGTAGAAGGTGTCACAGAACTAAATGACTCTTCTGTGCTTTTCAGCACTTAAAAGTATCCAGGAAAAATGTTGTTTGAGAAAATAAATCTCAGGAAGAAAACTGCTATGTATAAAGGCACTATAATTAATAATAATAATAATTTCAAAGTGATAGCTTCTAAGCAGAATTATAAAAAGTGAGTGAAAATAGATGGGCCATTTGCCCATATCCCATACTAAAATTCCTTAAGGTTATATACATTTGAATGAAAATTGTCACATAAGTAAATTTTATGTGACTTGTATACTCAAGCAAAATTTACATTCAGAATTTATATATAGATAATGTATTTTTAACCAAGGTATTATCACTATCTACAAATGCATTTTATAATTTTCAAATAGAGTCAGATACTTTATTGGAGTCACAAATGAGTGAGATGGATCTGCCTTTGAGCAGGCACTGCACACACACACACGCACACACACACACACACAAACATGCATGTACAGACACATACTCATACACACATGTGTGCCCAGGTGTGCTCCATCCTCCACCTTGTGTAAAATTGTATGGTAACTATATAGCCTTTCCTGTGTTGAGGGGAGAAATCAATTGGCCAGAAATTTTTCATGGTTAATTTCCAACCTCTGTAAGAGAAGGAGAAAATTAGAATGTAGGAAGCAAGACAAACAACATAGAGAGTCTTACATTCTAGGGAGTTGACAGGATATCAGTTTGGTCCAATAGCCAGCCTCCCAGCATGTGAAATATTCATATGAAAAGATAAATATTGTAATGAATTTAGAGACTGCAATAGACCTTTTTGGTGCCTAGTCTAGCTTCACTAGGAGTGGCCCATTTGCCTGCTGCCTTTCATGGTACCAATTGCTTTTGGTGGTACTGACAGCTAATGAATAACCTAAAAAATAGCAGAAAAATGGCCTTAATGAGATTTTCACCTAATTCTATGCTTTATTCATCCTCTCTTTCAACACCTTTTCCCATCCCTAATCTGCCCTAATGGAGTCTATCTCTCTATTCCTGTGAATCTTCTCGCCCATTTCACTCCCAACCCCATGCCTGATTAGACTTCCTCTCCTTCCATCGTCCCCCGCCTCCGGGCGCCCTGTCCTCAGTCTCCACAGTTAGCAGCCACGTGGGTCTGCCTCTGTAGTGCAGCGCATGCTCCAAGCTTCCCTAGGAACCATGAGAAGCTAGTATTCTGGTACCACTTATTTGCTGAACATTTTTATTCTCAACTTTTTTTGAAAGTACTCATTCGTTGAGATACATCAGTTGTCCAAAGGAGGCCTTGTAGGCTTTACTTTTGGGGTAACCGACCTAAGATAGAGACTGATCCACCTGGGTTTAAATCCTAGCCTTCCACATTGCTAGTTATGTGACCCTGAATGAGCTGTTGAAAATTCTTTATGATAATGTGTTTCATTTGAATCGGAAAAGTAACCAATCTGGAAGTCCTGTTGTGAAGATTAACAGATTTAAAACACCTGGCACTTACATATACTTAATGTATGCTACTTTTCTTACCATTCAATTATGGAAATTAATGCAAAACCTAAAGCTATTTTTGTGAAGTGTGAGTAGTTTTTATGTGAATATGAAATTCTGCGACCCCCAAATTCTCCATATGACTTCTTTTAGGGGTTTGATAATTTCTTGTTACCATATATATTATTTTTTCTTATAATCTTCCCTACAAAATACATAATTTTTTTTTAAATTTATGTTTCAGTGTTCTAACTTGAACCATATAAATGAAATATTTGAAAAAATCAGTTGTATGTCCAAAGAATTATTGCTCCTGTTTAAAGATTCTATATAGTTTTCATGTAAAAATTTTATCCTGTTTATTCAATCTCACTTATTTTTTCTTACATGTGTATTGACTCTGAAAATTTCAATGTGAGCACATCAATCATGTCAGTTGCATAAGTTTAATTGTGTGTATTAGTCATTCAATCATGTCTGACTCTTTGTGACCCCATGACCCCACGTGACCCCATGGTAGCCTACCAGGCTCCTCTATCCATGGAATTCTCCAGGCAGGAATACTGGAGTGCATTGCCCTTCCCTCCCCTGGGGATCTTCCCGACCTGGGGATTGAGCCCAGCTCTCCTGCATTGGAGGCAGATTCTTTACCATCTGAGCTACCAGGAAAACCCTAAGTTTAATTATGTGAGCCAATTTCTATTTTTTTTTCTTAAAAATCCATTAAGAAGGTTGAATTCATCAGTTGCTATAACATAGTTAAAAGAATGTTTTATCTTGACTTATTGAAAAACGACTTTATCTTGCTGCTCAAAGTTATTTTCATGTTGCATCTGAAGAAGGAAAAAATCCTTTAGTATTTAACATTTATAGTATACTAGAGGCTCTGTTTAATTACATCAAAATCCTGTCTTTTATCACTGAGAAAGTAATTTCCCTCCTATAAAGAAACCCTTTATCTTTGGGCTTTTTAAATGACATATTCCAGGAATTGTTTTTGAAGTGTGGGCTACTTAACACTTTGTATCCATTAAGGTTCTACTAACTTGGAAAATGAAATGGAAATGAAGGGGAAATGATTATTTGAGATGAAGTGACTGAAAAGTCTTTAACTCATCATAGTTTGTTAGAGAATGAAATAACAAATACTGATAGAGAATAATTAAACAGCACTTACATGTTAGATATTATCACATTTAATCTATTTTGCCTAATTAAATTAATATATACAATGTATACATGAGATATTATGGTTTAGGTAAGGCAAGAGACTTCTGTCAGCTAGTCATTGATAGAATCAGAATGGTGGGATGTCTAAAGCTAAAGTCTAGGTTCTTTGCTACTTTAGTCATAACTGTTAAAGCTCTTTGAATATTTTGAAGAAAAATATAAAAGAGCTATTTTTTCCATTATAACATTCTATACTTACAGGTTGGCCTCAGGCAGATAAATACACTTATATTATCCTTTCCATAAATCATGATGGAGAAATCTGAATTCACTTAATTTTAGTGTGGGCTTTAACAACTGTCTTTGTCTATGTCTCTTTGTCTCTGTCTCTATTTCTCTTTCTGACTTTCTCCCTCCCTTTCTCTTTCCTGGATTCCAGCTCTGGCAAGGGAACCACCCATCCTCCACTACTTTAACTGTTTTAGTTGAGTGAGAATTTGACTAGGTACATAAACTCTGGTTGTTTAACCTGTACACTGAACACATCATGAGAAATGCCAGGCTGGATGAGTTACCAACTGGAATCAAGACAGGCCAGAGAAACATCAACATCCCAGATATTCAGATGATACCACCCTAATGACAGAAAGCAAAGAGGACCCAAAAAGCTTTTTGATGAGGGTGAAGGAGGAGAGTGAAAGAGCCACCTTGAGGCTAAATATTAAAAAATCTAAGATTATGACATCTGGCCTCATTACTGCATGGAAAATAAATGGGGAAAAGGTGGAAGTAGTGACAGATTTCCTCTTCTTGGACTCCAAAATTACTGTGGATGATGACTGCAGTCATGAAATCAGAAGACAGCTGCTTCTTGGCAGGAAATTGATGACAAACCTAGACAGTATGTTGAAGAGCAGAGACTCTATATTCTGCTGACACAGGTCTGTATAGTCAAGGCTGTGGTCTTCCCAGTGGTCACATACAGTTGTGAGAGCCAGACTGTAAAGAAGGCAGAGCACCAAACAATTGATGCCTTCAAACTGAGGTGCTGGAGAAGACTCCTGAAAGTCCCTTGGACAGCAAGGAGATTGGCCCTGAATATTCACTGAAAGGACTGATGTTGAAGCTGAAGCTCCAGTATTTTGGTCATCTGATGTGAACAGATGATTCATTGGAAAAGTCCCTGATGCTGGGATAGGTTGTGGGCAGAAGGAGAAGAGGGCATCAGAGGATGAGATGGCTGGACAGCATCAGAGATGCAATGAACATGAAGTTGGGCAAACTCTAGAAGATGGTGAGGCACAGGGAAGCCTGGCATGTTGCAGTCCATGGCATCACAAAGAGCTGGATCCTATGACTGGGCAACTGAACAACAGCAACAACATAGACTCTCCGATTTAGGAGTTTGGGATAAGTCAGGATATATTCCAGGGAGATTCCAGAAGATTACAGTTTAAGAAGCAAGAAATATTTTACCTCAAGAAAGCATGAGACAGTGCCTTAGCCTGTGTAAGAGAATTGTGCAGCCTCTTCCTCCTACCTAAAACAGGTCTAAAAGAAATTGCTAAAAATTATTAAAGAACATGTTTATTGACTGTTTCTACTATAGTTGTGAGAGTATTAGGTTGATGACTGAAACATCAGAAGATGATAGGAGATCATCATGCAAACTGTTGAAATGTTCTTCTTTTGGTCTTTCCACTTTTTATGTGTTCCTAGTTCAAAGCTAATCAGCAAATGGAAAATGGCTTCATAAACTAATTTGCTCTCACAGTCATTACCATCATCTTTTCTGAAGTCTTGCTTCATATTTTGATTATGGTTGTTCTTCAGACAGTTGTGTTTAAGGATTGTTAACGTCACCACTCAAATACTTTATTCTGAGTGAGTCTTGAATTTTGGAGAGTCCTGTATGTCATTGTATACTATCTGTCATCTGGGAGAATCTAACAAACTGGATGTAGGTTTAGAGGAAAAGACAAAATAAAGATCCTTGCTTTTAAGATTTTATAGTTTTCGTGTTTTTAAAACATGTTGAGCTTAAGTCTACTAGGAACAGATTGAAGAAAGGAAGCATGATTTCCAGAATCAGAACTGGATTGTGAACAGAGGAAGTATAGGACTATCACTTCTCCCTCTAAACTATCTCTGCAAAAATGTTGTTGACAAAGCGGCTTGTGTTTTCCTAGGATATAGTTTCAATGAAGCAGGTCTGCACAGTGTCTGTGCACGTACTGGAATGTGTTGTTTACTCAAGTCTTCATTCTCTTTGGATTTCATTTATTTATGGTTTGTTAATGAGAAGTTATACTTCAGGCTTTAATACATTATTACTACTTCAACATAGTTAATTTATAGTAATGATTAAAAATGAATAAAACCAAGACAACTTCATTTTTTCAAAGTATTTTGGTCTTTTTAGATTTGTGAATGAACACAATTATCAGGGAGTTTTCCATTTTAGCCAAGCTTTAGGCCTAAAGACATTGCCAGTGTAGGCCTGGAATATACTTTTGCTTCTCTCTGCTAACTCAATATAACAACAGCAACAGGAATAGCAACAACACCTATTGGTGTCAGGCATCTATAAATGCTTGACTTTTAATATCCAGTTGTTTTTTTTAGTTTCACTAGTTTTCTTAGTTTATTATCTAATCTCAGAAGTTTCATAGTTGTGTAACTGTAAAGTAGCACTAAAAGCATAAAATACCTAATATCTAATATCTTTAATTTTGAAGAATTTGAATGGTAGGATTTTAAGGATTTTACTCTCAGCAGGGGAGATCTGGTGGAAAGACAGCTAGATGTCAAGATGCGGTAAAATTACTACCAACAGAATTAAATGAATCACACTTTACAAAAAGTTGCTATCTACTCCAGAACTCACTAGTGCATGACTGAAAGGAATGTTTGAAAATGGAACTGTTATCAACATGAAGGGAAGACAGAATTGAAAAATGATTGAAATGAATATTTCTTTGTATGATCACATTTGAACATCACTTTGAACCACTGCCTGACATAGAAATCAGGTGTGATTTTTATGTTTTCCCATCCAAGGGAATCATGTGTGTGTGTGTGTGTGTGTGTGTGTAATAAAATACATATATATATATAAAATAAAAGAAAGACTGCAATATAGCATTGAGATTGCACAGAAGAATCTTTGTATAAATTTAAATTTAAAATTCAGTAAGTTTCTGAATAATATTTAATGGAACTTTTAACAATGGAAAGGAGATTAGAAAATGTGGTCTTATCTCACACACACATTTTCCTATGTTCAGTTATTCTTTTGAAGCCTATGGGGGATGGGGTACAATGAAGCATATACCAACATAAATTCCACTTATAAGGAACTGAAACCTAGGCCCAACTCAGTTTCGAAAATCTGAATATTTTAGTCAGGTAGTCAATAGTCTTATCATTGAAAGTTCAGATACTTATTTTTTGTGAGCATATCCCCAAATAAATCAAGTTGGCAGAGAAAAGATAACTCATATTAGTTATACCTAGAAGAGGTTGAAATACAAATCCCAGCATTGTCATTGAGGAGAAATAAAAATGCAAGAGTGATAGATATGAGTGTTTTCCAGTCATTGCCTTACCCCTCAGCAGGGAAATATTCTTAGGTAGCCAAGTTATGATCAAGTCATAATGATGAGAGTAGCAGCTGTTACCATTTTTGAAAAAAAATAATTGTCTTGGATCTTAGCTTTGTGCTAAGTGCTATAACTCTTCACAATTTTATTCTCTTACAACTTCAAAGCATAAGTTCTTTTATCATTGTCATTTTACAGTTGAGGAAACTAAAACTTGGGAAAGTTAAGGATTTGCACAAACCTCACAGATGGTCAACGCCACAGGTAGATTTTAGATACATGTCTGTCTTTCAGCAAACAGCTTAAGAATGGGGCTTTTTACAGCAATCCATGTGAGTTTTAATTGGAGGTAGAAAATGAGCAGTCCAGAGAAATGAGTCATCCAAGACACACTATGACTTAATAGCTCATCCTCCATTTATCTGAAGGACATCTACATAGTGGCTCGTTAGTCACATTACATGTTTCCTTTAGCCAGTGAAAAATATTCCTTTTTAAATCTTTTTCCTAGCTGTTGGACTGAACAATTCCATTTTTTTAACTGACAGTCCTAGGTATATTTAGCCTTTGTGATATTATATTTGGATCACTTTGAAGCAGGCTTACATATTATCTCACCCTCTTATGCAGACATTCACATAGTCTAAAATACTTATTTAATCACACATGGATTTCACCTGACTGTCTCTGAGGCATTCTCATTTTAATAGTCATCAAGGCCTAGCTCTATCATCTACTCTATAGTTGATTCAAGGCAACTTATCATCAGAAACATAATATCATCTATTAGACTCAAAATTTGAATAAGAGGGATTTTCCTGGGTCACTTTTGGAGGTCTTGTTTAAAATAATAATTTAGATTGGATATGTTTAAGCAGTTGCTCTTAAAGAAAGAATTTGACCTGGTCTAATTTGAGAAATTGAAAATTTGTTTTTAAATCTCTCAGAATGTTTTTTGTTTTTTTTTTTGTCACCGTGGACCTCACCACAATAGTACCTATAAATATATTCAGTCTTGTTGTGAACAGTTTGTGCTGTAGTTTTCTCTTCTTTCAAAAGTAGACAGCTAAAACTTGTTACCATGTCAACACATTTCCTTGTGCTTGAGTTATCAATAGGGATAATGGGTGAATATGCTAAATTTTACCAAGTAAGAGTTTCATTTTACTAACAGTCCTCTGAAGAGATAGTCATCTGTCATAGTGGAAGTACTCTAAATCCTAAGACATGGTAGCAGATCACGTGTGGAAACCCATCTTCAGAACACAACTCTTTTTGTAAGACCTCAGCAAAACTCTTTGGAGCCTTAATGACAAATGTGATGGAGAAACATTAAGATAAGGCTTTGTATAATTGTTGTTTAGTTGCTAAGTCCTGTCTGACTCTTTTGCGACCCCATGGACTGTTGCCCAAAAGGCTCCTCTTTCCCTGGGATTTTTCCAGCAAGAATATTGGAGTTGGTTTCAGTTTCCCTCTCCAGGGGACCTTCCCAACCCAGGGATCTATCCCACGTCTCCTGCATCTTCTGTGTTGGCAGGAGGATTCTTTACCACTGAGCCACCAGGGAAGCCCAAAGGTTTATAGAAAGTTTATTTTGAAGTAATCCATATGTGCCTACAAAGTATGAAAACATGGCATCTGTTGTGAAACAAATTTAGAAACCCTTGAATTAACAACAGAAAAGAAGCTTCTTTATTCCTGTTGTGGATTTTAAAGCTTCATGACAATGGCAGTGATTTACTAATTCAAATTTTATAAGTTTCCTTCTTTTAAACACTTGTTTTCTTTTAAGAGCTTAGGGGACACATTTGTTTTCAATTACTAGAAAAATCTGGTACACAGAAGTAACCCCCAAAATGTTTTTTGTTTAAAGGAAAGTGAATCAGTGCTAACTAATTTGCTAGTTAGTACTGTAGGTTCACTGGTGAATTAACTAGATACCCTGCATTTTAAGAACATACAGTCCAAAGGATAATTTTTTTCTTGTAAAGATCTCTAATATATAGAAAAAGATATAAAATCCTCTACAAATGTGTATTTAAGTGCTATAGAAGTAGCAAGAGGATAGGGCTTATTCTCCTTTGGTAGGGAGAAGAGGTTAATCAAAGAAAGTTCTATTTTAGACTTAAAAGTTTGTGTATGTCAAACCTAAACTCCAAATTCATTCCACCATCCCCTTCCCCCTCTGAATCCACACATCTGTTCTCCATATCTGTGTCTCTGTTCCCGCCCTGGAACTAGGTTCATTTGTGCCATTTTTCTAGATTCTAGGGAGCTCAACTCAGTGCTCAGTGGTGACCCAGAGAGAGAGATGGCATGTGGGAAGGGGGTCCAGGCGGGAGGGGATGTATGTACAAAAACAGGTGATTCACTTCATTGTACAGTAGAAACAACACAATAGCTTAAAGCAATTATACTCCAGTAAAAAAAGTTCTAATCAATAATCATCTTTTGAGCTTCACATCGAAACTTCTGTTTCTGAAGTTGCATTAAATCCTTAAGTATATTCTCCCTAAAGATTGGTAGAGCTTTTGGTTCTTAAACTGATATGCAACTTGGGCTTTATGACAAACACTGTACCAAGGGTTTTCCAGGATTTCAGTCTAATCAAAAGGTTGAAGATTCTGGCTCTGTATACACCTAGAGTCAGCCACAATTTTCAATTCTAGAATCAAGGACAGCATTGAAAGTAGACAGTATGTTTTTAAATCTCTGGATTTGTGTTTCACAGTTAAATATCTTCGTGAGTGGGCACTGCTATTTGCTGTAACCTTTTAAGGAACTGTTAAGAAACTGCTGTAACCTGCTAAGAAACTTCTGTACAGCAATAGACTTATACTTGGAAGACAATATAAGAATAAAAATAAGCTAAACCAACAGTCTCCATGGCAGTGTTTTTCACAGGGGAAAAGAAACATAGCATTTTGAAGTTAAAGAAGGAAAATTTGTGATATACTTTGTAGACTTATAGTAACCTGCTTTACGAATGAATTTGTCATTGCCCACTGTACTTTTCGAAAAGTAATGAGAAAACTTTCACAGGAGGCCCCACGTTCACTTTAATTAAAAGGAAATATATTTGGAATTACAACTTTAATAACTCTAGTTCCAGCGAAGCAGATCAGACAATGAGGGAATAGCTGCTTTTCAATTCAAAACAGATGGCACCTTTCTTTTCCTAGTTAGATTTCCCTTTTGAAAATGATGCATCCATTGAATATCAGTAAAGCTATGATTTCAAGACTTCTATGTCATAAAACACTTTTTTTGAGGAACGATGTGAGCTGTGTCTTAATGTGTGTTTTCTTTGAACACTGATTTGTAAACATCACCAAATTAAATACTGGAAAAGATTTTTTTTTCCCAATGGAAGAGAATTTTGAAGAATCATTTTTGAATAATTTAATGGTTGGCAAAAACTGGCCCATATTTTTTCTAATAAGTACAAATAGCTAATTTTATTGGGAGAGTATATTAACAATGAGGAGAACATTAAAGAGAGTGCTTTGAAAGAAAGCTATAGAACCAACTTGCTCAAGAGGCTTTCACAATAAAGCCTAAACCCCTTAACAAATATACCTTTAAACTCAGAGCTGTCCAAAAGGCATGACTGTATCATACCTTTTTTCCTACACCCACATAATAATTTCAAACTGAAGGTTCCCATCAAATTCCTCTCTACAAATCTATATTTAATGTTTCAGCAATTATCTCATCTCACTGTATCTGAAAAATAGTCCTAAAAATTATTCTGTAATAAACTTTGCCTGACTTTCTTTCAATCAGCATCTGGCTGTACAGTGAAAATTTTTCTGGTGTGGATTTTTATTGTTTTTCCTTACAGTTGCTTTTTAATTTAAGAACTCTAAAGCATTTCTCTAAGATTTAGTCCCTATGGTTTATCCTTAATATGACATTCTCATCAAATTTGGGGCTTAAAGAAGTAACTCCTTTTTATTCAAAGAAACATATAATTTTTAAAATAAAGATATTTTCATTTTTATAACACTGTAGACAATGTAGAAAATATGGAAAAGCACAAGTGAAAAAACCTATATTCAGTAATATATTTAACAGTTTGTATAAATTCTTCATATGCCAGGGATCATATATAGTAAATTTAATGGTGATTAATGAATAAATTAATACATATTAGTTTACTTAAAATATCAAGCTCCATTGTATTTAAAAAGCAAACAATTAATTTGAAATGTTAATTTACAAATAAGACTGTTACACGGCAGATGTTAGTAATGGATTTCATTTTGTCAGGTTATTGTATTTAGATTGCCTACTTAGCTCTCAATCAAGATCCTGGTAACCAGTATTCACAGACAAATGAACCATAAGAGATAACAGTATTTCTTTAATTGAGGTCCTACCTAATCTCCCTGGGTAGGTAAAGATTCAATGGACTTGACTTTTATTAGAAAACTGCATCATTACTTTGTAAGATATTAACTCTGACCCAAGTGAAATATCTCTAATAATAGGTCTTAGAAGCAGTGGGGCATGAAGCATTTGATAAAAGTGAAAATGTTATTCATATTCTTATACAATACAAAATAAAAATTTTAATGCATTTTTTAAAACCATAGTTCAGGTGAAACATGAGGGCAGTGAAAAGTTGAATTGATGTCTACACTCATTTATCTCATGAATGAGTCAGAATTTAATTTACCCTAAACAAAGATGTTGGACAGATGCTGACATAGGATAAAAATCTAGTTTTCAAATTAATTTTCTTGGTTACTGGAAGTGTTTCAGAAATTGAGCTGGCCAATTCCATTATCCTCTGCCAAGTGATAAAGATGCTAAATGCTACATTTTATTACAAAAACTAATAGTAAATATTTTAAAACTAAAATATAGTTTTATACCCTGTATATTGCAATTCAAGTCACAACCCGTGGTCTCCTGTGCTGGTCACCCAAGGTGATATAACATGACTAATATAAAAAATGCATGGCCTGGTTATAAGGATAATGTATCCTCATGAAACTTTTAAACTTTGATGAAACATTCTGGCAAAATGGCCTTATAGACAAGAACTCTTCTTTAGAAAGAATCTCTTCCATAAATTCTGAAGCATCTAGTTCAAAAAGTTTCTATTTTTCTCTCTGATTTAGAGTTCAAATTCTTTAGGTACAGTTTCAGTTCAGTTCAGTTTGGTTGCTCACTCCTGTCTGACTCTTTGTGACCCCATGGACTGTAGCACGCCAGGCCTCCCTGTCCATCACCAACTCCCAGATCTTACTCATACTCATGTCCATTGAGTCGGTGATGCCATCCAACCATCTCATCCTCTGTTGTCCCCTTTTCCTCCCACCTTCAATTTTTCCCAGCATCCGGGTCTTTTCAAATGAGTCAGTTCTTCGCATCAGGTGGCCAGAGTATTGGAGTTTTCAACTTCAACATCAGTCCTTCCAATGAATATTCAGGACTGATTTCCTTTAGGATGAACTGCTTGGATCTCCTTGCACTCCAAGGACTCTCAAGAGTCTTCTCCAACACCATAGTTCAAAAGCATCAATTTAATTACTAACAATTGAGTTGTGGTACTGGAGAAGACTCTTGGGAGTCCGTTGGACAGCAAAGAGATCAAACCAGTCAATCCTAAAGGAAATCATCCCTGAATAGTCTTTGGAAAGACTGAAGCTCTAGTACTTTGGCCACCTGATGCAAAGAGCCAGTTCATTGGAAAAGACCCTGTTGCTGGAAAAGATTGAGGTTAGGAGAAGTGGGCAACAGAGGATGAGATGGTTGGATAGCATCACCAACTCAGTGGACATGAATTTGAGCAGATTCTGGGAGATAGTGAAGGACAAGAAAGCCTGGCTTGCTAAAGTCCATGGAGTCACAAAGAGTTGGACACAACTTAGTGACTGAACAACAAACAATCCACCCTTTTCCTGAAATCTACTGTATACCATAAAAATGCTGTTTCTACTGGGCAAGAGCAAAGTTTTATACTTTAGCCTAGAAACTCATATTCCTTGGCACACTTGTGTAGGAAGAAACTAATAGTACACTTGCCACATTTAATTAGGAAATATTGTGCATTGGTTTAAAAAATAAAAATGAATGTTAGGTCAATGAGAATATAAAACTTCTGGCCTTCGATATCATGTCATTTAAATCAGTTTTATATCCATTTAGAGGATAAATGGGCTTCCCTTGTGACTAAGCTGCAATGTGGGAGACCTGAGTTCTATCCTTGTGTTGCGAAGATCCCCTGGAGAAGGGAAAGGCTACCTACTCCAGTATTTTGGCCTGGAGAATTCCATGAACTATACAGACCAAGGGGTCACAAAGAGCTGGACACAACTGAGAGACTCACTTTCTTCTTTCAGAGGATCAAATAAAGTTGTAATTCACCTTTTCTGATGTTCTTATACCATGATCTTCAAGTCATTGAATTACAAACATTTGCCTCTAAATAGTCTAAAGTTTGCAAGACTTATGAACAAACCCACTCATGAAACTGGTATAATGACAGTGTCCTTGAAAAAAACTTCAGGCTTCTCTCTTGTAGTCTATGTTAAAACACAATCTGTAAAAGGGAAATTTGATAAATATGATCAAAGTTTAAACCTTTTGGTCTGCAAAAGACCCTGTTAAAACCAACAAAACGTAACCTACAGATGAAGAGAAAATATTTGCAGGTCACATATCCAATAAGAACTAGTATCTGGACTATATAAATAACTCTCAAAACACAACAATAATAAAACAATCTCATGAGAATATAGCCAATGAGGTAAACAGACAATTCACCAGTGAGAATATACAGGTGGCAAATAAATATGCAAAAGATACACAACATCATTATTCCTCAGGTAAATTCTAGCTAAAGCAACCAAGTGGTATCACATATACTTATCAGAATGAGTAAAATAAAAGAGTGTCTACATCAAATGCTGACAAATCTGAGAAAAAACTATTTCACTTTCATGTTGCAAGAATAAATGTAAAATGCTATAACCACTCTGGAAAACAGTTGTGCAGCTCTTTAACAAACTGAACATGCAACTATTCAATTATCATGTAACCCGGGAACTGCACCCTGGGACATATTGAGTAGCAATGAAAATTCATTCCCACACAACTGCTTGTGCATATTTGTTCATAGCAGCATCACTTGTAATACTCAAAAGCTGAATCCTCAGTAAGTAAATGGTTAAGCAAATTGTGGTATTCCATACCACAGAATGCAGCAGTATAAAGTAATGTACTGCAGATACACATGATGCCTTAGATGAGTCTTCAGAAAAATTATATTGATTAAAAAAAGTCAGTTCCAAAAGTTTGCATACTGTATGATACAATTTATGCAGCATTCTTAAAATGACAATATTTAGAAATAAATGAAGAGTTTCCAGATGTTAGGTATGATATGGAAGTGGCTAGGTAGGTGGGTGAATGGTAACAAGGGATGTTTGTGGTAATAGAAATATTCTGTATAGGAATTACATGAGTGTCTACATCTGATTTTAATGTTGTACTGTAGTGTTGCATAATATTAGCATTGGAAGAAACTGGAGAAAAAAGAACATGAGATCTGTTTTTCCCTTCACCTGCATGTGAATCTACATATTTTTTTCTTCAATATAAAAATTTTAACGAAAAACAAAAGAATGAAAAAAACAAACAACGTTGGTGGGAGAATTTTACATGGTAGATGTTATATAATTAGAGTTTGTTTGTCTAGCCTAACCAAATGATATATTTTGGTATCATTTTCCCCTCAGATTTTGTCAACATTATCCCCTCTTCCTGGTTATTTGTCAACTTGTAATAGCAAATGGAGGAATATTCTTCCCTTAATAGGAACTTTTTTAAGTTCCTATTTACGGAATTTTCCCCTAATAGAGAATATTCCCTTAATTTAAGGAATTTTCCCTTAATAGGAACTTTAGCCCAACTTTTTTTTTTAACTTAAGCACATTTATTTTGAAAGAAACCTTAATATCACTGCCCATAATTAAAACAAATTTAACTTACGATTACGAAAGAGGAAGCTATAAAATGAATATATAACTATTCCATGCTTTTAAAATTTATCCTCATATTACTTAAAATCTTCACATGTGAAGTGTGGATACTATATGTTAAGAAACACTGTGTGGGAATATTAAATTATTTTAAAAATCCTAATTTCTAGTTATTACAGATATTTTGTGTATTCTCATTTGGGGGATGTAGAGAATATTCCATGACTTAGAAATGATTATAAACACTGATATATATGAAGGTATGTACAGTACAGCATTTTGATATTAATTTCCCTATCTCTACTAATTTTGAGAATATTGATAAGGATGGTTAGAGTTATATTGACAGGTACCAGAAGTGTTCAGTCTTATATTCACGAAATTAGGCATTTCTGGAAGTTTACATTTCTTTTTTGCAAAATAATTATCCCCCTCAAACAATCCTAGAGACTATTAATACAGTGGTATTACCTGATATACCTAATTTCATATTAGTTTTGATATTATTATGTCTTTATGTAGATGTGACTTCAACCAAGAGCTGACTTTGAGGCAGAGAAAACAACTTGTATAAAATATTTTCTCTTATTTCTGGCAGCAAAATTAGTTCATGTGACTGTAAGCACATAGATGGGATCAGCTTGGGGTTCCTTTAATGAGAGGCTGAAAAAATGGGAATTAAATTGATGTTAATGAAACCAGAGAAAGAAGGTACTAAAAGACATGCTAAAAAATACCACTATTTTTTTCCTAATTTTCACTCTATTAAAAGATTATTCCTGCTTTGAATATTCACTGATATGAGTGAGTCACATGTACGAACGTATAGGTAATCTTCCTAGGCAACAGATGTATAGTTAAGAAAGGCCCTCTAGGAAATCCTATATATATATTTGCATCATATATAACTTGCGTATAAAGTAAAAACATTGACTTTAAATATCAAGTGGGTGGGATCAAAGCATGTATGGGGAAATAACTTAGAAACAGTGCTGACCTTATTTTTTCTTCAGATTTTGTATTATGATATCCATCTACAAGAACTCTTTTTTTCTTTTTCCCATGATTTTAATGAAACTTCTAAATGAAAATAGCATGCTGCTGCTGCTGCTGTTAAGTCATACATATTTCCAAATGCCAAAGGGTCAATTTAATGTTTTCCATACTGGAGTGGGTAGCTCTTCCCTTCTCTAGGGGATCTTCCCAACCCAGGGATAGAACCCAGATATCCCACATTGCAGACAGATTCTTTACCAGCTGAGCCACCAGGGGAGCCCTAGAATACTGAAGTGGGTAGCCTCTCCATTTTCCAGGAAATCTTCCCAACCCAGGAATCGAACCGAAGTATCCTGCAGTGCAGGCGGAATCTTTACCAGCTGAGCTACCAGAGAATCCCTCCAAATGCCAAAGGATCAATTTAATGTTTCCCTTAAAAGTGAGTTCCCTTCCTCTCTCCCTCCCTTTTTTCCTCCTTTCTCACTTCTTCTCTGTCTATATATCACTTTTTTTTTTGGTAGGGAATGAACATTGATTTAAAGGAGATACCATCAATGTCCGTGGGTTGATCTGTATTTCTTTGTGGCTCCTAAAGCAATCATTCTACGACGAAGTGCTTAACTTCCTGCAGGACTCCAAAGCTAATAAATCAATTAGTAGCAATTAATCAGGTGTATAACTCATGACACCCAGGGGAAAAGTGCATATTACTGCTTCTGTTACGGACAAAGCATTTCTAACTGAACCTTGATTCATCCAGGTTTCATTTGGGTGTGATTTATTGCCTCAAAAGCTATGGTTTTGGTATAGTTAATGATTAAAGTAGGAGATCTAACTTTGATTTGAGGATGCAGTTTTAATCTCCTTATTCACCTTTTTGATAAAATATGAGAAAAGGCAATTTAAGAGTTATCAGTTATAACTTTCCACTGCTTATTTTAGTCATGATCTTTGATTACAGAACTATGTATAAATATATATATATATATATATATGAGCTATGTTTCACAAGATTTTGTTAAATTAGTATCTCATGCTTAAAGAATATTCAGCCGAATTATTTTAATACTTGCTAGTGCTTGACAGTTCTTATGATTAATTGAAGCTGATGATTAACCAGAATTTTATTTCTACTGAAGGGCTTGTCTTTCTGTCCCAGACCTTACCTTGATGTCTTTGGTACACTGGAGCAGATGTGTCAGTTCTTCAGTGGAAATGGACTAATCCATCAAAGAGCCCCTTTTCCCTTTGAACCCTAATACAGTGCAGCCATATTCAGACAGTACTTCAGGAGACCCCACTGTTTGTCTTGGAGGTGGGATTCTACACTTCTTAGATGACCTAGACATGGACTGGACTCGTTCACTTAAACATGAGGATAGAAATCCCAAAGTTTTTGCCCGTAGCTAAACTCTGTGGAGAATATGATTCTGATGTTTTTTTAATTATTATTATCTTTATTGGAATAAAAGCAATTTGAGTCCTTGGTAACCTCCAGTCATATCTCTCTTATCCCATATGGGGTTCTGGGAGCCAAGATTCTTTTCTTTAATGGAAACATTAAACAAATAGTATTATTACCAGTCCAAAAGGATCTGAGCAATATATTCTGAAGATACAATTTTGTTTTTCCTCAGTATTTTTTATCTTCTGGAAGAGAGATAAATGTGTCTTGGTATAATTTTCTGAAAGGAGCCGACAATAGTAAGGGATTCTCTGAATGTCTCCATAAGAATATAGATAGTGACAACTAATAAATAAAAATTTTAAAAGTAATTTTAATTAATTGTATATTAGTTCAAAAGCAGTTTTATTTATTAAAATTAATAGTTTTTCTGTGAGGGACTTCCCAGGTAGTAAAGAACCCTCTTGGCAATGCAGGAGACATAAGAGACGTGGGTTTGATCCCTAGGTCAGGAAGATCCCCTGGGGTAGGGCATGGTGACCCACTCCAGTACTCTTCACTGGAGAATCCCATGGACAGAGGAGCCTGACTGGCTACAGTCCATGGGGTTGCAAAAAGGCGGACACGACTTAAGCAACTAACATGCCCGAGTAGTTTTTCCAAACTTCAAGGGAAAAGAGGTGTAATCACATTCTCTCTCTGACAGGTAGCTGCATATCGGGAGATATATATATATAAATATATTAATATTTCAGGCTATACTAGTTTAATTCTTTACTAGAATTTGAGAAGTCTCCCTTTACTTTGGTTAAATCACAATCTCTGTCTCTGACTCTTTTTCTTTATCTCTGTCTGTCTGTCTGTCTTTCTATATGGATAGATAGATAGATAGATTTGTGCATGTAGGTTTTGTCTTTCTCTCTGACATACACACACAGTTTGTTATTTGTTAGCATCTTCTGGAAATTTCTTCCTGTTCTTTCAGTGCCTCTATTTATTTCCCACCCTTGCTTCCCACACACAAACCACACAGACCCCACTTAATCCAGCCTTGAGAAAATCAGTCTTTACACTGAGCATAATCTTTTTATTCTTACAAATTGGGTCACTCAACAGTCTGCTTCTGGGTCACTGACTCATTTTCTTTGCAAATGCCTCAGTCTTCTATAGAGCTTTAAAAATTTCTCAGAGAAGAGTCTTAAAAATCTTTCAAAGGCAAAGGTCGGAATACAAACAGCACTGAATGGAGTGTGGTTTATAATTGGTAGTGCTGAAGGGTTTGGATTTGTGACCGCAGAATTCTAAGAAGCAGGAAACTGCAAATTCCCAGGTCCGGACTTCCGTTCCCTGTTAGATGTCTTTGCAGAGGTCTCTCAAAGTGGCTGTTATTGAAAATATGGCTCAATTCTCTATTCATAGTAAGTAGGGGCATTTTGCTTTGGTGGAGGAAGTATAAAAGTTTCCTTTCATGAAAATCTGATGGCTAATTGAAAATGCAAAAGGAAGTAAATGATTCTTTAGAGTCAAAATCATCTTTCTCAGCATGTTTCAATGGACACTGGTTTCTGTAGACATTAATAGGCCTTAAATGAGCAAAATAATCCTCTTGAGGGAAACGCTGGGTTTAGGAAAGTTAAACAAGTTTCTTTATTGCAGGAATTTTTAAAATCTTTGATATACTAATGCAGATGAACCTCTAAGGAGTGCATAAATATGCAGAAATTACTAAATTAATTTAGCCACCAAAGAACATCTCATGGATGTTCTTTGAAACATAGTTCTTTGAAACAAATTTTTGAAAATGCTGTTATATATGATAATAGTATGTATATATAATGATGATTAAAATGTGGAGAAGCCTTTTTTTTATTTTTATTTTTTCAGAGAATGGTAGTGACCTGTCTGAGGTCAAGCCAAATTCCTTATTATTGCCCAAGAAAATAGTCATTTCATTGGCTTCTACCATCTAATTCTCTTCTATGGAGTGACCATAACAAAGTAGCTTGGAGAGTCTGCCTTCTGTAAAGATGAGCTAAAAGGTATTGAAGACAATAACCACCCATTCAAACTCTGGAATCCTGCCAAACAAATTAGCTTACATGACTTTTCTAGTCTTACTTCTCTGGCTTCTAAAAAATTTTAATTCTTAATTGCCATCAATATAAAGTCCTGAAAGACACAGGTGCTACCTGATGTCACACTGTATTTCCTATATTGATTTCAGTGTTTTATACATAGTAGGTCATTAGTTGGTAGTATATTGGGTTGCATCCAAATTAAACTAAAAAACGTTCTGAACATTCTTAGATTTTGTACATAACTTGGGTTCTGTCTTCTTCAGTAAAATCTGTTTCCACCCTCCAGTTCTAATCAGTCAAAACTGTCATTTTCTTCCATCACACTACATTGATCCTCCACATCACAGAACCCATTTTACTTTCTAATCGTCTAGTTGTTGATGCAATTTTGTGGATTTCCCCCATCTCAGTTCAGTCACTCAGTTGTGTCCAACTCTTTGCAACCACATGGACTGCAGCACGCCAGGCCTCCCTGTCCATCACTAACTCCCAGAACTTGCTCAAACTCGTGTCCATCAACTCGGTGATGCCATAGAACCGTCTCATCCTCTCTCATCCCCTTCTCCTGCCTTCAATCTTCCCCAGAATCAGAGTTTTTTTCCAGTGAGTCAGTTCTTCGCATCAGGTGGCCAAAGTATTGGAGCTTCAGCGTGTCCTTCCAATGAATATTCAGGACTGATTTCCTTTAAGATTGACTGGTTGGACCTCTTTGCAGTCCAAGGGACTCTCAAGAGTCTTCTCTAACACCATAGTTCAAAAGCATCAGTTCTTTAGCGCTCAGCTTTCTTTATGGTCCAACTCTCATATCCATACATGACTACTGAAAAAAACCATGGGACATTAAGTTCTATAAAATAGACTATCTCTGTTTTTATCATTATGTTTTTATAAATAAGATTTAGCTGAGAAACATGTTTATTGTATTCAGTAATTAGAATGAGTGAACAACTGTTCAAACTTTCATTTCAGAGTGAATGAATGAAAATATGAAGGAATGTATAAATGTGGGCGTGCTTCATTTTCAAGTGCTCATCAATTTACGAGATTGAATTACTGATCCAACCATGTAGCAAAAACTCTTCAAACATTAGTTTTCCAAGGGGAAAAAGTATGAACACTAATGCATTAGTGCTAATCATGATCTTCCTGAAAGTATATGCTATATATTCTGCCACCTGAAAAAAATTCTCAAGTAGTGGTTATTAAAAAGCACATTCGGTAGTTAATGTTCATCACTAGGAAGAGACACTATTTCTGTCAATATGTTGCCCTCTAAAGCAAAGGTTCATACATACTTATCCAAGGTCAGGAATCAATGGTTGAATGCTTTTAACTGGCAAATTCTAAATTATAGATACATAAAAATATTTCTTTGCTCAAGATCACTGGTAGTACTCTACCAGTTCTTTACTAATGGTGACCTTTATCTCTTATCATAGAGCAAATGAGTATGGTTATTTGAGAAGGTTTACTTGTAATACAAAATTAATTGTCAAGAGTTAATAATAATCTGTCAATTTATATGTCCATCTGTAAAATACTTAAAATTTTTCAGAGTTTTATTTTCATTTTGAAAAGTGATAATATTATTTTGTGTACTTCTAATAGGTTATTATAGACTACTAATAAATATCTCCATTTCTCTTCAAAATATTCATGGGTCTCTGAATCATTTTGGGAAGAGCATTTATTTGAGGGTTTTTTTAATCTTCTTAAAAATATATCAAAATTTTGTTTTTAATTTAGACTTTTTTTTTCTTGTGGGAGTTTTGATTTAAATACCTACAAACCTTGGCCATTAACTTACTTTAATTGTTGTTCTTTTTTTTTTCCTTTCATGTTCTGGCTGCAAATTTTAAGACTGGTACCTTTCTTTGTTTAATTCATCAAAAGTATTCCTATTCTAATACTAAGACCTCTAAAAATGCAAATGCAATGCACACAGTTATGAATTCACTGAGAAGATTTACATTATCATCATCACTTTGGAGATTCAGAGCCAGCTAAGTGAATAACATCAGTACTATCATATTTACCTGCCAGTTTTTTTGCTTGATACCTCTAACAGTTGTTAGGTCTGAAATTTGATTTTTGATTAAACTATCACTAATGTACTAAGTATCAGACTATTCATTGAATGCATATATACACAGTTCAGTTCATTCACTGTCGTGTCCGACTCTTTGCAACCCCATGAATTGCAGCATGCTACGCTTCCCTATCCATCACCAACTCCTGGAGTCCACCCAAACCCATGTCCATCGAGTCGGTGATGCCATCCAGCCATCTCATCCTCTGTCATCCCCTTCTCCTCCTGCCCCCAATGCTTCCCAGCATTAGGGTTTTTTCCAGTGAGTCAGCTCTTCATATGAGGTGGCCAAAGTATTGAAGTTTCAGCTTCAAAATTAGTCCTTCAAATGAACACCCAGGACTGATCTCCTTTAGGATGGACTGGTTGGATCTCCTTGCAGTCCAAGGGACTCTCAAGAGTCTTCTCCAACACCACAGTTCAAAAACATCAATTCTTTGGTGCTCAGCTTTCTTTATAGTCCAACTCTTACATCCATACATGACCACTGGAAAAAACATAGCCTTGACTCGACAGGCCTTTGTTGACAAAGTAATGTCTCTGCTTTTCAATATGCTATCTAGGTTGGTCATAACTTTCCTTCCAAGGAGTAAGCATCTTTTAATTTCATGGCTGCGGTCACCATCTGCAGTGATTTTGGAGCCCAAAAAAATTAAGTCTGACACTGTTTCCACTGCTTCCCCATCTATTTCCCATGAAGTGATGGGACCAGATGCCATGATCTTAGTTTTCTGAATGTTGAGCTTTAAGCCAACTTTTTCACTCTCCTCTTTCACTTTCAAGAGGCTCTTCATTCTTAACTTTCTGCCATAAGGGTGATGTCTTCTGCATATCTGAGGTTATTGATATTTCTCCTGGCAATCTTGATTCCAGCTTGTGCTTCTTCCAGCCCAGCGTTTCTCATGATGTACTCTGCATAGAAGTTAAATAAGCAGGGTGACAGTATACAACCTTGACATACTCCTCTTCCTATTTGGAACCAGTTTGTTGTTCCACGTCCAGTTCTAACTGTTGCTTCCTGACCTGCATACAGGTTTCTCAAGAGACAGGTCTGATGGTCTGGTATTCCCATCTCTTTCAGAATTTTCTGCAGTATATTGTGATACACACAGTCAAAGGCTTTGGCATAGTCAGTAAAGCAGAAGTAGATGTTTTGCTGAAACTTTCTTGCTTTTTTGATAATCCAGTGGATGTTGGACATATATGACATATAGATGTAAATGGACAGTATCTTTTCTAGTAAAAGTAAATACTTTCTTTTGGTTTCACATTCTTATCTACTTATTGCTCCTCTTGTATAACTCTCTAGAAAATACTTCGAGAAATAAAGATCTGTATTTGTTTTTTTAAATGCTGTTCAAAGTACCGTAGGGGCTCCAATGGATGGACATCTGAGTTGTTTATTCTGTTCTCTTCGCTGAATATCCTTGTGAATATATCAATCCATATTTTTACTAACACAGCTATGGGACACACTTTGGCATGTTATTTACATTTTTCATTTATTATATTAAATTCCCACATAAAATTATATATTAAATTTCTGTTTAGAAATAATATCAATATAAAACTGGATAAACATATATAACAATAGTCTTGCTGCTGCTGCTAAGTCGCTTCAGTCATGTCCGACTCTTGTGCGACCCGATCAATGGCAGCCCACCAGGCTCCCCCGTCCCTGGGATTCTTCAGGCAAGAATATTGGAGTGGGTTGCCATTTCCTTCTCCAATAATGATAGTCCTAGTTACATTAAAACTCAACTGGTTTAAAAAATTGGATTCCCTGAGACCAGATCTTCACATTTCTGTCTTCTCCAGGTTGCTAATTGTGTTTTAGGACGTTTCATTCAATTCCACGTGTGGAAGATTCCATCTATTTTTGACTTATCTTCTCCAGCATTCCAAAGTGTTTGATCTTTTATATTTTTATAAGAAATAGTTATCTCCTAGTTATTCAGATCTCCTTATATTGCTTTGAAATTGACACTTTCATATCTGTTTAATTTTTCCAAAATAATGCTTAGCTGTTTTATTCTTAGTTTTGCTTAAAACCTCCAACGTCCTAAATCATTTTATTTGCCTTTCAAACTGTCTTCTCTGTTTCTCTGATGTACTCTTAAGTGGATATTCATGGAATTTAAAATATTCTGATATCCCAATATAAAAAAATATGAACATAAAATTTATTCTTGCTGACTTCTGTTACATTTTCCATTTAACTCTTCCCTTGTTTATTCTTTGTGTCTTTACCAGGAGCCTGTTTTAATATTTTAAAAAAATTTTGTAAGAGTTTTGAAGCTTCCACTTATAAGTTCTTTGTAGCAATTTCTTTAAGTTATCTGTTTCATTCTTAGTGTGCATATATATAACATAGAGCATGATATTACTCCTCTTGCCAAGTATTAGGATTATATAAAATAATTGATGCATAGTATTTAGGCATTCAATCCATTTGCCTCTCTCCTCCCTATACCCCAGTTTTTACTCTCTATATTTCTGCTACTTTATTTTAAATAATATTTATAAATATTAAAATGGAGAAGGCAATGGCACCCCACTCCAGTACTTTGCCTGGAAACCCCCATGGACGGAGGAGCCTGGTAGGCTGCAGTCCATGGGATAATTAGGAGTCAGACATGACTGAGCAACTTCACTTTCACTTTTCACTTTCATGCATTGGAGAAGGAAATGGCAACCCACTCCAGTGTTCTTGCCTGGAGAATCCCAGCGACGGGGGAGTCTGGTAGGCTGCCGTTCATGGGCTCACACAGAGCTGGACACGACTGAAGCGACTTAGCAGCAGCAGCAACAGCAGCATAAATATTAAAAATACCTTAAAACATTATTTAAAAAGCACAAAAATATATAAGGACATACATCACTCGTTTTTAAAATGTGTACCTATTTAGTTAAAGTAAAAGTACTCAAGTGTCTTTGAATTCGAATCAGCTCTTTGGGGGTGAAAAGAAAATTGCTTCACTTCATCATTTTCTGTTTGTTGAACACATGTCTCTAAATCTTTACAGTATATTAATGATAGGCTTATGTTGGATTTTTAAAGTATTTTCATAAAGTTGATTTCTAGAATAGTTTTTTATATCCCACCTTTTTCTTAAGCATTTTTGAGATAAAGTACAAATTTAAAATATATGTTTCATACTGTAAGTATTACAGTATTTATGAATAAATAATAAATAAATTTCATTTAAAATATGGACACATACACACACATACATATATTTTTATCTAGCAATAGACCATGATGATTTAAAATGGATGATACAGTCTCCACATAGAAGGTAATTGAATATTAAATATTCTTGAACTTGCTACATCTAGGAAAGGTAAAGAAATCATCTATAAATCTAATGATTAGGGACAAATCAGTCTTTCAAGAAGATAATTTTTTATGTCAGTAAGAACAATGATCACATAGGACCTTTCCTAATGATTTTAACAATGTCATCTAAACAATATCTATAATAAAGATGTTACTGTTTCTTTTGATGGCCCTTACCAATGAAAATTATTTAACTCTTACAATTGAATTTATAAATCTCACTTCATTAAATTCATTTCGTGAAGAGTCTTTTTAAATCAATCCTGAAATTGTATATTACTATAGTTTTTATAAAACATACATTTTAAATTTGTGCTTCATCTCAAAAATGTTTAAAAGAAGGTGGGTTATAAATTGTGTAATGAGCTAAGCCTAAGACTTTTGCATTAAAATGCATCTGCTCTTATTTATATAAAATATATTCAAATCACAGATTCTTTTCTTTTTAGTAGTACAACTAGGTACTACTAATAAAGAGACTTTTTAAAAATATCTCACTTTTGAAACAAAATTTGTTAGATTTCAGTAAGATATATTCTAGAAGTTAGTTTCACTCTAGTCTATGACATTAAAATGAAAAAACAAAAGAACTTTTATTACAAATGATTACAAATACTTTTTCAAATACCATTTACCATGACAGTTTAATGTAAAAGAGTCAACATTTCATATGAAAAGAACTACCAAAAAATGGAGATTTATCTTTAAATAAAATCTACCTTTTAATTATGAATGCTATATTTACTACCTTGCTTTATCTTACAAATTGTAAATAAGCCAACCTGGGTTAGCCAGAAGAAATATAAAATTTAGTTACTTGTGTGGCTGTTCTCCATTAGCTTATTTTATAATCACTTCTCCAAAAGAAAATGGACTTCTACATTTCCTTCATACACTCAAAACCTAAACACACACACACATATGCACACACCTACACACCAAAAACATAAATAAGCAATACATAGATGGAGATATAAAACTGAGATTAAACATATGAACATATGCATAATCACACTAACAAAACCATAAAATTAAGTTTAAGAGCAAAACAAATATGTGTTCAAATCCTGCCTGTGTTGCATGATCTTTCATGTCTTGTGATCTCTGACCATTAAGTGGCAAGCATAATAATGAAAATACTGTTATTTCAAGCAAGGATGAGCATAAAGATACATACAGCCTGAGATTTGAAGATTATCATGAAGTAGCTTCTCTATCTATGGTGTAACTATTTTTAGATTTCTATTTACATTAAAGAAACACTTATTTAAGTCACCATAGTAAAAGTCTGATAATTGTAATCATAACACATTTTTAAGAAACAGAGTAGGTCTATATTTCATCAAAGATGAACTAATTGAGTTTAATCACATAAACATGCCAAATAATTTCGTCAGTGGTGTGCCCTTCCCCATAGTACATTTTCGAAAGATAGAAAGGCCACCAGCAAGGCAGATAACATGATCAGGTTTGAAAGTAATAGAAAAAGAATGATGAAAGAGAAAATTAAAGATGATATATAACAAAATAACTATACAGTATTACCATTTCTACCTCCACCCTTCGTTACCATAATACTTATTGTATGTTCCCCTCATTAGAAGAGAAAAAATCAGAGTTGAATGCCAGAACTGTGGGGGATTCTAACATATAAAGCTGACAGAACATATAAGATAATGTCTGTTGCATTTTAAAAGTCATGAATTGATGACCACAACTGATGCTTTAGACAAGATCACCCCTTTTAGACACAAAAAATGGGAGAGAAGTATGCCCAGGGGAATTAACATTTGGTTTTCATGTGCCATTTACCAAATTGTTACTTATGTTATTACTAATGGTAAATGTCAATTTAGAGAATATTTCTTTGTGTAAAAATAATGCTGGTTATAGCTATTATGAAAAGTGTATATACAGAGAGGCAGTGGGTATAGTCCCTCACTTTCCATAGTCAATGAAATGAAATAATATGGATAAATGCTGGGACAGAGCCCTCATTTGGGTGTTTTGTATGATTATTCAAAATCGTTTTGACAATATGCTAGTTTGAATTATAATCACTTTCAGCTATAAAAATAGGTGATCCTCCATTTTGAATGGCTTTGTCCCTTAGCAATTTAGCTGTCCCTCACAGGTTTGTGGTGAAGATCAATGGAAAAGAATTTTATTTTGCAGTGAAATTCAAGGAGATTAGTTCAGGTTGATTAACTGAGTTAGGGTTGCTCAGTTTCATGGGGTTTCTTTGTTTTGATTAAAAGAGGACATCTTTATTACCTGTTTGTCCAGGAAGATAGAACATTATAACAGATATTATAAAAGTGGGCACTCATGACTTTTGGAAAAATTGTGTTAAAAATTATTAAGATATAGTTGGGCTTATTTATTTTTTTATTTTTATTTTTTTTAAATTTCCATTGCCTTTTTTTTTATTGTTTTTGCCATACATTGTCATGATATCACCATGGGTTTACATATGCTTCCCCTCCGGATCCCCCCTCCCTCCTCCCTCCCCCCCGGGAAATCTCGCTGCACCAGTCCCGAGCATCAATCCTGGGCTGGCGATTGATTAGACACATGACAATTAACATGCTTCAATGCCCTTCTCCCATATCATCCCACCCTTACCCTCATCCACAAAGTCCACGAGTCTATTCTATACATCTGCGTTCCTTTTGTTGTCTCCCATGTTGGGTTCTCGTTACTGTCTTTCTAAATTCCATATATATGCGTTATTTTTGAAATGTACGTACTTGTAATGATAAGATGATCCTGTAGATCATTTAAATATGCAAATAAGGAAATAGATACTTCAGAAGAATCAGAAAATTGGTTTGATATATTGAAAGTATGAGGGATGAATTTATGAAAATAATACATTGATTTAGTCTAGCTACTTTAATAAACCATTTGGTATTTATACGGGAGAACCATAGTAGATCATAGGTCCTAAAAATCGAAATGCACCTTTGTTTTATTCTCAAATTAGTAAGACTGTGTCTCTGTGACTGTGCCTGTGGTTGGAGATGTCCTAGATTTTGTGCAGTATACCAGAGCAATTTGGAAGCTTCCAAAAAAATAAATAAATAAATGGTAGACTTTTTAGCATTTCATTTGAAAATGACCAAGAGCACAGATACAGCCAATGTGAACTGCACTGTTTCTGGGTAACAAAATACAAATGTCATTGAAGTAGAAAACTTTGAATGACTGTCGTGAAGTGCAAATGAAATATCATATTTTATTGCCATGAATTTGCTATGGGATGTTTTGTGGTTTTGTTGTGTATTAAAATAAAACTTTTGTGTTTTAAAGAAAAAGAAAACTTTGAATGAGAAAAATTATACGACCCTACCCGTGTGCTCAGTTGCTAAGTCATGTCTGACTCTTTGCAAACCGATGGACTATAGCCCACCATGCTCCACTGTGCATGGAATTTTTCAGACAATAAGACTGGAGTCAGTTGTCATTTCCTTCTCCAGGGGATCTTTCTGACCCAGGGATTGAACCTGTGTCTGTTGTGTTTCCCACACTGCCAGGTGGACTGTTTGACCACTGCACCACCTGGGAAGCCCTGTGTGATTCTAAATGCTCACAATTTTAGCTAAAGAAATCTAAATGTGCATGTTACTCTTTATGGTAGCTTTTGATAAATAGGTTGGTAGATTCTGTTTAAAAGATATAAACAAAATTATGGCTGTTTAGAATGGAGAAATAAGAGGTCCCCATGCTCTGGGCTAGAAAACTAATATGAGTAAGCATAGGAAAAAAACCACTCTCTCATTAAACATTTGACTTTTCTAAGTATATCCTGTGAGAGAGATTTTTTAAAATAGTCATAAAATTATATGAAAATTTTAAGTTGCTGAGGCTTTGAGAATATTCATGAATCTAATTTCTTGTAGTATAGAGTAACATGTCAATCTCATTATAATGACTCAGATGTGCTAACTCTTCTAATACTAATTACTGGAGATGACAATGTACTAGAAATATTTTTTAAAAAGAACCTGCCTACATTTATGTATTTAAAGCATAAATCTGAAGTATGATTTAAATAGAAATTTTGACGTTTTATTTTATCTTATTTTTAAATCTGTACACTGGGATGTAGTGTACAACATGAACAATATAATTAGCACTGCTATATGTTATTTAGGAAAGTTATTAAGAGAGTTCTCATCACAAGAAATGTTTTTGAGTTGTCCAAAAAGTTCATTTGTGCGTTTTTTTTTTTTTTTTTGGCATGTTAAGGAAAACCAGAACGAACTTTTTGGCCAGCATTTTTTTTTTTTCTTTTGTACTTGCACGAGATGATGGATGTTCACTAAAATTATTATGGAAATTATTTCATGAGGTATGTAAGTCAAATTGGTATGCTATACACCTTAAGCTTATACAGTGCTTTGTGCCAAGTATATCTGAATACAATGGGGAAGGAGAACAAAAAGATATCGAAGTAGTAAAACACAAACAAGAAAATCTGCAAGCAATACTCTAGGTAAGAAATCAATGCTCACACGGCTTCAGGTTTAACTAACACAGTTATAAAAGAGAGACTGATTTTTCTAGCGGAATGGGTTGTCAGAGATGCTTTAACAGGGTGCTACATTCCAACAGTGAAAGAGTGTTCGCTTATCTTGCAACCCAGACCCGAGGCATCAGCCTAGACTTGAGGTGTCTCAGTGCATCTCAGACGCCAGTGCAACTTGACCAGTTCTAGAGGCAAGGAACCTATTGCACTATTGAAAAATCTCTAAATGTTAGCAAATTATGTCTTTAGTGTACTGAAAGAGAAAGAGAAGTGGAAATGTTAGTCGCTTAGTCATGTCTGACTGTTTGCAAGCACATGGACTGTATCCCACCAGGCTCCTCTTGAAGAAGGAATTCATAGGGCCTGAGCTCCATCTCAGGCCTGTTCATGCTGGTCATGCTTGGCCACCTCTCCAGGGGACTCTGAACTCTGTGCTTAGTGCCTGTGGAAATTGCAATGGAGGGAGAAGACCCCCTCTGGACAGGGGAATCTTGAAGGTTATATCCAGGTTACTCATCACCTAAGAGAAAACATGCACTAATCACCTGTGGCTCTGGACAGGTCATAAATTTTTCTGATAGTAACCTTGGGCTTATCAATTATTAACTATTTGGACTGTAACCTCGGGTTTGTTGATTGTTGACTGTTCTAACACATGATACTTGAATGATGGCATTATAGTGATTGTATTTACCTTTCCTTTGTTTATGTAAGTTTCGGATAATTTGGGGTGGTGGGTTCAGACATGTACACGTGGGTATAAAAGATCCTCACAAATGCTGGTTGGGGTCCTTGGCTAAGAGGAGACTCTGCCTTGGGCCCGCCAGTGTAATAAACTGCACTTCACTATCTGCATTGTCCTGCTGAGTGAGTTTGCTTCCCAGAGCGCATGGCTACAACACTCTGTCCGTGAATTCTCCAGACAAGAATACCAGAGTGGAGTGCTGTGCCCTTCTCCAGGGAATCTTCCTGACCCAGAGACTGAACTTGGGTCTCCTCCACTGCAGGCAGATTCTTTATTGTCTGAGCTACTAGGAGATTTCCTACTAAACAGATTCCCCTCAAATGTCTTTCCTCACTGGGCCTACTTTTTTGTTGAAGCACAATATAAATATAGTGACTTTTACTACTTTAAGCCTAAACAGAAACAGTTTTATGTTCATTTAAATGAAGCAGTAAGCAAACTGAGGATGGCTATCACTTTCAAAATCAGCTTTGTTGTTATCTAAGGTTAGAACATTGCCTTAGAACCCTAATTTGCATAACTTAGAATACCAATTCATGATATTCATATTATATATATTGTGAAAGAATGTAATTAAATTTATTGACAAGCTCAGTCACTCAGTCATATCCAACTCTTTATGACCCCATGGACTGATGCCCACCAGGCTTCTCTGCGCATGGGATTAACTTGGCAAGAATATTGACAAGAGGATAGATATTTTTAACCATCTATTTGGATACTACAAAATATCATGTTAAATAATTATTTGATTAAAAGAGAAATCATAAACAACCACCAAACAACAACACAAACATAAGTCCAACTCAGATGTCTCTACACACAAATAACTCAATCTTTACAACTATACATAAATTCTACCATACTTTCCAAGAGTAGTTAATTTTTATATTATTTAAGCTCCTATAGAAAGGACAAAGGCTAATCAGTTTACATTATGAGTGTAAAGTGGTGGGCAAAACATGATAAAGAGAACTAAAGAAAGAAAAACTGAAGGCCCATTTCTTCTCTACATGTAGATGCAGCATCTTAAATCTGCTAAATTTACATAAAATATGTAGTAAATGTATTGTAATCAAACAGCATTTAACATAGAAAGTCTGAGCTATTTCAGCTTCTAGGTATGAATGTCACATGAAGAAATATAATTGACACATTTCAATACCTTCTAACAATACAAATTCTTAGCAAATTAGCAAAATAGAGGAACATTTCCCTAACCTGGTAGAATTTTGTCAGAACACCATAGAAAACAATACATAAGCAACATATGCCTACCTTTATGAATACTGTTTAACATAATTTTAGAAGATACTATCTTAGCTGTAAGTTAATAGTGATATTCATTTTTTTCATAATTGTAAGTAAAGAATCGTTTTTTGATATATCTTAACTACACTACAGGACATTTGCCTGAAAAATAATGGCAGAGCATAGTGACAGTTATATCTCAATATGCATTAAGTTATACTTTTCTCTATCCTAAATGTGGTTTACAAGGCCAAGGATTTTATTCCAGCCATATCCTTTGTCACTCCTTTGCATCCTTGCGCTTATATAATGCCTGACCATTTAGTACTAATTTTACTTCCCCAAGACTTTCCCCAACCTTCCAAGATTCTTTCTAGCCTTTTCATTTGCTAATATCTCTGTCTGGCATGTTGTCTGTTTTCATCCAGCCTCTGCACTCTACCTTTCCCTGGCTAATTTTCTCTTGTCTAGTCACATCTTACCTTAGCTACCATTTCAATCAAAAACCTTCCCCTGATGCCCCGTCTCAAGAACATTGTCTGTGCACCTCTGAAAGTGAGAGTGTCAGTCACTCAGTCATGTCTGACTCTTTGTGACCCCATGGGACTGTAGCCCACCAGGCTGCTCTGTCCATGGGATCCTCCAGGCAAGAATACTGGAGTGGGGTATTCATTCCCTTCTCCATGGGATCTTCCCAACCCGGGGATTGAACCCCTGTCTTTTGCATTGGCAGGCAGGTTCTTTACAGTCTGAGCCAACAGGGAAGCCTCTGTCCTTTACTGTGCTGAATTTCCCCACTGAACTATAATTGTTTGCTCGTCTTTATTGTCCATCATAATGTAGGTGTATGATAGCAAGAATCATATTTCTTTTGCCTCCAGAACTCAGTCCTGTGGTTGGCTAGTAAAATATAAACTATTTTTTTAAATTAGTGAATGGATGATAAATATATGGTGGAAATGTCAGCATCTCAACAACTTGTGAGTTGACAGTGTCAGTATATCCTGTTCAACCTAACACTTTAAGGGCAGGATGATTGTGGTTCTGAGCAAGGCATGTGTGCTCGGTTGTGTCCAGCTCTGGAACCTTGTGGACTGTAGCCCGCCAGGCTCCTCTGGCCATGGGATTTTCCAGGCAAGAGTACTGGAGTGGGTTGCCATTTCCTTCTCCAGGGAATCTTCCTGACGGAGGTATCAAACTCATGTCTCTTGCATCACCTGCGTTGCCAGAGAGAATCTTTACGAGCTGAGCCCCTGGAGAAGCCCTCTGAGCAAAGTAACTTGTATCTAAATCACATTCTAGCCTGTACCTAACATTAGAATATACTGACTAGATAGAAATCTCTCCTGCATTGCAGCTAAGTTGACGCAAATAGAAAGCGTAAGTGTATGAAAATTTGTTAAGAAGTAGTGTAAATGGAAGGAAAAGAGTTATTTTGCATTAAGTCCCAAGCAAAAGCATAAAGAATTCAAATCTTGGGCAAAAAAGAAATGTCAGCATTTAAACTTGGAAAAAATCAATTACAACTAGTTTATTTCATTAAAAAGTATATATATATAATTGAGTAATGAATAATGTTCATATTGATAAGTTAAATTCTAAATAAATGTGTTATTATTACTAAAGTAATTTCTATTGACTACTTAGTTTTTAAACATTTGTGAAAGCAGTTTTTCTCATCATGTGTGTAGATGTTATTAAATTAGACATTTTTCCTAACATCCTTGAAACACAAGCAAAATTATAGCCTTGCAAGTGAGGAAATAAGTCACATATCTGGATAATGCTTTTTGAAGCAACATGGACATAATGGATAGTAGTCTTCAGAGACAGCAGTGCAACCATGACACCGTAATCAACTGACTGAGAATAAATGTATCAAGCAAATTTTTATAGGTTATAATTGACCACAATTAAAATCAAAATGTATGGAACTGTATTATGCTAAAGCAACAACTTATGATAATCAGGGCTTCTTTGAAAAATATAATTTAAATATAAATATATTTGATATCAGCAAATAATAAATATATACATATGGCTATAATACAAATACTTTTATAAAGCAAGTAAAAATGCACTTGGTACGGAGAGTTACTGCTACTGCTGCTAAGTCACTTGAGTTATGTCCGACTCTGCGAGCTTATGGACTGTTGCCCGCCAGGCTCCTCTGTCCAAGGGATTTTCCAGGCAAGAATACTGGAGTGGGTTGCCATGCCCTCCTCCAGGGGAATCTTCTTCACTCAGGGATTGAACCCACGTCTCTTAAGTCTCCTGCATTGACAAGTGGGTTCTTCACTGCTGTCGCCACCTGGGTAGCCCCATGGAGAAATAAGCGGAGGTCAAACAATTAAATCCGCTACTTAACACGATTCATTCTGAGAACAGAAAGACCTGATTGAAAAGAGGAGAAAGTGACAGTCAGATTTCCATTGTAGAAATCACACTGAGTGTGTAAAGAAAAGATTAGAGACAAAAAATGGCAAGGCACGGCAATACATCAGTCTCTATTCCAGGTGAACTTAAGAATGATCTATGTAATTTTTAAAAACATAAATGGCTTAACCCTATCCCATTTCACATATAAAGTAGCTGAGGCCCTTTATCTCAGTAGGAGAACTGGAATTCAAATCCTTATCCTCTTGACTGTTTTTAAGTTTATATGCTGCTGCAGCTGCTAAGTCGCTTCAGTCGTGTCCGACTCTGTGCGACCCCATAGACGGCAGCCCACCAGGCTCTGCCATCCCTGGGATTCTCCAGGCAAGAACACTAGAGTGGGTTGCCATTTCTTCCTCCAAAGCTTATATATGGAATCTTAAAAAAAAAAAAATTACAAATGAACTTATTTACAAAACAGAAGTGGACTCACAGTCTTAGAAAATAAAATTATGGTTACCAAGGGGAAAAAGGTGGGGTAGGGATAGTTAGGGAGTTTGGGATTGACATGTACACACTATTATATTGAAAATAGATAACCAACAAGGACCTACTGTGTAAAACAGGGAGCTCTACTCAATATTCTATAATAACCTAATGGAATCAGAGTTGAAAAATAATAGATACATGTATATTTATAACTGAATCATCTCGATATACACTTAAACCTAATACAACATCATTAATCAACTATGCTTCAATATGAAATAAAATTTTGAAAAATTATTATGCTAAGGGAGCCATTTGACACAGATGTGAGTCCTAAAATATATGAAACCTGTGTAAAGAAACCTGTGTATTTTTTTCTAATAAAGAAGCATAAGAAAAGCTCTCCAGGAAAAGAGAACATTACTGGAAAGTAATATGAGTGGGAGAAAGCTTAAAAATGAGAGTGAAGATGTTGCTAAGGGTTAGGGAAGGAGCACTTTATGTTGTCAACTGAAAAAAATATAGTCACAACCAGAAAGAGACTTATTTTATTTGGTGAGAATGTTTAGGATTCTGAGCCCGGGAGACGGAGACCACATCTCAGTTGCTGTTCAGTCGCTCAGTGGTGTCCAGCTCTTTGCGACCCCATGGACTTCAGCACGCCAGGTTTCTCTGTCCTTCACCATCTCACAGAGGTTGCTCAAACTCATGTCCGTTGAGCCAGTGATGCCATCCAACCATACCGTCCTCTGCCCTCCCCTTCTCTTCCTGCCTTGAATCTTTCCCAGCATCAGGATTTTTTCCAATAAGTTAGCTCTTCACACCAGGTGGCCCAGGTATTGGAGCTTCAGCGTCAGCATCAGTCCTTCCAATGAATAGTCAGGGTTGATCTCAGTAGCTCTGAGAAAACTATTCCAAGGAGATCGGGGTGAGGGGAGTCAGGCTGTTTACAAGTTTCCTAAGTGGAGAGCCAGCAGTCTGAACATCAAAGAACAGATGTCAAGTTACAGAATTTAGCTTCTCTGTATGGTAAGAGGTAAGCCTCTGGGCTCTCTGAATTCATTCCTTTCATATACACCTCAGCTATCTGTGGCCAAATCCTATTTCCTAGTTCACCTTAAGGAGTGGCAGATGGCTGCTTCCTGCAATATTTAGTCTCCTCAGCAATCACCTTGGTGGGTGGTGGAATCTGCTGGATCACAGTTTTGGGAGACTTCATTCACATTTGGAGGCCAGAAATCGCTGATGACTGTGACATTTATTGTTTATTGATTATGGCAACTATTGTGTGCCTAGTTGCTCAGTCATGCCCAACTTTTTATGACCCCATGGACTATAGCCTGCCAAACTCCTCTGTCCATGGAGATTCTCCAGGCAGGAATACTGGAGTGGTTTGCCATGCCCTCCTCCAGGGGATCTTCCCAACCCAGGGATCAAACCCAGGTCTCCCGCATTGCAGGGAGATTGTTTATCATCTGAGCCACCAGGAAAGCCCAGATATGGCAGAAGATATTTCCATTTCATGCTGTGGAGTGGTAGACTTGTTTTTGTTTTGTTTTGTTTTTGCTTTTTGCTTTGAAACTGGGATACAGAAGAGTTTAAAAAACAAAATTGACAGAGTGAGTTAGATAAAGAATTAAAAATATGGAAATTAAGTATATGTAGGAATGCTTTGAAACACTGATAAACATTGTCACAGTGTACTTGAATTGGTAGGGTATGCTTTATAGCATAATATGGAAGTTGGTAAAGAACTCAGAATTAAAACTGTAACTGTTGTTTGAGAGGTAGAGTCTTGGCTGTTACTCAGTGACACTTCCTATCTGTATATTATGACTTGGAGCCAGAGGGATATATCATACTCCTTTTATTTCAAAAGTAGAACTTTGATCTCAAAAATGAGTCCTGGCAAGAGATATTAAGAAACATTTAAACTTGGAAAAAATCAATTACAACTAGTTTATTTCATTAAAAAGTATATATATATAATTGAGTAATGAATAATGTTCATATTGATAAGTTAAATTCTAAATAAATGTGTCTTCCCTATAGGAAGACTTTGAGATAGCAGTGAACCTACGAAGGCAATAGTCTCTTAAGAGTAACCAATACAGAAAGGCTACAATCAGTGCCTGGGTCATGATATAAGGAATGATAAAAAGATGTTATTATAGCACCTAGGAAGATGATAAGAAACAAGTAATTAAAACTAAGGTACAGGATTCATGCAGATTAGTTGAAAAGATGGCTTGAACATGAGCCCTGGACTGGAGCTGATTAATCATCTTTTGATAACTGTCTTTGGAAAAAGGAAATGGAATGAAACCACTTCAAAAAATTTTAACCATTCACCCATACAGAGGACAAGATACATGGATGCATCTGACAGTTTTCTCTTCTTGTTTGAATTGGAACAAATCATTGGGAAATCAAGTAATAAGTGAAGAATGCAAATGGATTATCAAAGCATGATTCATAAAATACACTTTACATTAAGGTACATTCAGTTTATGTTTATGGCATAGGAAAAAATGGATAGTTCTAGGACATTGAAAAAATATGGACAATCAGTTTATTAAGGACATCTTTATGGAATACCTACAGTACAAATGTGCTCTTTTAATTTTAGAGGAATTAAACTGAACTTCAGAAGACCTTGAGCACATGAATTTCACATGTTAGTATGAAATTCTCAAATTCTTCTACTTTAAGTGAGGAATAATTTTCTGTGTTGTTGAAAAGACTAAATAGAACTCTGTCACATTTCACATGATTTTAGTCACTCATTGCCTCCCTTGGAGATAGCAAGAGAGAACATGGACATTTTAGAAATCAGTGAACTAAAATGGGTAGAAATGGGTGAATTTTATGCAGATGGACATTATATCTACTACTGAGGTCAAGAATCCCTTAGAAGTGGAGTAGCCATCATAGTCAACAAAAGAGTCCAAAATGCAGTACTTGGGGGCAATCTCAAAACTGGCAGAGTGATCTCAGATTGTTCGCAAGGCAAAACATTCAGTCTCACATTAATAAAAGCCTATGCCCCCAATCAGTAGTGATAAAGAAGCTGAAGTTGTATGGTTCTATGAAGACCTACAAGACCTTCTAGAACTTGATGCCCTTTTCATCATAGGGCTGGTATGCAAAAGTTAGAAGTCAAGAGATACCTGGAGTAACAGGCAAGTTTGACCTTGAAGTACAAAATGAAGCAGGGCAAATGCTAGCAGAGTTTTTCCAGGAGAACACACTGATCATAGCAAAAACCATTTTTCAACAATATGAGATGACTGTCACATGGACATCACCAGATGTTCAGTACTGAAATCAGACTGATTATATTCTTTGCACCCAAAGATGGAGAAGTTTTATACAGTCAGCAAAAGCAAGACCTGGAGTTGACTATGACTCAGATCATGAACTTCTTATTACACAATTCACATTTAAATTGAAGAAAGTAGGGAAAACTACTAGGCCATTGAAGTATGACCTAAATCAAATCCTTTTTGATTATAGAGTGGAAGTGACAAATATATTCAAGGGATTAGCTCTCATACACAGAGTACCTGAAGAACTATGAATAGAGGTTCATAGCATGTTACAGGAGGTGGTGATCAAAACCATCCCAAGAAAAAAATGCAAAAAGGCAAAATGGTTGCCCGAGGAGGCCTTACAAATAGCTGAGAAAAGAAGAGCAGCAAAAGGTAAAGGAGAAAAAGAAATACATATCCATCTGAATAAAGAGTTCCAAAGGTTAGCAGGCAGAGATAAGAAGGCCTTCCTAAGTGACCAATGCAAAGAAATAGAGGAAAACAATAGAAGGAGAAAGACTAGATATTTCTTCAAAACAATTAGAGATACCAAGACATTTCATGCAAAAATAGTCACAATAAAGGACAGAAACAGTATGGACAAAACAGAAGCAGATGTTAAGAAGAGGTGGCAAGAATACACAGAAGAACTGTACAGAAAAGACCTTAAGGACCCATATAACCATGATCACTCACCTAGAGCCAGACATCCTGGAGTGCAAAGTCAAGAGGGCCTTAGGAAGCATCATTGTGAACAAAGCCAGTGGAGGTGATGGATTCCAGCTGAGCTTTTTCAGATCCTCAAAGATGATGCTATGAAAGTTCTGCACTCAATATGCCATCAAATTTGGAAAACTCAGCATTGGCCACAGGATTGGAAAAGTCAGATTTCATTCCAATTCCAAAGAAGGACCATGCCAAAGAATGTTCAAACTACTGCACAATTGCACATAATAGCAAGGTCATGTTCAGAATCCTCCAAGCTAGGCTTTAACAGTATGTGAACCAGGAACTTCCACATTTATAAGCTTTAAAGCAGAGATTTAAAGATTTAAAGAAGACAAAACAGATCAAATTTCCAACATCTGTTAGATCATCTAAAAAGCAAGAGAACTCCAGAAAAACATCTAGTTCTGTTTCATTGACTATACTAAAGCCTTTGACTGTGGATCACAACAAACTGTGGAAAGTTCTCAAAGAGATATGAATACCAGACTACCTTACCTGCCTCCTGAGAAACCTGTATGCAGCTCAAGAATCATCAGTTAGAACTGAATGTATAACAACAGACTGGGTCAAACTGGGAAAGGAGTGTGTCAAGACTGTATATTGTCAACCTTTTTATTTAACTTATATACAGAGTACATCATGCCAAATGAGTGGCTGGATGAATCAAAATCTAGACCCAAGATTGCAGGGAGAAATATCAATAACCTCAGATACACAGATGACACTACCCTTATGGCAAAAAGTGAAGAGGAACTAAACAGTCTCTAGATGAAAGTGAAAGAGGAGAGTGAAAAAGCTGACTTAAAATTCAGCATTCAAAAAGCCAAGATCATGGCATCTGGTCCCATCACTTCATGGCAAATAGATGGGGAAACAGTGGAAACACTGAGAGACTTTATTTTCTTGGGCTCCAAAATCACTGCCAGATGGTGACTGTAGCCATGAAATTAAAAGATGCTTGCTTCTTGGGAGACAAGCTATGACCAACTTAGCATATTAAAAACCAGAGACATTACTTTGCCAACAAAGGTTGGAATAGTCAAAGCTTTGATTTTTCCATTAGTCAGGTATGGATGTAAGAGTTGGACCATAAAGAAGTCTGGGCACCAAAGAATTGATGCTTTTGAACGGTGGTATTGGAGAAGACTCTTCAGAGTCCCTTGTACAGGAAGGAGATCAAACCAGTCATACGTAAAGGAAATCAATCCTGAATATTCATCTGAAAGTCTGATGCTGAAACTCCAATGCTTTGGCCACTTGATGAGATGAGCTGACTCGCTAGAAAAGACCCTGATGCTTTGAAAGATTGAGGGCAGGAGGAGAAGGGGACGACAGAGGATGAGATGTTGGATTGCATCACCGACTCAGTGGGTATGAGTTTGAGCAAACTCTGGGAGATAGTGAAGGACAGAGAAGCCTTGGTGTGCTGCAGTGCATGGCATCACAAAGAGTTAGACAAGACTGAGCAACTGAACAACACTGCCTGCCACCCTTATATCGTGGTTCTCTTGTTCCTCAAGTTGTCATCACAGTCACAGGTGGTGGGCATTTTTCTGTTAGTCATTTGACCTTAACCTCAATTTCCCGAAAGCCAAGTCTTTTTTATTAGCATAGAAAAATGGAAAAAGATAGGTTAATATGTTGTGTGAACAAGAAAAATTTTAAGAAAAGTATAATTGTAAAGGCAGACAATTCCTGCTCTGTGATTTAACTCTGTTTTATATTATTTCACATTATTTATGAATTATACATGTATAACTATGATTAGATTCATTAGTGAAGCAGAATGATGGTTAAATAGAGTATATCTTAGTCTTCAAATTGAACTCCTTCATTTTTTGCCTTAAAAGAAATAATAAAACCTAGAGAAATTGTTAGCTCTTAACAATCAAACCCAAGAACAGTTCAGTTAATTTGACTTTAATCCACTGAACTATGCTGTTTACTTGATTCCCTCTCTCAAAGTATTACTTCTAGATTTGAAAGGGTGCAAGGGCTGAGGTATGAATATATAATTTTTCCTCTCAAAGGCTTATAATCAAATAAGAAACAAGCTTTGAGTTCTAGGTGTGAACTCTTTCAGTGTGCTTTGCAGGCTTTAATATTCAAATATACAAGTTCTGAAATTCTGAAAGTTTTTCTCCTTCCTCATTCAAAAAGTAAAACCAGTATTTTGTGACATCTAGCCACCTGATTTTAGGTTGTTAGCACAAAGTGCATCACTAAAAAGGAAGGTTTGATTTTAATAGCACTGAAATTAGGGTTTAGACTTATAATAAGAAGACATCAAAGACATCATTTTACAAAATAATGTTATAAAAATATAACATTCTGTTTGGACTATTAAAAGAATACTGAATAATTTGGACAGGTCACACAAATAATTCCTTTTTGAGGGGACATTCTCAGACATATTTTTATGTTGAATATTTCATTCTGATCTTATTTAAGCCTTCAGAGAGAGCAGCGTATTATGCATGCCCCAAGCCAGAAATCAGAGCAAAATGGGACAGTTATTCATAGCTGGTCAGTCTCATTTATCTAGAAGCTGCAGCTGGTTTAGTACCTGAGGGGCAACCAGAGCTTTGCTTTTAGACAGTGTGTAGATCAATAATTATATTTGCAACCAACAAAGTCTCTAACCATTTTTAAGTGATTATTTGATCTTTTCAGCTAATAATATCTTCTGAGAATGTGTAATCAAGGGACATTTTCTCATTTTGGTTACCAGAGGTAAACTTTGTTAGTTGTTTCTTATGACTTTGTACATGTATATATTTAAGATAAATTAGGTCTACTGTTCATAAGGGCTTCCTAGATGGCGCAGAGGTAAAGAATCTGCCTGCCAATGCAAGAGACACAGGTTTAATCCCTGAGTGGAAAGATATCCTGGAGTAGGAGATGACAAGTCTCTCCAGTATTCTTGCCTGGAAAATTCCATAGACAGAGCGTGGTATCCATAGGGTAACAAAGAGTTGGACACAACTGAGCATGTATGCATTGTTGCATAAATAAATGAATTTCTCAATGAGTTCTGGAAAAAATTCAGCTAAGACTACCTAATTTAGTGGTCTAAGATCTGAATAGAAGGAAAGCATGGAGAAAATGGTGAAACCATTGGATTCACAGAGTATTATTTTTCTTGTGTGTACTACACTTAAAAGTAGGATAAGAAGAGTTTTTAGGTAACAATTAAAGGCATCCTCTGTCATACAATTGGATTGTCATTAAGATGCAAGACAGATAGCTACTGAGGAGATGAAATATAATCATCCTGTGACTTTGTCTACAGACCTGGCTAACAGGAAAGCTTGCTGTATATGCCTGCTCCAGAGTAGTAGATTCAGCAATAGACGTGAAATGTTTTGGAAATGTCCTTGATGCTTAAGATGCAAAAGAGATTCAACATAAATCATTCTGATAGTGAAAGTAACTGAGAAAATTCTACTCACCATCCTTGTGCCTGTATATGAGATACAAAGGTAAATATTTGCAGGGTAGGTAGCTGTTGTGGCCCTTTAATGGGCCAGGGCTTCGGGGTACATAGTCGATGATAAGAAAATAAAGGAAGAGGGGAGAAACTAAGATGGCGGAGGAATAGGACGGGGAGAACACTCTCTCCCCAACAAATATACCAAAAGAACTTTTAAAGGCCGAGCAAACTCCAAAAAACAGGAACTGAATGCTGGCAGAGGACATCGGGCATCTGGAGAGGCGACCCAGTGCCGACGTGAGGAGGTAGGACAAAAGAAAGAAAAGAAAAAAAAAGTAGAGGGAGAGACAAAGAGCTGGGGACGGGTTCCGTCCCGGAAGGGGAGTCTGGAATAAAGAGGAAAAAAAAAAAAAAGAGGAGAAAGGTTTCTGAATACCAGGGAGCATTCTCTCTGGCAGATCTGCGGTGGATCTTGGAGAGCAATATAGCTGAGAGCAGAAGCAGATTAATAGCTAAGCCCTGCAAGGTTCGTCTCTAGCTACAAG